>QLOH01000327.1:600000-1139601 GCA_026901365.1 Sesbania bispinosa
GAACATTAACATATTGTGTTTCAATGTAATTAAACTGTTGTATCACTTACTTTTAGAAATTATGTTTGGACGATCTTCGAGTAACTTTTTACTGAGATATAGTTTTCTTAAATTAATATTTTTTTAGAAGTTGTTAATTTTTTACTTAATAAAAGTGCGGGTACGAGCATATAGGTGCCCAACAGGTATGGGGATGGACACTAAAGTTACTGCCCAAGCGGGTACGGACATTTTTTAAAAACGCGAGTACGGGGACGAGCTTTGTGGTACCCTGCCCAGAGGGTACCCATTGTCATCCCTATGTTAGATGGACCAAAATCGCGAATTTGGAATAATAGGGAACAAAATCGCGGAAAAAAGTAGGGGGACCAAAATCGCGGATTGATGATAATAGGGGGACCAAAAATGCAATTAAGCCTAACAATTACTAATAAATACTATTTTTAACTAATGAGGCTTGATTATGTAAAATTGTTAGATGAGATAAATGAAGAATTTTGACATATATCTCTTTCTATTGATATTTTTGCACGTGTCAAATATGTATTGATTGGGACATGAATGATGTGGTATGGGACTATCTAATAATTTCTCGTCAAAGTGAGCCAACTCGGCTCAACACGGGTTAGGGTTAAAGTGATACGAATTGGGTCAGCTCACTTTTTTGGTGAGATAAAAAATACCAACATGGGTCGACCTATCATGGGTTGGTGCGTTAAGTTAATTGGCTCACCTAATTTTAAAATTAAAAAAATTATTAAAAATCCAAAAAAGGGGAAAATTATAAAAAAAACACAAGTAAAAAATATAAAAAATAAATTAAAATTAAAAAGTGAGTCAAGTCATCTTAACCCGACTCAAACTCATATTGGCTCGTGAGTTAAGTGAATTGACTCACTTTGACTTGCAAAAAATGTGAGCTTAATTTTTATCAACACAACCCCCCGTATCGGACTAACTCACTCCGCTCAACACATATTGACACCTCTAGCTATATTGTTAGAGGATATAATCTTGAGCATATAATTATACATAAATTATTAACACTATTATTTTATATAAATTTAATCTTAACTGTTTATTTATTTTGTGTGATCAAGATCTATTTTTCTTACACATATATCTTAGCTTAACAAGTATTATAATAAGGAAAAATATGTTAATACATAATCTTAAGCATGCTATTTTTTTTACACATTTATCTCTTATTTTTACTTTTCGCAATTTACACAAAAATGAGAAAAAGAATGCAATATCAAATGCCTAGCAAATCCAAAACAACGTGGGATATTATTTTAAACCAATCAGCCATACACCATAACTTTATTATTTAGTTTCCTGTATGTGAATGCAGCTCTAGTTGAAATTTGCCTATTACAGTTGCTTGCGCAGCAATATATCAAACTGATAATGTTTAAAGAAGAATTTAAAATGGTTGAATTTTAGACCTATCTGATCATGTTCATTTAAAAATAAAGTTCTTTTATTATGTAATTTCCTAAATTTTTAAAAGCATTTATAATTAACTTATGAGAAAAGTATTTGGGATTGGACCAGACAAACTTGTAGAAACAACCTAGGATTTCAGCTGGTAAGAATTGTTCCAACTTACTCAGTAGACTCGATTTCAAACCGAGTAAGATTACCTCTCGTAAAGAATTCATGTGGTCTTTCAACAAAAAAAGATGACAATTTCCAAAGAGTGTACTTCTATATTTAAAAAAAAAATGGGAACACTTTTCTTCTCTTCTTTGTTTACTGCACAAATACATTTTCTGCCAACATAATGAATGCATTAAGATTTCTGTTCCTCAAGTCCCACAGGAATCTCCAACTTTTCACTGCCCCTCTGAATCAGCAAGGTTACTTTATCTCCTACGTTATATTCATCTAATGTTTTCAACAATTCTGCTTTGCTCTTGACCTGCCAAGGATGCACCAAACTCATTAAATTACTTGTCAACTTAAACATGTAGTGACTAGGAGCAGTATTTGTATTTTATATATCAATAGCTTAACAATATAAAAATGAATGTTTTGGCCTTTAAAAGAGCATGATAGTTTCTGCACAAGAAGGCTTACAGGCTTATTGTCAACTGCAACAATGATATCCCCAAGAACTATATTACCAGCAAAGCCCCTTGTAGTGGGATTTAGCCCAGCTTTGGCAGCAACACTATTTGCAGGAACCTAAGGAACACAAGTTCTTGGGAGTTAAAGAATATGATTTGTAAGAAACTGTAAATACAAAGTTCATGGACTTACCTGAAGAACAAGAGCTCCATTTCGAACGTTAAGTTGATTTGAAATTAAATCCGGGGCAATATCCACATTCAAACCAGCTCTAACAACCTTAAATTGATGAACCATGGACTCAAATATAGGGTATATAACTCTTAAAAAATATGCTGCAAAAAACTGTGTGTGGTGGCCATGGACCACTTACTTTTCCAAATTGAATCAACTGAGGAACAATTCGAAGTACAGTTGTAGATGGGATGGCAAATCCTACACCAGCTGATGTTCCTGCATTACCAAGAAAACAGGCAATAAAAGTGAAGCCTAAAAAAGTAAATAAGAGCAACTAGAAAAGTAAATAGACCAACAATGTAATGAAGTGAAAAGTAGTTGAAAGATTTTGTCAAGTGGACTGAAATGATTTCACCAGCTATCATATTCAAACATACATCAATGTTCTTTACCATTGTCAAATACTCAAATTCCTTCTGATTGTGATGGTGACAATGATGAAGAAACTTACCTGTCTGAGTAAATATTGCAGTATTAATCCCAATTAAGCTTCCTTTTGAATCCAGAAGGGGACCTCCGCTATTAGAGTCACAGGAAAAGTAAGAAATGCAGTGTGCTATATGACAGCACTAGTTAACACCAAACATGAAAAGAATAACTTTTTTTAACCAAGTGAACTGCACCAAACTGAATGGATAAAATTGGTAAAGAAAAATGGAAGGGAATTCAAATATGGAAGGGAGCCTAGTGTAACCTATTCCCAGGATTTATGGCTGCATCAGTTTGAATCCCACCACCAATTGTTACACCAGTTTGACTAAAGATGTCTCGGTTAAGTCCACTAATAACCCCAACTGTGAGGGTGTGATCAAAGCCAAATGGATTTCCAATTGCCAAACATTGCTGCCCAACTTTTAGAGATGATGACTGCCCCACCTTGATAGGCCTTAAAATATCTTCAGGGGCTTCTACCTGTATTTGTATAATTATTAATATCATATCATTTATGATATGTGCACAATTTTATTAACTATTTAAATAATATAGTAATAGGTGTAGTTTATACAGAAATTAGTTTAGGGGCTTGATTGCTTCAATTGAAACACAAAGGGGTAAATTGCACATGACTCCAAGATGAGGATGGTCTTGTATAATTTAGCCTAATATTAAATGCTCTACTTTGCCATCAATATTAAAGAAATGTATACTGACAAACTCGTTATTAGAACTACTTTACTTAACAAAGAAAGCAACTATTAACCATCATTATTTAATGCACAAGTAACATGAATGAACTCAAGAGAAAAAAACAAAAACAAAACATTTTAAAGTAGAATAATGAATTAGTCATTAAATGGAATAGATTATAGAAGTAGAGCTGAAACAAACAAATACAAGACCTGACATGCCACTAGGTACTAACTACAATGACAGCAGCAACAAGAAATCGAACTTGGAAGCAAACTATTCTCCTAGGACGTCAGTATGTTGTAAGGTGAAACAGATATGTTGTCTAGTAGATTGCTTATGAAAAACTGACAAGTGATTTACTGGAAAAAAAAGTTCTCAAGATTATGTCTTAGTTATAATCCATAACATGCATTGGAAATGCTTATGCAAAAGATCAGCATTCCATTATCCATGTGAGTCTCAACTCAAGATTATACCAAATCATCTGCAATTAATGTATACAGTCAAGGCCTTAACATGTGAATAAGAATATCTTCATCTTATATTACATTCATGATTTACACAAGATAGAGCATCAATCAAGCCATAATTTTGATAGCAACCTAAATTGATTGGGAATAAATACAGAGTAAAAAAAGAAAACATGCCTTCAAGACAGCAAGATCCTTTAAACGGTCAGCTCCAACGAGTGTACCTTCAAAATTCTTTTGCACCCTTTACAATAGAAAGTGTTAGAAATATATATATATTCTTTTTTATTTGCAACAGCAGTATGTGCAAAGAAATAAGATCTCCATCAGCCTCACCCTTCTGATGCTAGAATATTAACTCGTGCAACAACCTGACCGGGGCTTGGGTTTCTTGAAAGGGCATTGCCAATTACTGAGTAATACAACAATGTAACAATCAGATATCCTCACCTAATCTTAAAAGCCAAGTGAATAAACTCAGATTGGAAACACACACATACACAAATTAATAATTGCATAATACAAATCACTCCATTAGAGTGCAGCCAGTATCCTATGAAAGCAGCAAAATGGGGCTAAAAATTCCAAAGGATTGGGAAAGGGGGCAAAAGATCAAAAGATATTTGAAAGCCAAAATTTTCAACAAATCCTTATTATTGTATTGAGAATTCATGTCCAAGTCAAGAAGTCCAATTAAATGTGATCAATACGGGGAAAAGGTCTGATCCACATTTGAGAAACCTAATGCACATTCACTTATAGCTCGCTAAAATCTTAGTGGAGAGAACCAATGTTAAAAGTATGTATCTACTGTTTTGGAGATACAAGAAGGTGAATCTTCACCACTGATTCTCACCGTGATAATTTGTCAGAATGTGGCCCTCGTCATCCCAGACTACTCCAGAACCATTTCCTTCAGGAATCTGCCGGTATAAATACAAAGAGTAACTACATTGTTTGATTCCTAGACATATGTAGAATAAAAATCTTATCATGCTTATAAGCTAGAGCAAAATATAATGATAAATAAATTAGATAGTCCTTGATATAGCCTTAAAATGATTTAACATCAGATATTGGCGTTTAAATACCTCAACCACACCAGTCACATTGAGTTGAGGACGCAATGTCACATCAAAGATGTTAACAACAGAGTATGTGTTCCTTTCAAATAGTTGGACAATCCGATCCTGCCAATCACAATGAATTGTAATAAGCTGCCAGGAATATTGCTACTGAAAAGTGGGGAAAAAAAAGTGAAACACAACCATAATAGACAAAAGAGAGGCTATAGTTGAAAGCTGACTTCTGTGGGAAAGAGTGGCCCAGAAGAAAACACAGGAGGGGTCACTTGTTCAAGTGTCACTGATGGATCTCCCAATGCTAGGGCTGTACATTTACAATTTGTTTCATGATGAGAAACTTTGCTAGTAAATATTAATGGAATCTTCTATTAAATAATAAACAGTATGTCTATCAGGAAAAAACATGGGAAATTAGCACACAGCAGCCACAATTCTATTACTCTACTCCATTAATTCCATCTTACAATCATGAACTCATAACACCGTTGAAAATTTATGGCTCCATTTACAAAATGAAAAATAAAAATTTTTAGCTATGCATATCTATAAATGCTTCAAGCAGTAAAAAAAAAAAACAGAAATAGATGACATTGACCATTCAAATTCCAGTTAAAAACTTATGAACTTTGGAATATACTTATATAGAATCAACAAGTTGAACATGAAAGCAGAACCGTGCGGACCTGACAAGTACCTTGAAGAACGGAAACAGGAATACATAGTCAAACTCGCCATTAACACACGTCGTGTTGGGGACAGAATAATTTTACTAAGCAATGCATCAAAATCCTTCGTTTCATCTTGAACAGTCCTATACGAGCAATCAAATATGCATACATCAACAAAAGTTACAACCCCACATAAGAATAAGCAAAACCAACAATGAAAACGCACTCTTATAATCACTGACATGCACAAAGTCTCAAACTTTGACAATTGTAACCCCAAAAACCACACACCCACTTGCACTTTTGTATTGAAATCTTAGTTTGCAAGAATAACGGAGCTACAAAGTATGATGGGGGAACCTTGAAATGGAGACTGGTTGGGGAGCAACGGCGTCGTTTGGCAAGTGTTGGGAGTGAGAGCACACAGAGGAGACGCCATCAAAGCAGATCTCACGGCGGCTCAGAACACTGCTTTTCTGGGTTGGCACTACCGGAGACCACAAATTGCATGCTGACACTTGCATTTTCTTCCTCCCAAAAATAAAAAATGGTGGCTTGGATTTGAATATGCAAAAAAGAATGAAAATTTGCAAACTTGAAAGTTAAATTTGAGGAGGGAAAGAGAGATAAGGGTGGCTCTGCTTAGTGATTCAACACACTGAAGCGGAAAGTGTGTTGCTGGGAGTTTCTGAGTGATTCAATTCTCATCTTTTATACGTGTTTGAAAAATGTGGATTTATAACCACTAAAAACTTCATTTTATTTGCTTATTACTTAAAATCAAAATTATGTTTGGAAATAAACTTTAAGCCCGTTAATTTATTTTTTAAAAAATACTTCTTAAATTAAGAGATATTTTAAAAAAATAGAAATTATAATTTTCTTAAATTAAAAGATTTGAAAAATTAAATAAAAACTATATTGTAAAATTAGTTTTAAACAAAAAAAAAGTCCTTAAATGGAAAAAAAATAAGTGTTTGAAAAGTTTTAACCCCATAGATAAATTTATTTGATTACTCAGATTAATCATTAATCATAAAAATCAACATATTCTTCATTAAATATTTGAGTTAGAAATAAAGTTGGTAAAATGGATTAATTATGTAAAATGTAAGGTTTGAACCTTTATTTTACAATCTCGAATAATTCTATGATTTTTTAATCTGACTCAATAAAGTTCACTATTCACAAAAACTCTCAAATTTCACAAAAAAAAATGTCTACAAAACATGTAAAAAAATTGAAAAAATATAGAACTCGAGTCTTTAGTTTAGAAGCTCGAACAATTTCTAATTTTTTAATTCGAATTATAAGACATGCAATGTTATATAGGATTGAATATTTGAAGGTGTAGAGAAAATAAGAAAGTAAGTTTAGTATCACTGATATAATAATGTTATGATAGATGAGTGGTTATATGAGACAAAATATTATCAAGAATGCAATCATTAAAAAGAAAGTTGGGGTATCTCCCATTATATAAAAGATGGTAGAGTTCCTTGTAAGTTTGTTTGGGCATGTGTGGAAAAAACTTATAAAAACACCAATAAAGATGGTTGACTAAATAGAGGGTAAGAAGTGCATAGAAACCAAAGAAAACTATAAGTCAAATATTAATAAAGATTTAAAGATAAATGATTTATCTTTGAATTTAATACATAATTCGACATTATGATGTCATATGATTCATGAAACCAATTCCACATTCCCACCTAATGAAAAAAAAATACTTGATTATTAATGTAAAGTTTTTTTTTTACCAATACCAAATTAAAATACCACTATTTTTTCTTTCACTTGATGTCAACTATTTCCTCACAAGCTTATTACTATATCAAAGAAAAAGAGAAGAGAATGATGGGTGAAAAAAGAGCTTACACTTGAAGAGATTAACATTGTAATGTTCATTATTGGAGTTTCATCTTTAGGACATATATATCATTTAAAAGTAAGAAAAATGCTAATTAATGCCCTAAGGATACGGGTTAAAAAATTAAAATTAGAAAGTTTTTTACGAGATTGTATAACATTCAATGTTTTAAATGTAATTAATACCATGATTTTTCAATAAAAAACATATTATATATGAATTTCTTAATTAGTGTTTTTAAGATATTCGTTAATGGGACTCTAAAAATAATAAAAAAAAATAAAAAAAAGTTATTATAAACTAAACTGAATTTGATGAATGTTTAATATAACTCTATCAGGTGGAAATAAATATCTAAATGAAATTTTGATTGGAAAATTAAATAGCATATGAATCACTTAATCAAATAAATGAATTGAAGAAAGTATGATAAATAATGTATAAGTATTGTTTTTGGATAATGGTTCAATAGAAAGGGAGAGAAGTGATACATGTCATAAGTAATGATCAATGTTAAATAGGCACATGAATCAAACTTCAACTCGTGGGTACCGACCGACCATTGACTCAATTTTGACGGGGAAACTCGGTTTTGACCAGGTTTAAGGAAAATCTGACCCTGTCTCACCTCGTCCCGATATAATAATTAAATAGTTTTAATTATACCAGTGGTTAAATGGTAAAGAAAAACTTATATATTTTCCTTAAAATATAATATAGTTCTTAAGTTTCTTTAATTTTTAGGATTCTCAATGTCTATATTTACATATTATTTGAATTGGAAATATTAGATATATATTGTTGAGTCTCAAGACTTAAAAGTTTAAGACACCCCAACACTTAATTTTGATTATTATAAACTTAATTAAACTCAGAACTTTATGATTAATCAATATTTTTAAAGTTATATTATTTCATAAAACTTTTGAAGAAAGTCTGTCTGAAGTCAAGCTAAGATGTGAATTTGGTCAAGTTCTGAAGATCAAGGATTTGTCTGAAGTGAGAATGGTTTAGACGATGGTTCTCATCTGAAGATGTAGTCTGTCTGAGGTACAAGGGCATCTGAGGTGGAAAGTCAAAGCCAATACTAGAACTACACGCAACCTCAGTACATCAGAAAAGCAAGACAAAAAAGGCAATTTTTTGGCTGCGATTCAAAATGGAAGCACAAAAGGAGAAACGTTGCTCTGGAACAGTCGCAGAAGTCATAACAGTACTGCAACCTAATACGGTAACGGTAGCTGTGTCACAACGGAATTAAACGCATTTAATGCTATCTCACAACGGACTCCTCAACGACATTCTTCAAGATGAATGAAGCCTATAAATATCAGAAGTCTCATGAAGCTGAAGGTTGTAGCTGTCATAAGTGAATTGAAAAATTTCATAAGCCCAAGCTTCGCAAAATTCTGTAAAAATCCTTTGAGGATTTACTTGTTATAAAAACTCTTGTACAATCAACTTTCATATCCAGAGTTAGATCTTTGTTATTTCTTGTACACTTAGAACGAAGAACTCGTGTTCTAAGTTCAAATTTCTCTATAAACAAATACTTGTTGTTAGAGTTAGGAGTAGTTTGGTAGGATAAAGAATATTTGTTGTTAGAGTTAGGAGTGGCTTAGTAGGACAAAGAATATTTGTTGTGTAGAGCCTGAAAAGGCTTGGTGAACAAAAGAATACTTGTAATCTTTGAAATTAAGAGGAAATCTAGTACCTTGTTGGCACTAGGACTTGAGGTAGCTCACAGGTGGTGTGAGTGAACCGGGATAATTTGTTGAGTGCTCTTCTATCCATTATCTTTGTATATTCAATTTATTCTAACAAGAAGAAGGAATCTGAACTAAGTTTTTATAAACTGTTTTGTGAAAATATCTTTACAAAAATCCTGTTGCAAAACCTGTCTGAAAACTTCAGACGCGTAACAAAACTTCAAACAACGTCTGAGTCACCGTCTGAAATCTCTTTTAAACTTAGTTTTACGAAAATGTTTCCATAAAAACGTTAAGTTTATAAAAACACTATTCAACCCCATTTGTAGTGTTTTCTTATGTGTTCCTACGTATATGACTATTTTTAAAACATGTATTTAAGTTATTAAAAACAAAGAAAAGAATAAAAAATAGAGAAGGTGAGATCCCCGCGGGTTTTTCCGAACTCAACAAGAACATGTGGGGATGGGGCTGAGTTTTATAATTTTATATCCACTATCTTTAAATCCAAACTCGAACCCGCACCGACTTTTATGGGACGAGAGCATGGACAGGGAGAGCAAAATTCACCCCTACGTGTCAGTTGCCATGCCTAGTGTTAAAAGGGTCTATCATATGAGATGGTTGTTGAATTGTACTCCTTCTTTTTATCTGTGGCTTTAGGGTCTCAAATTTGTTTTTAAATAAGTGTCATTTTTAGATAGCAAGACAATAATAAATGTTATTTTTTTAATTTTACCCTCTTTTAATCTGATTCTTTTTTATTTTAAATATTTATTATAAAGCTATACCATAAATGTTTTATAAGTTTAAAATTTTGATAAATATATTTTTTATGTTTTAAACAAAAGTTTATGGCAAGAGATAAAACAAATTTAAAAAGAAATTTATTTTTTAAAAAGAAATATATTAAATACATTATGAGAGATATTTTAAAAAATAAGCTAAAAAGACATAATTATTATATTTTTTAATTTGGGAAAATTGCACTCACCTCCTCTGAGGTTTGTCTAAATGACAAATACCTCCCCTCTAGTTTTTGAAATGCACTCACCTCCCTTGCCTAAAATGATATGATAAAAACACTCATACTTAATTGTGGATATTTGCCGATATACTAGCGATGAGTACCCGCATATTTATTATACTACTTATCCCGAGGGTACCGCATAGTCATTAAAATATTTTTTTCCTATAAATTTTGAATTCTTAAATATTAATGAATACTCGTGAATATCCATTACCCGCATGGTAGCTGTTAATTTTAGTAGGTATGGATACGGATAGTGTATAATTTGTTCTGCCTCGTTAATATCCCTAGATAATCCTCACAATGTCAATGGGAAGGGAGGTTTATGTATTTCAAAAACTAGAGGGGAGGTCTTTGTCATTTAGACAAACCTCAAAGGAGGTGAGTGTAATTTTCCCTTTTAATTTTTATGTAAAAATCTTAAATAACAAATAAAAAGAAATAAAGGGAGTTGGTTAATGTCATATGAATGACTCCATTGCTAGACCTAGTTGTTTGTGATGGGTTTAGTTGAAACTTGAGAAGGGCAGCAAGGGCCAGCGGGGGAAGATCCATCTTCCCAAGGTTCCCAAGCCTGGCCCAGGAACCATATTTGCATGGCGGCACCTGTATTATCAACCGACCATTGTTAGGGCTCAACCCTAACCAAACCTTTCCCTCCCTTTACTCTCCTTCCCTCTTTCATTGCTTGCACTACCCCCTCCTCACAATTTCTCCAATTCAAGTTCAACCAACTAATACAAATTATAAATTAAAATTAAGAATTTTAAAACCTAATCCATATGCTCTGCTACTGCTATTGTGTTCTCTTTCATTCTCTCAATTGAATTGACTCTTCTTCTGTCCTTCCATTTCAATGGCTAGAGGCCCTGCCTCCTCTCTCTTCCACTTATGCACCCGCAAGAGAACCCTATCAAGGCTCAAAGCTCTCCTCTTCAACTTCTCTCACACTCCACCTTCCCATGACCCGCTTCGCCCCTTTTCGACCCGTTCGCTGAGCTCGGCTTTTCTCCCGAGTTTCTCCCAAAGTTCGAGTCTTTCCGGCGGAAGAATTATCCCCACGAGGCTGTTTTCCGCTGCCGGCGAGGAGGATGGCGGCGCCGCAAGGCCTGATTGCGAATTCGACGCGGATTTTGGTAGAAGTGTTGATTTTGAGCTTGGAAATGAGGTTAGTGATGGTGTTCATGCTTTATCTGAAAATGGGGTTGTTGCATTTGATAGTAGTGATGAATGCATTTCAGAGATTGTTGATTCTGTAGAATGTACAAGTAGTAATAGTAGCAGTAGGGATGATGATGAATTAGAGAAAAAGAATGAGCAATTTGTGCACGTGGCATCACGTGACCCTGTTGAATTGTACCGCGAGCTTAGGAGTGCGGAAAAGGGTGCAAAGCTGGATAGATCAGAAGCTGAAGTCCTGCAGGAAGTGTGTAATTATTTTGCCAAATCAGGTTGGGCATCCAACCAGGCCCTTGCTATTTACATTGGTTTGTCATTTTTCCCCACTGCTGTACACAAGTTCCAGCGCTTTCTCAGGAAGAAATGTCCTGCTGATGTTGCTAAGTACTTGGTGTCACTTGGGCCATGTGATGCTGCTGTGAAGTTTTTGTTTCCCTTATTTGTTGAGTTTTGTTTGGAGAATTTTCCTGATGAGATGAAGAGGTTTAGGGGTATGGTTGAGTCAGCAGACCTCACGAAACCTCACACGTGGTTTCCATTTGCGCGGGCCATGAAACGGAAGATAATTTATCATTGTGGACCAACCAATAGTGGTAAAACTTATAATGCTTTGCAACGATTTATGGAGGCGAAGAAGGGGGTTTATTGTAGTCCACTTAGATTGTTGGCTATGGAAGTTTTTGACAAGGTTAATGCGAAGGGCGTCTATTGCAGTCTACTAACTGGGCAAGAGAAGAAGCATGTCCCATTTTCAAATCATGTTGCGTGTACTGTGGAAATGGTTTCGACACAGGAATTGTACGATGTGGCTATTGTTGATGAGATTCAGATGATGGCAGATCCATATAGAGGGTATGCATGGACAAGGGCGCTCCTTGGATTGAAGGCTGACGAGATACATTTGTGTGGTGATCCTAGTGTTTTGGATATTGTTCGAAAGATTTGTCAAGATACAGGAGATGAATTGTACGAGCAAAATTATGAGAGGTTCAAACCATTGGTGGTTGAAGCAAAGACCCTGCTTGGGAATCTTCAAAATATTCGGTCTGGGGATTGTGTTGTTGCATTCTCAAGGAGAGAGATATTTGAGGTTAAATTGGCCATTGAGAAACAGACTAAACACCGCTGTTGTGTGATATATGGTGCTTTGCCACCCGAAACTCGTAGACAGCAAGCTACTCTGTTCAATGATCAAAGTAATGAATATGACGTTCTAGTAGCTAGTGATGCAGTGGGGATGGGTCTGAACCTTAACATTAGAAGGGTGATTTTTAATAGTCTTTCAAAGTACAATGGTGACAAAATCCTTCCTGTTCCAGCATCACAGGTTAAGCAAATTGCAGGAAGAGCTGGTCGGAGAGGATGCCTTTATCCTGATGGACTCACCACTACCTTGCATTTAGATGATTTGGATTACTTGATTGAGTGTTTGAAACAACCTTTTGATGATGTTAAGAAGGTGGGCCTTTTTCCTTTTTATGAGCAGGTTGAATTGTTTGCTGGGCAACTTCCTGATATAACATTCAGCCAGCTTTTAGAAAAATTTGGTGAAAATTGCCGTTTGGATGGGTCATACTTCTTGTGTCGATATGATCACATAAAGAAAATTGCTAATATGCTAGAGAAGATCAAGGGATTATCTTTAGAAGATCGTTTTAACTTCTCTTTTGCCCCTGTTAATGTTAGAGACCCAAAAGCTATGTACCACTTACTCAGATTTGCTACATCATTTGGTCAGAAGGTCCCTGTAAATATAGCTATGGGCATGCCAAAATGTTCTGCACGGAATGATACAGAACTCCTAGACCTCGAGTCTAGGCATCAGGTGTTATCTATGTATTTGTGGTTGTCAAACCAATTTGATGAGGAGAATTTTCCTTATGTGAAGAAAGCTGAATCAATGGCTTCAAACATTGCTGACTTACTGGCTCAATCTCTTGTCAAAGCTAATTGGAAACCTGAATCAAGGAATAAAGGGAAACCTAAAACTGAAAAAAGTGAAGTGCAAACAGGACCAAGGGATGCAGTCATATTAAAAACTGAAAAAAGTGAAGGGCAAACAGAACCAAAGGATGCAGTCATATTAAAAACTGAAAAAAGTTATTCAAGACCACAGTCTTTTGTTAAATTAAATGACAAGTAAGTATCTCTGGATGTATACCTTCTTTATCCTTGTGGTTATTTAATTCCACTGTGTTGAATGTGAACATCCCCTTCATTTCAAACAAAATTCTGGTGTTTTTAATACCTAAGTTTATACCTTCTTTATGAAAGGCCCCTGGCTGGTTCTGGTGGCATGTTCTTATATACTTCCGTTGGCTCATTGTTGGGGCTTATAAATTATGGTTTCTGAAATTCCTAGGTGGTTAAAATTCCACTGTTGGAGGTAGTGTATCCATGGGAAATATTTTCCGGTGTTGTTTTTCTTTTTCCTTTTTATTTTTGGCCTTCTTCAGGGGGGAGGGGCGCGGTGTGGTGTGGTGGAGGGGATCAATATTGTTAGTTTTCCGGGTAGATGTACAGGTGATAGAATAGGAGTGTGATCTTCTAGTTTCAATCTAGGAACTTGGGAAGTCTAACTGGCCCATGGATAAAAGAAACAATTACATTTGAAGTCTGTTGTTTCTGATATTTTAGTTAAGCATTTGTAGTTAGAATTCTACAAAATAAGTTAGATCACAGATGCTTTGTTTTAATGCATTTTTGGCCTATGGTTGGTGATCCCCGTGGCTATATGGATTCAAGGCTTGAAATGTAATCATCATCTATATGTTCTTTGTATACCACACTAAAAAATCTTAATTCCTAATGATAGAGTTAGAATATAATCATTAATCACCATTCTCCATGCCAAATCTGCTCTAACACTGTGAATGACTTCAAGTAAAAGTAGTTACATTTTTTAATTGTTTACTGGTTTCAGTTATCTTTTTAATAATAACTTAGAAAAAAAAAACAAAGATGATGATGTATCTGTATATTACTATATTTAATACACATGTAAGTTCATGCACCTGTGTGTAATATTCACAATGCATGTAGTTAAGATGGCTGGAGTCATCATTCATAATTATAAGATGGAGCAGTTGCTAGTGCTACCACCTACTGATGAAATGTCTCGGGGATTAATTACAATATGCTTTAAGACTATACAGAAAAATTTGATATGGATTCTGTTAATTTTAAAATTATTATATATACATAATTAAATAAATGAGCAAATTAGAAATAGATTAAGACTTCTAGAAGGATTGTTAATTTCACGAGTTCTATCAGGTGTAGAGCATGTTTGATAAAACTTCCTAGGTTTTGTGGCCTGCTTTAGGACTTCCAGAGGTGTAAATTAAAGGCTGAATATTGGGGTGACTATTGGACATCAAAGCAGCAAACTATGGGATCCTGCAACTGCAAGGCAATAATTAAGGTTTGTTTTAGCGGACCCCCCATTGAAAACTGGGTCAGTCTGCATTAGTTAGTTAATTGGGTGGAACAGTTCAATCTGTTAGAGAGGGAGAGATAACAGGGTGTCAATAATAGGAAGAAAAGGAATTAAGGAATAGAGATTAGTCTTTAGTTTTAACATGGAAAATGGAAGGAAGAGTTCAAGTCTCTCGAATACTTATGTGAGGGAGGGGGAATTCTCTGTATTGATATCTGCTCTGCACCACAGTGATATCAGGGCAGAGACTGATTGTTTAAAAATAAAGTTTACACTTTCACCTCATTTTCTGGTCCAGTCTATCAGTTTCGTCAACTGAACTCCAGCACAATCCTTTTTTTTTCAAATAAAGTTTTTTTTCCCCTCAAATAGATGCAAACAAAGCTGATCAAGAGAGATTGTGGATTGCTGGTGGGGAACGACACCTATCTGAACAGTGCTAAAAATGATAAAGATAGAGATAGAAGGCAATAAATTTTGTTTACAAGCCTTCTAACAGTTAAATTCTCATTAACTCAAATTCCAGCTCTACTAGTGTGTTTAGTTTCTATCAAAACCACGATTCAAACGTGGATCCAAGCTAACACTATTGAGAGTAGCGTTGGTCCAGATCCACGTTTGAAATGTGAATCCGGTGTAAACCAAACATGCTATAAATTTGAAGATAGAATTATGTATATAGAAAAATCCTAACTAGACTAGGATTCTTACACTAAGGTTTAGGATGAGATTCAAATGAAGTGTAGACAACATTTCTTTTGAATAAAACAAAAGTATGAAAACAAATTGAGGTACTACTACTAAGGCTTTGTTAAACTAGTATTGTGTGAATTGAAAAGAACCTTTTTTTTACCTGGCTTTGGATTTATGATACTATGTTGATAATTTGGGCTCTGGAATTTGTGAATGTAGAGAAAGTATTCCTTGATTTATTTGTGAATATTATGATTTCAAAAGTTACCTGGGCGTTAAAACTGATGGATGTTTTTAGCATGAACCCCAAAAAATATGGTCTATGGAAGACCCTTACTATAAATAGTATAATTTTAATATTAAAACTTTTAATAATATATATTGTAAAATTAAATTTACCTTTTGTAGAAATAAAATTAAGGGTCTATGGTGGATCCAAACTTAAAAGGGTTCACCCTAAAATGACCCAAAACTGATATGAAGTTTGGAGGGTCTTTGGTTAAATTGAACATGGTGGTGATGAGTGGTGACTAATGGAACGATGATATTGAAAAGTACACCTGTAGGGTGTAGAAGAACAGCTTGTTATGTCCGTTAGTTACACAACAACATTAACAACAATGGATCAAACAAAATGTTAATATCTTATTGTAAGTGTTGGAGATCAGCGCATATCAATCAGAATCTGTTGGAGATCAACACATATCAATCAGAATCATCCAATTCTGATTTGTACAGCCCATAATAGGATTTAATGTTAATAAGATCAGTTTTATTTCCTTATTTAGGTACAACATTTATAAGGAGAATTATTTCCCTGATTTTCAGGGATAGATTAGTGTACAGGTTTATTCCCTTGTATTCTATTTATACTTCTTTTGTATTTTTCCCAAATCAGAAAATATACACCATATTATCCGCATGGTATCAGAGCTCGATCTGAACCATCCCTAACCTAGCGCCGCCAACCATGGGAGAGAACAAGGCAGAAGGTTCGGCCACCAGTTTGGTCGAAGGGCCTGTTCTTCCTATCACTGGTCACAAATTGAATGGCCAGAACTACCCTCAGTGGGTGCGATCAGTTAAGATCTTTCTTCAAGGAAAAGGGAAGGAGGGTTACATCACAGGAGACTCCAAGAGTCCAGAAAAGGGTGACCCGAACCTCAATAAATGGCAACTGGAAAACAGTTTAGTCATGTCATGGTTGCTCAACACCATGACTAATGAAATTGGGGAAAATTTCATGTACTATGACACTGCCAAGGAGATGTGGGATGCAGTGAAGGAAACCTACTCAAATGTCGACAATACGTCTGCAGTATTTGAGATCAAGAGCATACTCCATGACCTGCGACAGAGTATTTTAATACACTCAGTCGACATTGGCAGCAACTGGACATATATGAAGACGCTCAATGGAGTTGTACTGAGGATAAGAAGAAGTATAAAGAATTGGTGGAGAAAGATAGGATCTACAAGTTTCTATTGGGGCTGAACACAGAACTTGATGAAGTCCAGGGGAGAATCCTTGGAACCAAACCTCTTAAAACAATCCGGGAAGTATTTTCAGAAGTGAGAAGGGAGGAGAGCAGGAGGAAAGTGATGCTTGGAAAGTCCAGTGCAGCCCCATCCATTGAAGGCTCAGCAATGGCAGCAAGGGGGAACCAGCCTCGTCCATCTCAAAAGAAAAATCGGCCCTGGTGCGATCACTGCAAGAAACTGGGTCACACTAAGGACACCTGCTGGATCATTCATGGCAGGCCTTCAGAGGCGAAACAGACCAAAAACCTGGACAGCAGAGGCAACACAGCTGAGGTAAATTCTAACCCATCTCCATTCAGCAAGGAGCAAATGGAAGCACTACAGAAAATTCTCCAGCAAACAATTAGTACAGCTACAGTAGCACAAAAAGGTAATTTCTTGCATGCTCTAAATACTAGCAAAGGAAAACCAAAGTCATGGATCATTGATTCAGGAGCCTCAGATCACATGACTGGAGACTTAACTGTGTTTAAAAGCTATTCTCCATGCCTAAATAATTACACAGTTCGGATAGCTGATGGGACTCTTTCTAAGGCCATGGGTAAAGGTTCAGTTATTATCTCACAAAATATTACCCTGAATTCAGTCCTTTATGTGCCTAAACTTGACTGTAATTTGCTGTCCATTAGCAAACTGACAAGAGATTTGAAGTGTGTCACTAAATTCTTCCCTAACCTGTGTGAATTTCAGATTTTGGAGTCGGGGAAGACGATTGGCAATGCTGAAGAATGTGTTGGACTCTACCTCCTCCAAGCTGAAGCGTCAAAAGTGGAACCCAAGGCCAACTCTTGTGCAACGGTACCTCCAAATAGTAAAAATTCTGTAATGTTGTGGCACTATCGGCTAGGCCACCCAAATTTTATGTACTTGAAAAGAATGTTTCCCACATTATTCAATAAAAATCAGCAGTTGTTTCAATGTGAAATATGCCAATTGTCCAAACATACCCGCAACTCCTACCCGCCTCAACCCTATAAACTCTCTCAACCTTTTTCCCTAATTCACAGCGATATATGGGGACCATCACGGGTAAACAATGTCACTGGATCAAGATGGTTTGTCACCTTCATTGACGATCACACACGGGTCACTTGGGTTTTCCTCATGAAGGAGAAATCAGAAGTTGGCAGAATATTTGAACTGTTTCATACTATGGTGGAAACACAATTTCAAAGCAGAATTAAGGTGCTTAGGAGTGACAATGGCCGAGAGTACTATCACTCTGCACTAAATTCCTACCTTCAGAAACATGGAATCATACATCAGAGTTCATGTGTAGATACCCCTCAGCAGAACGGGGTCGCCGAGAGAAAGAATAGACATCTCCTAGAAGTGACCAGATCTCTCATGTTAGCTACAAATGTACCCAACCAATTTGGGGAGAAGCTGTCCTCTCTGCAACCTACCTCATAAACAGAATGCCCTCCCGAATCCTCAACTTTAACACCCCTTACTCTACTCTCCAAACCTCATACCCTACCAGTCGTATCCTTACATCCATTCCCTTGAAAGTATTCAGCCTTTATCCACAACCTCAATTCTCGTCGCAACAAACTTGACCCGAGATCCATCAAATGCATTTTCCTCGGCTACTCCCCCCACCAAAAGGGTTACAAATGCTATTCACCTCAAACCAGGAAATTTTACCACACCATGGATGTCACTTTTTTTGAGAATCAGCCTTATTACCCCAAAGTTGGCATTCAGGGGGAGCAGACTTATCCAATTGAAGTGGTAGAATCCCAACTTTTGGGATTTGAGCTAGCCGAATCTTCCTCAAATGCAGAGCCAGCCGAGACTGCACCTGCAGCAGAGGAAACTGTAGTAGATGCAGTAGAAACTGCACCAACTGAAGCTAGAGAGAGGACTGCATCTCAACAAAATCAAGGCCCTGCTACACAAGGAGACAATTGTACGACATACTTCAGGAAGAGAAGGAAGGGAGTAGAGTCCAGCACAGCTCCAAGGCAAAGCCATGAATCCAACCAGGCTCCAGAAAATGAGTTTTCCCTAGGTAATATCGTTTCTAATTCTGAACCTATTGATGACATTGACATTCCTATTGCCTTAAGAAAAGGGGTGAGATCTTGCACTCAACACCCCATTGAGAAATATGTGTCCTATGGAAAATTGTCACAGGGGTATAGGTCTTTTGTGGCAGCTCTTGACAGCACACATATCCCAAGGAATGTCCAAGAGGCACTTCAACAACCTGAATGGGCAGCAGCTGTAACAGAAGAAGTCCAGGTCTTGGTTAAAAATGACACATGGGAAATCACCACTCTACCGGAAGGGAAGAAATCAATTGGATGCAAGTGGATATTCTCCATCAAATACAATGTTGATGGTAGTATAAACCGGTACAAAGCCCGACTGGTGGCAAAAGGGTTTACCCAATCGTATGGAGTGGACTACGAAGAGACTTTTGCACCGGTGGCCAAACTCAATTCAATCCGAGTCATACTTTCTTTAGCTGCAAATTTAGATTGGCCACTCTATCAACTAGACATCAAGAATGCCTTCCTAAACGGTGAACTAGAAGAAGAAGTCTATATGCAAATTCCCCCGGGACTTGAATCATCCAGAACCTCAAGCATGGTGTGCAGGCTCCGAAAATCTCTATATGGCCTTAAGCAATCTTCGAGAGCATGGTTTGATAGATTGACTCAAGTTGTCAAGGAAGACGGGTTCAACCAATGCCAATCAGATCACACTATGTTTGTCAAACACTCCGTGGAAGGGAAGGTAGCCTTGTTCCTTGTTTGTGTTGATGATATTGTTATCACAGGAAACGATTATGATCAAATCAAGCACCTGAAGGGACTTTTGGCCAAGGAATTTGAAGTCAAGGACTTGGGTCAGCTCAAATATTTTCTAGGGATGGAAGTTGCTCGGACAAAGAATGGTATTTATGTATCACAAAGGAAATACACACTGGACTTACTTCAAGAAACCGGCATGCTTGGGTGCAAGGCAGCCAATACTCCCATAGAAACGGAAAAGAGAGGTGAAGAAGAAAGTCCACCAGTTGATAAAGATAGATATCAAAGCCTAGTTGGGAAGCTAATCTACCTAACTCACACTAGGCCCGACATTGGGTATGCTGTGAGCTTGGCTAGTCACTATACATCTAATCCAACTGAGGCCCACATGAAAATGGCAAACAGAATCCTCCAATACCTCAAAGGTACACCAGGCCAAGGACTCTACTTCAAGAAGAACTCAAACAGAGGCATTGAAGTCTATACTGACTCGGATTGGGCAGGATGCCCCTCTGACAGGAAATCAACTACAGGCTACTGCTCCTTTGTATGGGGAAACTTGGTGACTTGGAGAAGCAAGAAGCAGCCTGTGGTGGCAAGGAGTAGTGCAGAAGCTGAATTCAGAGCTATGGCTCAAGGTATCTGTGAAGGAATCTGGCTTAAGAGGATGCTAGATGAAATCAGAATTCCTATCAATTACACTATGAGGATATTATGTGACAACAAAGCTGCTATAAGCATTGCAAAGAACCCAGTCCACCATGATAGGACAAAGCATGTGGAGATTGACCGACACTTCATTAAAGAAAAAATTGACCATGGTATTATAAGTGTTGACCATGTTCCATCATGCAGACAAACAGCAGACATCCTGACAAAGGCTCTTCCAAGGAACACATATGAAAACATTAGATCCAATCTGGGCATGATAGACATCTACCACCCAGATTGAGGGGGAGTGTTGGAGATCAGCGCATATCAATCAGAATCTGTTGGAGATCAGCACATATCAATCAGAATCATCCAATTCTGATTTGTACAGCCCATAATAGGATTTAATGTTAATAAGATCAGTTTTATTTCCTTATTTAGGTACAGCATTTATAGGGAGAATTATTTCCCTGATTTTCAGGGATAGATTAGTGTACAGGTTTATTCCCTTGTATTCTATTTATACTTCTTTTGTATTTTTCCCAAATCAGAAAATATACATCAAATATTCCGCAATAAGTCATGTCTATAACTTATATTTAGGGAAAAAATTATAAAATATCAAGTCACTTGACTTCTTGTCAAAAATCAACCACCTCTTTATTTCTCCCTTGACCTCTACTTTTTTGAAATCTACATGCATTTGAGATTTATCGTGTTTATATAGTCTAGCATTCCTTTTTTTTCCTGGTCTTCTATTTATCTCATGATCTTAGTTAATAAAATGATGTTTACTACATATTTCTTTCATTCCTGACCATGTATTTTTTCTGTTGTTTAGGAAACAGCTTGAAAGTTCTCTAAGTCTTGATCGTTCAAAGAAAGTAACTGCATGATATGATGGCTTTGGAGGTAATTCTGCTGAGATATTATTCAGCTGATATATTATAAATTATACCCCCCCCCCCCCCATTTGGGAGGAAGAGTTGGGAATTGGGATGTATTTTCTGCATAAGCTCTTCAAGCTTGCAAACTTCAAAATCAATTTGACACTCTTCCAAATCAATACATACCTAAGTTTGATCCTTGCATTCCATACAATTCCTAAAACTGGATTTAGTTCCTCTAAAGTGGAGGGGTGCACTTTAGAGAATAAAGCACAAAATTATAACCGTGAATCAAAAAATCAATGGTTAAGGTTTTTGACATTTTCACAGGTTATGTATGTGCATGTATTTTATCACACTCTTAACTATTTTCTAATTAATAGTTATCCTTGTACTTTATCCTTTAAAGAGCTCTCCCTCACTTTATAGGAGCTAAATTCCTTGAAATTAATATGAAAAGTTGCTATTGTTTTCTAATTCAGTGACACCTTTCCTTTTGTAAATAAGTTTAGATTGAATGTGATTTGGCAGTATTACATTATGAACCGAGCCCACAAAGACAACCTTGTTTTTCATGTTGATGTTGTTGTACTTACAAGGGGATGGCTTCCTGACCAGTTCTTACAAAGGAAGCTTTTTATCTCCTAGGTTGCATATGTAGCTACCTTATTGTGAAGGTTCTGCAAACAACCTGATTATTGAGTTTCATAGGAAAGTCAGAGATAAATGATTACATGTGAAGTTTCATTTTTTAATTCTTAGGTACGTGTGAAGTTTTACTTTGTAATAAGAATCTTTGCTATTCTGGTTCATGTCACCCGTAATTTCTTGTTCCCTCTACCTAGACCATAACCTTTTGGGTTTCATCTTTGGTGTGCAGGTAATAATCAACAACCACTGCAATATAGCAACATATACCAGGGATTTTCATAGATTCATTGAACTTTTTTAGCCACAGCTGTGGATTAGACCATGTTGGCAATGCATGGTCCCCATAAAAAAAAAAAGACCACGTTAGGAATGAAGGGTGTAGTGACATTCATAGAGGGGGAAAACTAGAGGCCAGGTATTATGCATCCAAATTGGGGCATTGTAATTGTGCTGCAGATATTATGTTCTGCACTCAAATGTTGATGTAGATGTAGACTAGAAATTTTGTTGAATTCTACCGGCCAAATTGCTGAAAGGAATCCCATTAATCTTGGCTATGCTGACTCCTCTGATCTAGGGGTTGAATTTTTAGGCTTCATTATTTTATCATGTTTCAGTTACTGAGAGGCTTGTGGAGTTTGAGAGAACATTCTCTTCTGTGCCAAATGCATTGTTGATTTTTTTTTTTGGGTACAGTGGAGAAATGTATAATTGTTTTGAACAAGCTTTTGTTAAACAATAATTAATTCTCCATAGATACACTGACTTCAGCATTGATTTGTGTAATTCTTCATAAATTCATTTTAAAATTTTTGTTTGCCTTTGATATGTATTTTTCTGAAATTAAAATATGTTCTATATTTTCTTTACATATTTCGACATATTACAATGCCTTACGAAAATTTTGGTTACAAAACTAATAGAATGACGTAGGACCAGAAATTTGGTGGCGAGAAATGAACCATGTCATGGGAGTAAAAAAAAACTTGAACAAAGATACACTATTTTATAATGCTATTGAGCAACACTGATATTATATTAACAGGATTGATATTTGTTTAGAGATTATTAGCCTGTTTGTTTTGGTGTTCTACTTTTCAAAATCACGGTATTGCAGAATTGGTTTTAAATCACTTCTGTTTAACGTGCTTCGTAAAACGTGTATCACTCATCTCAACCATTGATTTCTAGAATCAATTCTACTCAACTGTAAATCAAACGGACACTAAATTGTTTCATACTGTTTTGTTCGGGTGGAGATCCTCTCCATTTACTGGACTTGTCTAGTAGGAGAGAGAGTGACACCCAATATATGAGCCCCACCTCCTGTGTGGGTCCCACATATTGGGTGTGTCACTCTCCTACTGGACTTGTCCAGTACTGGAGAGGAGGTGAACCCGTTTTGTTCACTCTATGTAGGCCTTCAAGGGGTGGAAGTAGGCAGGGCCGAGCTAGGCTTTGCAGAGCCTAAGTCTGACATGCATTATATTTTTGTGGCCCAAGTCTGGCCTGTTACCTGTCATAGGCCATTTTTTAGGCCTGGTCTGGTTTGTTTCAAAGCCTGGTTTGGCCTATTAACCTGTTTAAAAGCCCATTTCATATTATGACCTTTAAACAGGTCGATAAATCTATCTCTAAATAGGTCAGTGCGCTTACAAACTAATACTTACTTTTTTATAATGTAAATATGTCACTAACATATACGTTTAGATAGGAAAATAAGTCTATCTCTAAATAGGCCACAGAAGAATTTTAAAAAAGTATATGTTATTATACTATTTATTATATACAAAATATTTATGTTTATTAAAAATAATATTATTTGTAATAGGCTAGTCTGTTAAGTCAAATAGGCTTTTAAGAAAGCTTGAGCCTGACTTATTAAATTAAAAAGGTTTTTTCAAAATCCTAGACCTGACCTTTTTATTAAATGAGCCGAGCCAAACTAGGCCTTAAGTAGGCTGGACCGTAGGCCCCTGTCGAGCGGTCTAGCCTATTTCCACCCCTAACCTCCATATAGGTTGGGTAGATCTAATCAACTCGACTAATTCGACTCAACCGGGTCGACTCAATCGAAGATACATTTGATGGGTTGGATTGGGTTTAGAGGTTGAATCGGGTTCAATTCGATCCAACCCAAGATAAAATTAACGGGTTTGGTTGAGTTTAGGGATTTAATCCGGTTCAATAAAGTGAAACTCTATTAACTCGGGTTGGGTACCGGGTTTATGTATTTCCAACCCGGTCAATCCAACCCAACCCGATCATATATATAAAAAGAAAATAATTAAAACATAAAAATTTTAAAATATCTAAATTTTTCTGAACTCTTGACCCAATCCAACTACATTTTTCCCCATTATTTCTATTTATTTTTCATAACTTTTAATTTTTATGTGGAACCGATTACCTAACAGCCCAATCCAATAATAATTGGGTCGAGTCAAGTTTCAACTCAAAGTTCGGGGAAAATCAACCCATTCCGGCCCGAATTACTAAAATACTCCTCTATTCATTAGTGTGATTTGAAGAATATCGAATTAGTGACTCTGAATTTGAACTTTCCGATTTCTATAAAAAATTGCTTGCATTGACAAATTTGTGATTTTGCAACATGTAGGAAATCCAGGTAGAATTCTCGTAAATTCATGGTAGCGAGCATTACTATTCTTTATAATGTGAGAACAAGTTGCCTGAATAAATGAGGGTGGCAAAAGTAAAGGCCATTATTACTTATGTATTGTATACTTCATTTAGTATTAAATTAAATATGTTTAAAGATAATTTCTCTTGTGATCCATACAAATCTAGCAATTTAAAATGCAACTGGAACCTAGCAATTTGTCTCTATTGACATGAGATAATTCTTGTTCCAAATAATAAAACTATACTTGGTACAAATATTTTCCAACGGGATCATGAAGGATCAAACTACTGACACGACAACTCTTCAAGAGTTGTATTCAAATCTTGTAATGTTCATCCTTTTTTCCTTTTTGGGGATGGGGGAGGGTGTTACATGCACCCTTAAATCTAGCAAATGGGCAATAATTTCATTGAGTGTGAAAAATATATCAATCAATAAATACATGAACCGCAAGGTCTGTTCAGTGCTAAGCAGCAAGACAATAATTTACAAAACATTGTCAATAGCCTGAAAAAAGGACCTTTCCTAACAACAGAATAATCCAATACAAAAACCACTTCATAGTTATAACTGCTCTGCATGATCCAAGGGAAAATTGTATACCAATTTTAAAATTTTCTTAAGCCAATAAACTAGTATACAAATAATCCTAGCAAAGAAGAAAATAAGGATTAAAACTATCCCAGGTAGAGTAATCTCCCATCTCAGGGTGCAAGCTGTTAGCAACATCACCGGTCATTTTCTCATGTGAATTTAGGACTAACATATATAGGTTAGAAATTAAAGGGTTTCTAAGAAATGGATTGATGGCTCTTCCAAGCTCAACTACATCAGATAGATGTTTGGCATCATTATTGCCAGAGACAATGAAAATGCAGTTAGAAAGGGCATAGAAACCAAGTAAATTTGCATACAAGGGTAAAAATGAATCTTTATGGTTACCTAAGCCTCCTATCCAATCATTCCCTTCATGTTTCCCAATATAGTTTTCAGCATATGACACCAACTGATGGGAAAATCTAATTCTCCATCCATGTAAATAGCTCCTGAATTCATCTTTGTCAGCCCAGGACTTTAAAATAGGTAGCTTTTCCATATTGAAGCAACAAATTTGACTGATCAACAGCTTCTCTTCATAATGATTGTCAATCTCCTTGTCAAAAACCCGCCTTACAAGATCTCCTTGGGATGCTACATAGCTTTCATCGAGTAATACCCATTGGCAAAGGTAATTGAAGTAATCAATCCAGTGACCAAAAATAGAAGAGAGATGGTCAAAACAGAATCTTATCACTCTATCTACTTGGATTGGAACCAATCCAGTTCTTTCTGAAGTAAAATATTTTTGAACATCTGAGGAAAGCTTCAATCTAACTGAGTCATCTTCATCTTCCAAAAGCTTGATGCAAGTGAACCATGCATCAAGTACAAGATGAGCATATGAATTCACACCTTCATTTTCTACAAAACAAGAAGCTGAAGTGCCCGAGGGAATATGGCTATTGGAAACAATTGAGCCAAGGAGCCTAGCCTGCTCAAGCAAACCAGATGCTATCAAGGATCCAGCTGCTGCCTGGCGCATACTTACTGGTTCAGATGATGAGCTATGCTGTTTAATCATGTTACAGAAAAAAACTATGCAATCAAACAACCAACCAGACATCTCTTGATTAATTTCACCACATACTGCAGACCCTATTCCTTCATTAGACAGAAAAGAACTTGCAAATAACATTATAATTCTCTTAGCACATACTCCTAGACAGTAAACAAGGGATTCTCGGGTCTTTGCATGTCTTGTTTGCTTGTACAAGGAAACTAATTCATTCCAAAATTGCAACACAGAGTCAAAGTCCATTTCACCAACATAACTTGTGCCAATGCACTTGTCATGGCTAGCCTTTTCAAACTGCAGCAAATTCCAAGCTACAAGGATCCTCAGAATGTAATTTTTACACCTGTGGTTCTTCTCGGACACCAAAATCTTCACCAAGGTTCCATGAAGGTTAGCATTTGCCCAGAGCTGAACAACCCTGATGTCATTAATGGAAAGATCATAGACCTTACCACCAGATTCAGCTGCTTTCAGGAACTTCAGCAGCCACTTCAGTGTTGCAAGTCGAACTTCATATAATGAATCTGACAAGCAGCGAACCAACCTATCTAAAAGACCGGTGGATGCACTATCCATTTCATGTTCAGGCAATGCTTTTGAACTGGGAGGACAATGTCCCAGTTGCAAATGGATTACCTCTTCCTCATCTTTAGATGCTTGAAACAAACAACCAAAATATGAAATGGCTGCTTGTTCGCGAAGTTCAGCAATGGTTGGGTCATAATATGACAGGCCATAAGATTCTAAATCTAAGCATTCTGTTGACAACTCCAAAAGCAAGTTGCGAATGGAAAAGAAATGTTTGGTTATCTGGCATGTTCTTGCAATATTGAGCATCTGATCTAGAACTTTTAAGAATGCTTCATTGAGGATAGGACACGGGCAATGGGTAGGTCTTGCAATCCATGACCGGGGTATAAGAATTTGGATCAATTCGCCAATGACATGATCTTTCTTTGAGTTATCAGCAAGATTTCTACAATTTACCTCCAGCAGAGAACTCAACTGCAAGAGAATTCCATGAATTAAGTTGAAGGAAATATTGTAGGAACCATGAGTTGTATGCAAAACAATTGGAGAAGTAGCTGATTTGACTAGGTTTTCCACACAAGGCAACTCAGATGCAATATTGAGAAGGACTGATGACAATTTCTCATTTGATATCAGACTTGTTAGAGCTCTAGATGCAAGAATACGAACTCGTAAATTACTTTGGGTTGAGCATCTCCTAATCCATGGCATGAAAAGGAAAGGGTCTAGCTCATCTCCTGTCTCCCCAGCAATTGATGAAGGCTTGAGCCTAGATAAAAGAATCAGAATAGGGCACAAGCTTGGATGCAGATTATTTCCTCTGATGGATTCTAAACCCCCTGAAGATGCAGGACCAAGAAACTCTGTTGCAACTTCCAGTTCATTGAACAGAAATGAATGCAGTGATGGATACCTTGGACCAACAAAAATGTTAAAAAAGTCATTAGTTGTCAACTATTCACACTATCTTTAAAGTACAAACTAATAATACCTAGTGCAAGCTAGAACTATTGAATGTAAATATAAACTTATAATGAGCTCATAGGCTGCATATAACCCATGATTTCATGAAAATATTTCCAAAAGCTGTTTCAACTCTGAAATTATGTGAAAATCATATGTCAAAGTAAGAAGGAAGACCACAGGTGATACAACAATCCCTCTTGATTCTGAAAGATGTTAGTTGTTACTGACATGCATTACTTCTCTTTGCAATATAATAATGATGACAAATAATGCCAAGTAAACCAGTTCCAATAAAGGATCTGAGTATGTCTATTTTCGCAACAGGCAATATAACAATTAAAGCAGAGAAACAGTGAATTTACTTGACATCTTCCAAAAAAGGTAATATGATAATAAACTTATGATGATGCCAGATATTCCAAGTTTCCAAATGTGGAGATGTCCCAAATCTTTTAAGTGTCATTCAATAAGCCTCCAATTTATTGATTATTGTCAAAACTCACTCACAGGCTTAAGCTATAAAATGAAAGCCCAGAAATAGTTTTTATATCTCTAACAATTATCAAATCTAATTACTATTTTGACCTAGTAAGACAAATTAGAAAAATTAAGTAAACTTAGTACTCAAACGGTTTTCCTAATTAATGTTCAAAACTTCTTGGGTAAATAAACTCACTCCTTACTTACAAAGTATTGAACATTAATTAGGAAGACCTTTTGAATATATATACTCTTATGTTTAAATCTTAATTTGACAATACCATTGTAGAAGAATTTTAACAATACAATCATTGGATGAATAAAAATCATATGGGTCTCACCAGGCCAAGTTATTCAAGACCCATATGAAATTCACCCAATAATAGAAGTATATTAAGAGTGTGCTACTACTAGCATATTTTTATTACTGTAATATATGATAAAGATTTCCTAAGAAAGATAAAAGCAGAAAATGAAATCCACATGCCTTGCAGTTATTATTACTATATGGAGTAGATTAAACAAATTTAATTGGTAGTTCCTCAAAGCAGAATTTATATCTGATAAGAAAGCGTAATAAATTAATAACGAAGTTTCGTTTTGCCTAATAGCACAGCCTAGTTGACCATGATCATAGTAAATGTTTCAACATTCATACTTAATAGACAACTAGGTAGATGATCACAAGGCATCTACCTCTCAAAATTACCCATGGGTATGACAAGCAGCACCAACAAATATACCAGAGAGGTCTCACTGACTCAATATTGATTCATTAAAACAGGAAAAGACCCTAAAGGTTCAGGGAGACTTAAATGAAACAATAAACTAATTGTTTTTTTTACCAGTAAAATTCTTGGAATAAAATTATGAACATGTTTTCACATGGAATGCATGCAATAATACAGATGAACTGAAGTAATAAGATCCAATAGCCAAAATCATACCTATGAAAAAACTCAAGCCCAGTTAGTGCTCGTCGTGCAGATTCTCGCTTATGAACATTGAGGAATCCAATCATGCGACGAACCAAAGCAGTATAAGCTAGACAAGCACTATTTCTGATTTCCCAATATGGTGAAGAGAAAGAGCGAATAGACAAAACCAAAGCCTCAGCAGAAAAACCAGATGTATCAGTAGCCAAGTTAGAGTCATTGAATGCAGCTCTTAGAACATTAAATGCATGTACTGTAGGAATGACACCCTCATCTCTGATCTTTGACAACATCTGTCTCGCATTTCCTTCAGATGCCTGTGTAGATTTATTTTCTTTCATTGAACCATTTGACTTGCATGGATCACCATTCAAGCTATCACTTTCAATCTGATTCAGCATAGATCCATTGCCTAAATCAATAAGCCACCTTAATGCCCGTGGGAGGAGCTTCTTCGGTGTGCCTTCTGGCTCTGAGAGAAACAAAGCAATAAATGCAGCAGGTATTCCAGCACTTCTTCTCAGCAAGTCATCCACTACTTGTCCTTTGGCCACAGTTCTTTCCATAAGTTGTTCCATCCAGGACTCTGTCAATCTATGAAGTCTGAAAAGGAAGATACACATCTATGAAGTGGTAAAAACATGATTTCTGATATGATAATTTGGTCATGCAGATATCAGCTTCATTTCAGTCAAACAAACATTTTTTTATTATGGCTGTATTTCGCTAATCTATAATTACCTAGACTATATTCTTGTCTACACTATAATTACCTAAAAATATATTCTTGTCTACAAAACCTAAACTATAATTACCTAAATATATTCTTGTCTACAAATAAAAAATAGAATTTATATAAAAAAAAAACTATATAGATATGTCCTTTTATGTACTTTTATATTTATCAGCTAGTTCAACAATTAATTTTATTGAACACTTCTAATTCAATAAATTAGCTTAACAGATTTCAACTACATATTAGCATTTCGGTTTTCAGCTATTTTTGCCACATAAACCTTTACGTATAGGATAATACATGACACAACCCAAGAATCTTCATTAGATCTGCAAGGGTTTTTTGCTGTGACAAGATCCTAAATAAGAATGTTACAACTCATTAATTATACCCATTATATCATGTTTTATCTATGATGTTATAAATGAAGGAAATAGGAATTTAAAAAATTGAATGTTTCAATATTTATCAGCAAAGAAAAGATACTAAAGAAGCATCAAAAGCCACTTTCTTGAGGCATTCATTATTTGACAGCACAAAAACAGAAAATCCAATCACTTAAACTGAAATGCATTAGAGTATAGCATAGATTGCACATTGCCACGGAATGATTTATTTAATTATGTTTTTCAATAAAAAAATACCTATACAAGCATAATATTTAGAACTGCATGGTCCAATTCCAATTCTAAGGTTCAATTCAAAGCCCAATGTCTTATGTTATTTTGGAATAACAATATTACAAAGAAAATAAAGACACATAAAAGCTTTCATTAAGAGAATCTCATTGACTCAAAACTTGTTATGAGAAAAGGATTATGTTTAAAGATTAACTTTAGTGGTGCATTCTTTAGTTATATTCATGGTCCTTTCTAGAATGTTTTCTTTCAAAGGATATCTTATCCTCCCCCTAACCTACTAACCAGCATCCTCTGCTAAACTGCTCTCCCACGCACATCCTTCACACAGGTCTCTGTTGAGTCTGTTCAACATTCAGAGTTCCCTGTTCATGCAGGATTCATGCCCCTCTATAATGGGTCTCTATTTTTTATTGTTTTTTGTGTTGCGTAGTATGCTATTCACACTTCATAGTTCCTCATAGTCCACTATTTTTTTTCTGTCATAACCCTTTGTTTATTTTCAATTAATTATATCATCTTCCTTTTTATTAATTTGCTCCATGTTCTCATTGCCCTCTGTAATGTGTTCTTTACACTTCATAGCTTCTGATTTATGAATATGCCTTTAATTTTTTTTTTCATTCTTAAGCTTATGTATATGTATAGTTATAAATCATTTATCTTGTATCTATAATAATTGGTATAGCAGTCATCCCACTATAGCCTTTTTGGGATCAGCTGCACTGCATCGAATCAGAGATTGATAAATATGGTATTGGTATAAACAGGGCCAACGCTTTGTATTATGTAATTGTATCAGATCATTACACACTATATCTATAGAATCTTCTTTTACTGAGTATTCCTTCCTCTTTTCATCCTTCTTTGGTTCTTCAACCTTATAATTTTAACATGAAAAACTTTCTTAACATGCAAAATCAATAAAGCATTTCATAGAAATAAAAAGAGTAACAAACTCTGTACCGTGGGTCACTTGAGCAAAGTAAGCGGTTGCAAAGAGCTGTGAAACCAGCCCTTGTCTTATCAATTGCACCATTATGCTTCATCTTCAAGAGGACTTCTAAAAAGTGATTTCCAATTGTTTCAAGTTGTTCCAAATCAAGCACAGAATCAGATGAAAATCCAGGAGTGTCAAGAGGAGGACCCTCTAACTCAGATGAATCTGAGCTTGCATTGCTAGGCAGAGGTACTTTTCTTATAATGGTCCCCAAAAGAAGGCTCACCTGAAGAAAACATAGTGAAACAACAATTGGAACCAAAAAAACAAATAATTGTAGACTTACGCATCACATGATGAACAATTTTCACTCAATTCTTGCTTGAAGCAAACAATATGCTACAATTCAAAGATAAGTTATCTTGGCATCATTTCAAGAAATATAAGCAAGTAATTTTAAGGAAATTATTATCAGACAAGACATGATTAATCACAAATTAGAACCTTTATTCTTTCTGATTTACCCTTTTGTATAGTTAATAACCTATTATGATCCAACTTAATTAACAGTTCTTACACACTGTTCAAGACATCAAGCTATGTACCTCTTTCATAGCCAGCCAGCAACCAACCATGACAATCTGTTCCGATGATCGGGAAGGTTTTGAATCATTGTTTTCATATTCAGATGAATGCACATGTTCATTCTCATGATCTGGTATCTCCAACAAAAGATTATCATCATCAACCATCTCATCCATGTCTTCAGGCAGATACCAAGCATCTGCAGAAACCACCCATAGTGCCAATGAAGTTATCCGCAGTACAAGCTCTAAAAGTCTTGCTAACAAATATCCCATCTCTGAGATGCAAGGCGATATGACATCAGAATTCCAGTCCAATTCCTCAAATGTATAACGTAAAGCAAGTAATACACCATGGACAAAGCTATTCTTGCATGCCTTAGAAAGATCTTGCTCTCCATCTCTTACACCAACATCCAACCAATCAATCATTGACTTCAAATACAGTATCAAAGGATTCCTGAATTTACTGGACTGATGAACCTCATTTACCAATTCAGACTTTGGGCTTAAATGGACAACATTGAATGAATCTTCAATCAAGCAACCTAGCTCCAACACATACTTTCTAAATATAAGCCGTAAAGTTAGAGCTCCAGCATCACTTTCCCTCACACGAGGACTGCAAACTAATTTCATAGCCCAAGCAATTACCTTCTTGAGCATCTCATCACTTGAAATTCCAGGAAGTGGGGTTGGGTAATGGAGTAATATGTGAAATGAGCTCTCTCTCAACCTGTCCCAACTATCAACAATGGAACCAACTAACAATAGCGTTGAATCAGCTGAAGTCATTCCCTTGCTGTAAGGATAAAGATGATTTCCCAACAAAGAATTATTAAACTCCTCATTAAATGATGACTTAATAGACCAAACATTTATCATAATCAAGATGAGATCCATTGCCATTATTTTTCTCTTGTAAGGAGCAGATGGATAGCATGAGAAAAATAAGAAGCCACTCAACCACCTCATAAAATGAAAAAGATCATCTGCTCTCTTAATTGTCAATCCCTTGTCCCCTTTTGAAGGATACACTTCATTACCTTTATTATGGTCAAGAGGGTTCCAGCTTCCTAGCTTGCATTGTCTCTCTAGGGCTGTTCGAACCCTAGAGAAGAACTTACGAAACAAGCTGCTCCACTTCATCTGAAAAGCTGTAGAGCAGCACCTCATATTCAAAGGCACAGCTTCCTTCATTAGCATGAGCTCTAAATGAGAAGGCAGACTAGACGTTTTGGGGTTCAAGAAAAGAGACTCGGCAGCATCTACACGTAGTGACTCATCCACATGGGTTAATGCATTTACTAGCCACTGAACATGGATTTTAACAGTTATTCCCTTTATGCATACAAGAGCACGACTTTCCGTTCCCAAGCCAGGCTCTTGTTCATTTGCTGAAGGATTTTCATCCCAATTAATGTCTCCTTCAACCAAAGCAAGTGACCGAGATACCTTGAGCAGTGAAACTAGAATTGCAATTCTCTGTTCAAGATTCAGTTCCAAGTTTGCACAAACAAGCTCTGGATATTGTGGTCCATTTCCATCCCCATTTGGCCCAACTGAGATGAAAGTAAGCATAGGAAATATACTATCCACATCTACTTCCAGTAAAACTGGCAGAGCATAAGTATTTAAATTGGAGCGGAGTTTAGAGTATCCAGAAGCTAGCCCATACAGAATTGGGGGAAGACAATGCCCTCTATAGAGAGCATAACCACCTTCAATGCCATCAGTCTCCCAGTACTCATCGCGCAAATACTCAAGGAAACACTTTAGAAATGATGTGGCAGCACAACAAACATCATCATCGACATATGCCTGCATTGTCTCAAATAGCAGGTTCGGGCTCATGTCTAACATTTTCTTCGCTCCCAACCTCTTGGTTAGCAATGCTAAAGGAACATATCTACCCTTACATCGTGACCCCAGGGAAAGAAGATCTGATCCAATCTTCTGCAAAAAATTGTTTATTTTGTCACTTCCCTCCGACCAACAGACGGATGATTGAATGTCCAAGAAAAGATCGAAAATGAGGTGAACTTGTTTCACAGTTTGACTCAAAGGATCCTCCAAGTTATTCCAAATAATCCTAAGTATTCGCATCCCCATTTCCTCAGGAATAGGATCATAGTTTCCTGACAAATCAGTAAGATTCGATAACATCGACGTTTTTATCTGCTGCAAACAAATTTGCATCACAGTCAATGCATGAAAATTGAAATGGCTATCAACAGGGTTCTCACAGTGTTTGCACAGCTCAGGCAATATTCCATCATACAATATAGTCTTGATATGCCTTCCACTGTCTTCTCCAACCTCATGGCCATTTAAAGCAGTGAAGTGAGTGTTAAGCAAGTTTCTAGAAACTGCAGTAAGAATCCCCCTAATGAGACAAAGCCTGCTGAGCACAGAAAGACTACGTATCCTAGAATAAACATCCCCCTTACATGGAATTTTCCCAATGGCATTCCTAAATTCACTATCACAACAATCAACACCACCCGAATCTGAGACCTTTAAGTTAAAAATACCTTGAATCAAGATTAAGCCAAGCTCTTGTGAAGAGATGCACACTTGAAGAGCAGCACAAAGAGCTACCCCAGCAGCCACAAAGCAATCCCTGGAAAATGCAGAGGAACTCAACAAGCTCAAAACAACAGTCACAATCCCTTCCATTACACTTGAGTAACCTCCCACTTCCAGTTCTGAAACCACGCCATTCTCACTCTCAGAACCATCCAACTCCCCAAACTTGGAGGGAAACTTTTGCAGCAAGTAATACAAGCAAGACAGAGCCTCTTGGCACTGCTCCATGGCAATAGGGGAAGGGCGAGCCAACTCATTGGCCTCCGAAACGTAGCAGTTCAAGCCACAAACAACGTCGCAAGCCGCCAACACGGCACAATCCTCAACAACATCAACCAGGAACCCCAACTTGGGCATGCCCAGAACAGACAACGCGGCGCGTGACACGGAGAAGCGCTTCCCCTTGCCGCGGCCGTAGTCCTCGCAGAGTTTTCTGAAGGACCCAGAAATGGTAGAGCTGAAAGTTCGAACCTTTGGGAGAACGGAGAGAAGGGTTCGGTGCAAGGGGGCAGAGTTTTCAAGAAAAAGGAGCTCCAAGTAAAGCTCGGAGGCCACGCGGATTGTGGGCTCGGATTCGGGTTCGGGTTTGGAGTGGAGGAGGAGGTCGGAGAAGGAGGAAGCAACTTCTTTGGCATGGGTGAGTTGGGAGTAGGTGGAGGTGAGGGTGGTGAAGTGGAGGAGGGTGGCGTGGAAGGGGGAAGAGTGGGGGAGGAGTTGGTAGAGGGAGTTGAGGAAGGAAGGGGGGAACACGACGGCGCTGTAAGTGTAGCGGTGGCGGTGCTGGAGGGCGCGCCACTTGGCTGACATGTTTGATGAAATGCCTGAGAGAGAGTTTTTAGTTTTTCTGAAGAGGGTTTTAGCTTTACAAAGAAGCGCCGCCGCAGTGCAGTGTGCCGCTCTCTCAGATTCTGAGGGGGGAAAACCAACTGTGTTTTTATTTTAAGCACTAGGCAGGAAATGGCACGTAAATTTTAATTATTGTGTATTTCAGTGTAGGTTTATAAAATTGATTTAAAAATAATTTTATTTTGTAAAATTAATTTTAATTAAATATGAGTTTTTTTTAGTAATTGAAGAAAAAGAGGAACCAGAACAAAAAAAAGAAAAGAAAAAAGAACTACAACGAAACTGTTCCCTCGGGAACTGAACTCCTAAGTAGGGATGTCAAAAAGAATATGTACTCGCGCATACATGCGGATATACCCACAATGGGTACCCACATATTTATTAAATGGGCGGGAACGTATATTATACTACTCGCCTCTTAAGTACCCGCATATTCATTAAAAATATATTTTTTATTAAATATATTAAAATATTAAAATTTTTTATTATTTTATTATGAGATAAAATATATATTTATTATTTTATAATAATATATTTAATATATTAACAAGTAATTATATTATATAATGTAAATTTATATTATATAGTATTAATATAATATGATATTATAATATATTATATGACATTTTCTCTCATTCATTCTATAAATATTGAATTTTTAAATATTAATGGATGTCTGTGAATACCCGCAGATACCTGTTACCCGCATAGGTACCCGTTAATTTTAGCGGTTATGGATACGGGTAGTGTACTACCCGCCCTGCCCCACCCCGTTGACATCCCTACTCCTAAGGCATCAACAAGCAACAAAGAATTCATATCAGGTAAAGGTTGATCCAGGAGTTGAAGGTGTGAATCTTCTCATGCACCTTTCTTTGCAAGGAAATCTGCACAAGAGTTTCCTTCTTTCAAAAGATGATGTAAAGCCACATTCCAATTCCTGTTGAGAAGGTCTCTAATCTCGAAAATAATAGATGCATACTTATGGTAAGTAATGTTTTTCGTGGTGATTAGATGAATTGCATGAGTAGAGTCAGTATAGCAAATTATGTTTTGCATTTTTTTGTTCCAGGCTATTATTAGTCCAATGAGAATCCCCTGCAGCTCCGCATTTATGATGTCTGAGACTCCTATATTTCCATGATATCCAAGAATCCATGCTCTGAGAGAATCACGAAATAGACCTCCATACCCAACCGTGCCTGGATTGTCGAAGGGGCCCCTGCCACTGTTTAAGGCGATGCAATTATCATAAGGGGGATCCACGCTACAGTTCGATGTGCTTAATTTGAGACTTCGTGCTTGAAGACTGACAAAATGTCAATACTTAATCTGTGAATGTTGTGGAAAATTTTGAGTGTTTGATGGGCGCTCCAATCTCCCTATAACAGATTGATTTTGAGCCAACCATAGATTCCATAAGGTTCCAGAAAAGTGAACTGAAATTATGAAGCAATCGATACGGACCCACTCCCTAAAATCCTCTGTTGAAATTGATTCATTAACTTGCACTCCAATTGTTTGCCAAAACTCCTGAACTAGCTTGCAGTCACGAAAACAGTAAACTAAAGTCTTGCTTTGATCATTGCAGCAGGAACATATGCTTGAATCAGCTAAGCTACGAGAAGCGTGGATAGAATTGACTGGAAGAGCTTGGTGCTAGAGCTGCCAAAGGAAGAACTTTATTTTCCCAGGTGTGTTGAGCTTCCAGATCCACAACCAATTTAAATCATGTTGATTATTTTGCTCAGTATTGCTCAACCATTTGTATCATGCTACTCTTGAATATGTCCCATTTGGAGATGTTTGCCAACTGAACACATCTTTGATGTTGTCATTTAAGTAGACCTTTTTTTTATGTAGTGTGATTTTTACATTTTCTGGAAATATTGTTGCAAGTCTGTTTAATTGTCATTGACCTTCCTGCCAAACATCTTTAATAGTGAGATTAGTATCCTGAATATTGTCATAATCAGCAAGGTTACAAATCCTTTCACCATTCAGTCATGGTTCATAAAAGAAGGGTGAAGGGCCATTTCCAATCCTTAATTCATAACCAGTATGTAGATTATCCTTAGCTTTTGATAAAGAACGAATCAAATGGGAACCTGCACTGTTAAAACTATACAAATATGCAAAATTAATGTTGTGTCTCTCATAAATAAAGCTTAACCCTCAATTTATCTTTATTATTTATCATATCCCATACTAGCTTACCTAAGAGAGACATTTTGATTACGAGCAGATCTTATGGCAAGACCACCATCATTTTTAGATCTAGTTACCTTTTCCAGTTAATAAGATGTAAACCACGACCTTCATTGCTACTCCATGGGAAATTCCTAGTTGCACTATCAATCCTAGAGCAAATAGTTTCAGGCAGCCATTGAATTTGCATAGAATACAAAGGAATAGAGGTTAAAACTGATTTTACCAAGGTTAATTTACCTGCTCTATTAAACATGTTCTTCTTCCAGGAAGCAAGTTTATTATTAATTCTGTCAATTATGAAGTTATAGTCTTGGTTTGTACGCTTACCAGCCCCAACAATGAAAACCCACGTATTTACCTAGGTCCTTGGTAAACTAGATGCCTGAAATAGAGGTAAACTTATCTTTCTTTATAGAAGTAACTTCCTTTGATGTGTAAGCTCTGGATTTATCAGTGTTGACCTTTAAACCTGAAACTTGACAAAAAGATGTTAGAATATCATTCATAAGTCTAACTTGAGAAGTCTTACCTTTGAGGAATAAGATAGTATCATCCGCAAAATATGAGTTTAAAATAAGGCGATTTTATTTTTGAAAACTTTTTTTCAAAAAAAAAAAGTTTGTAGTAAAATTAGTATAAAACTATCAACTTTGAGCTTGTTTAGTTTAGCGTTGAAACCCGGTAAACTTATGTTTCCAACGTTAGAAATATTTACATTGAGTCGTTGAGGAATCCAAACTCACTTGAGTTTGACCAATTTCAAAGCTAAATTAAATACACACTTAATATAAAAGGTACAATTTGTCACGTTGGGTTCGAATATTAGTTTGAGGACAAAATAATTTTATTATACATATTGATATGAATTCTAAATCACATTTGCACCTTAAAGTGTACTTTGAGAGGCTTTCAATGCTCATCTCAACATGCTTTTAAAAATATATACTCATCTCAACCCGCTATTAATAATAAAATTTGTATTCAAAACAATATGCAACGATAAATTAAATCTTCAATATCATTTACAATGTGGATTGTTAATTTTTTATACAGTGATGATGGTTACTACTAACTCGAACTTAGTTATTCAATTGAATCCTTATAAGAAATTTCAAATTACTCCTCACACATAAAAATATTCTCAAATCAGTTTTTGTCAATAATTATTATTAAATCATAATTTACTTATTTTATGTAATTAAGGGGTTATAAGTTATGACATAATGTTAATTTATGTGAGATTGAATTGATTTTAAAATCAATGGCCAGAAATGAATTATGCACGGGTTATAAACACATGTGGAATGGAATTGATTTAATTTCAATTAGTGAAAACTTAATTTTGCACTGTTGAAACAACTTTTCAAACATATCTATATAGGAATAGATGTCAACCGAGTTATCATCTATATCAATGTGGGTCCAAACAGATTGTAAGTTTACCATATAAGAGAAAGAGTATTATCTTTTTACAAGTGAATATCATGAAATTTCACTTTATCTCAATTAATTCTTAAAGTCTTATTATTATTGTAATAAATCATTTGATTCATTGACATGGAGTAAAATAGCACCTTTGGCCCTTTACAAAGTTTAACAAGCATTTATTATTTCTTCATAATTATTGAACCTTAAGGGTGTGTTTGAGAGTTTGAAAGGAAGGGAAATGAAAGAGTTAGGAGGAAAAGAAAGGGGAAGAAAGGAGGGGGAAAACTTTGTAAGTTGAAAAAGGAGGGAGCTAAACTCACAAACACATGGGAGGGAAGGATGTCTTACAAACCTTCCATTCCCCTCCCTTCCCCTTCATTTTCCAACTCACAAACATACCCTTAGAGTTTTAAGATTTTAGTTAAGGCAGAGAATTAAATAGTATTTGACTTTAATTAAGAGTAAACTTGGAAATTAAAGAATTTTTTTTATCAAACACTTTTATGTTGGTCAAACTAGTTTATAAGCTAGAAGCTAGGTTATTGGCCTTACCAAACACACTCCCTTATAAATAGAATCAGCTCAATATTTTATGTTTAAAATATTAAAATCATTTAAAATAAAATTTTAAAAACTAAAAAATAGAAAGAAGTCATAAATTAAAAGAACACATCATCTTCAATGTGATTCCTACATAAATGAAAGTTTTGAAATCGGGGTAAAATCATCTTCAATTTATCCTTGTTGTGCAAAGCTTGTGTTTCTAAATATTGACCTTAAGCCTATATTTGGTAGAAGAGAAACTCTAAAGAAAGAAATGTCGTAGAGAAAAATGGAGGAGAGATGGCTCATACAACCTCGTTTGGAATGATTAAGAAATAGGGGGAAGAGAGAAGTAGAGGGTGAATCCGTACGAAAAGTGTGTCTCGATCAATCTGTGAGAAATGGAAGAGAGATTTACTATAGCAGATTAAAACCCCAAAATGCCCTCTTCTCTTTTTGCCCAAAATTGTGGTGGTGGTGGTAATGGTGGATCTTGATTCTTAAAGCCCAGCTATGGCGGTGGAGCAGTTTGGTGCATGCAAACAGTTGTTGTAAGCTTTGTGTAGTAGAGCCATGGCTGTCAATTTGGTGAAGATGAGGAGAGTGTATGATGAGGAAGGTGAGAGATAGAGATTGAAGAAATGGATTTTTATGCTACATTGAAATAAAAAAATGAAACTAAACCTGAGGGTGAGAAAAGAGACGGAGAAGTAGAGGGGGCATGAATCACAATTCATTAATTCACGGTGAGTAATATTAATTAAATAATATGGATATTTTTGTCTAATTGTATAATTTATTATTTTTTTATACCTTATTTCTTTTCTATTTCTCTCCTACTTTTTTTCATACCAAACAATCTATAAATCTACCTTATCTCTCATTCTTTCTCATTTCTCTATTAAAACCAAACAAAGCGTAAACAAGCGTAAAGTAAATATTTCAACAATTCACCTTTTAAGTTCAAATTTAACTTGTTTATCAAATATCAGTTTACAAGTTCAACGAGGAGATTGTTAGGCTTTATACATAGGAATTAACAAGTATCTTGTACATGAATATATTGTGAAATGTGTAAAGTTAATTTAATCGATAGAAAATTATTTTAACGATAATAAGAATTAAGTTAAAATATAAAAATATTTTTAAAAAATTTAATTTAAGAAAATATTTTTAAAAAATAAAATTTAAAGAAAATTATTTTAATAATGAATTGCATAAAACTTACCATGTTAGATATTAATTGAAAAATTTTATATATTGCTTAAAAAATTAAAGAAAAGGAAACATCTCATTTAATTGAATAATTAATTAAATAGAAACTAAATATTGATTTAATTCTATTCAAATAGGTATGAGCTTTTTCTTCTATTCAAAGTAAATATTGCGCTTATTGTTGTTGAGAAATGTAAAGAAAAGAAAACATATATTCTAAGTTTCGCAGCCAGAAAAGATGTGACCCTACAAGCCTAGGTTTATGTTGACTATGCAGAAGGAAAAGACACACTACTTGCTGCAATTTGTGATGAGCACTCAAACTTATGACAGACAGAATCATACATGTCCCATGATAAAATCATTTTGACACAGAGACAGAGAGAAAAGAAAATACTGTTCAAGCAAGATAGCGGTACAGTTTTCTGTCCACTTTATCCCTCTCCAAAAACTCACGCTCAATAAGGGATTCAATCCGTTTTTTAATAACAACAGGATTAGGCAGAAATCTTGACTGCAGCTGCTTTGTGACCTCAGCAACGATATTATTATGATCTAGCGTCCGCCTGGATTTCATTATCCTCACAATTGCTGCCTCAATCTGTGGCTTTCTGTCTTCTTCCACTCTTTGCCGAGTTTCTAGATTTTCTGGTTCAGACTCCCTCTGTGCAACAACAGTCCCTATCTTTACCTTGAAGAACTTGCTTGTGAATTTGTCATTGAAGAAGAATGCATCATCCTCAGCTATGTCCTTGCTCATAGGCTCTTTCCGAAGAACATTTTTTCCTTTGACACAGGCCAGAGACTGAAGGCACCTCTTCAAGTCTGACATGGGTATTGCTGTAGCCTGCTCTATCTCCTTACAAGTCAACCGATCAGCATTGTTGAAAAGCATGAGTACACACATCTGGTATGTGGAAACATTCAGCTCATGCTTCTGGCCTTTACCAAATGTTGCCTTTAAATCAGCTGTCCCCATATTTGTTTGCCAGGACAATCTCCTACCATTGTGGGTGCCAAGATAATAAGTCCGAAACTTATCACATACAACCAGGATTTCTGTTGGAAGATTACACTGAGGGCTAGGCTGAGTAGGCCATGAACCTGTTGTAAGCACCTGGACAGATAGCGTGGGGCAATCCCCCAACTCAGCACCATGGCATGCATAGAAACCTTGCATCGTATCATAAGAAGTCTTCATGTCTGTAAACATGCCCTCTAACTTAGAAGTGAATTGATATCCACACTCTGTTTTGAGCTTAACAATCAAACTTCTTTCTGCATCATCAGATATAGTCTTCCCGGAAAGAAGCCTTTTTGCTAAGTGTTGTTTGTAATACTTCTCAAAGACATCCTTCTCTTGTAGGTACCGGAATAGCATCATAACTTTATCTAGTACAATCTCCACATCCTCCTCACCAACCCCTTTCAACCCTCTGCGAAGTTTGTCATCCACAAACAAAGAAATGAATTCTGGAGACCGAGCATTCAAATTGATGAAATATTCAAACGCAGAATTCAAGGCATTCTGAAATGTCTTGTCATTGTTAAATGCCATAGTAATAACCTTGTCATATTTATCCTTCATATCCAAGAGACGTTGCACAAAATCTACAGGATCTTTCAACCTTTCAGGATCCATAATTAGCTGCTTACCTGTATCCCGTATAAAAGAAGTCATAACTTCTTTAACAATTGTGAGCCCAGTAGGCACCCTGCGAAACAAGTTATACATTCTTCCCAAGTCCTCATATTTGTCATCCAAGAGCATGTTAACTAGGCCTGAATTCTCCATATGAACTAGAGTGTGCATATGACTTTCAATCATCGCCTTCTCCACCACATTAGTTATCTTTGACTCACTTCTAGGATCCAAGTAGTGAGATATTCTCTCCATCTCTTCATTTAAACGCCTCTCAGCTTTCTTAAGATAATCTCCACAATCACATGATTCAATGAATTTCTGGGACTCAAGACAGTAAAAATTTGCTGAAACTTCAAGAAAATGCTTCTCAAAGTCATCCCGATAAACAGACAAACCCAAATCCATTAGCATCTTTATTATATTCCTCATCAAGCCTCTGTTTATTACTTCACCATTCCTTTCTCTAAGCACAAGCTCAAGAAGTGTATCTAGAAGCCTAGTCTGAGTTTTGCTGGAACGGATCACAACGTCTTTCCAGAGATTCAAACCAAGCTCATGAACAGGGGTTTTATGGTTGCTTGGTATGAAAGTACGATCCATGTACATCAATATGTCTCGGATCATTTGCAATGCCTTGTTATGATCTACCCACTTCCTGTTCAGCTCCTCCAAGAAAACTTCTCCTTGAGCAGATTCAATTGATTGAGAAATTTCTCTTAGATGAGAAGTCATGGTCTTCACAAGTCCAGAGTAAAGTTTCTCCCCATATTTGTGTAGCACCATATTATAAGCATTCCTGAATGGACAGATCATGATGATCAGAAATTTCAAAAACATATGCCCAGACATGAATATCAGGCAACTAAATTTAAAGGAAATTAAACTAGACACCTATTGCGTAACATGAATTATATAAAGCTGCTGTGTTTTGTTCAATTATAAACAAATGTTGAGTTTAATGGAGGTCTGTGGCATCATTTGAGTAAATATAGATTGAGGTCTTAGAAACACGATTTTTTCCTTCTCACCAAATGGCATGACGGCATGAACTAAGGCTAAGAACAGCCTGCATTTTCTTGGCCATCCAAATAAGAGTAAGCAAATCATCTAAAACGGCCAAAAAGCATCATAGAGAATTTTCAATATGATATGCTACGAAGATGTTGGGCTGGAAATAAAGAACTTATTGCAAGTGAAACAACCTCAAGCATGCCAGTGTAACTTCAAAACTTGTAACATATGCACAAATAACACAGACTTCATTTGATGTTAAAGAGTCAAAACGTTCCTACTCCTCGAGATCCTCAAAGATTAAAAACTAATTCTAAAACGAAAGAGATGAAAGAAGACAACAGTTCAAAGAAAATCCATAATAAATAAGACACGTAATTATCCATATAGTAAAAGAAAAAACACAAACAGATTACAAATAATTCACAACTGTATCACACAATTTACAAAAAGAACAAGTCTTGAAATTGAAGAAGGGGTAAAGAACGAACCTGTAAAGCTCTTCAAAGCTAAGGCCACTGGCATTATGGTTATATATCTCGTGAATGGCGTGCTCTAGAATCTTCCACGTCTTCTCAGCGTACTTGGGATCCACCACCACTCGGTGCTTGAACGCCTCTATTTGGAATGCTCTCTTCTTCTGCGTGCTCATCGTTCAGCGAACCCGAAAAGCTTCAATTCAAACGCGACGAGGCGAAAACGAAACGGTGGAAATTAACGAATTATGAGAAATCGGAGAGGGAAGAGGAACCCTAGCAGCAGAGTGCAGAGGGCGAAGGAGGGAGAAGCAATTGGATGAGGGAAAAGAGGAATTGGAGAAGTTAGGGTTTCATTTGAGAAAGGGATTTTGAGAAGTGAAGCAAAAGGAAAAGGTGAGTGAACATGGATGGTGGTGAGTAGTGTGACCTCCCAATGTTTTTACTTGAGACTTGAGAGGACTTGTTTTTAAGACAGAAAATAATAATAATTGAAATTCTTCACCACTCTTGCATCCATAAATTAAAAACTTCTTACATTTTACTATGAATAATTCTAAATATTTCTACTTCTTCCTCTCACAAATCCTCCCCCAATTATATAAAACAAGTATTAATTTTTTTTTCCATTTTGAGATATTAAATGCATTTATTTTTTCATTTAATACTTACTTTATAGGGAAATTTTAGGATTGACCCATATGTTTTGGATCTAATGTAAATCCTATTTTTTTTTGTGAAATAAAAACTTAGGGTGAGGGGATGGTGTCCTAGTCCAGGAACAGGAAAAGCCTCCGGACTCAAAGAGCACTTATAGAAGTATTTACATTTACTTCACCCAAAGGAAACGAGTGGATGCTCGAACCTACGACATGTCATATGCGAGATCATGTTTTGCTCCATTCAACCAATCCCCTGGAATTAAATCGTACACTTTATTACTATAAAAAATAAATTTAAATTTGATTCTCTCCCTTATTTTGTTGTTTTACCTTATGTTTATGATAGTTCTGGATCGTGGTTTCAGAGGGGTTTCTAGTTTCTCTAGCCCTTTGGACCCTTTGTTCATAAAAAAAAGTAAATTAAAATTGATAAAATATATTATTAAATTTTTACTATTTGAAGTAAATGTCTAATATAGATCCAAAATATAAGGTCCCACCCTAAAATTCTCCTACTTTATATAGTACTGAGAGGATTTGTAGAAGAATATAACATTACTTATTTACCATTCAAACAATGATGCTTCAATTAAGTGAGCTATACTTATCCTTATCTTAATAGTGGTGGTGTTTGGATAGTTTATATGAGATCATATATTCAAATCGTAGTACTTTTACTATAAGCCAAAAAAATTGTTCACATCTTAATTATTATTTTAATAATATAGTTAGAGAAATGTTATTTGTATATTAAGAATATCTATAAACTTATACTCTTGTACGATAATAAGAGAGAAATAGAAAAATGTAAGATGTGATACATAATGTGATAAAGAAAAATAAAAAAGTATATATTATATTGATTGTATGAACAATACTTTTCTTATAGCTAAGGCGAATACATGGTGTAGAACAAAATAAAATTTTAAGTATTGAGATACATGAAAATTTCTCTTGTTGATTATTATTTACTACTACCTTTTCAATCAATTGATTATTTTATATGATTATTACCTGCTTTATAGGGTTATAATGCATATTTTAAGAAATATTTTTTGGTATATTAAGTAAACAAATTATATCATTATTGTGTCATATTAGTTAATTGTTGTTAACTAGTGTGTATATGCCTGTGCAACGCACGAACCTACTATATCTCTATGTTATGACTTATGAGTTTTGTATAACGATAATGCTTCGCGTACATAAAAAATGTACACTAATTGTACACTAAAGCTGACTCATCATCTCACGTGTTTTGTTTTGTTGTGATGCAGAGCAAAAAAAATTGGAAAAGAAAAAAATGCGCGCGTAAGTAAAAAGCTTTTCGCTGAAGTCAAATTCGAAATCGGTGAAGCTTGTGTGAAGCTTTCTTCTTCCAGGGAAGAAGCTCTGTTCCAATCTTGAAAGTGAAAATTCCTTCTTTGAGAGACGTAACTTACGAAAAGTGAAAGGAAAGGGAGATTGAAGAAACATTGCGTTGGAGAATCTTGGTTGCTAAACTCGGCGAAGGAGAAAACATAGGAGAAAGGTAAGATTGGTACTTTGAACAAACTCTCTTCTTGATCCTTTGTTTTGATGCACTTGCTTGTTTGAGATTTACCCTTTTTAGCTTCCTTTGGTTCAACTCTTTACATTGTTGAGTCTATGTCCCAAAACCTGGACTTTGCCATTAGATTTAGAATTCCCCATCCCTTAAAAGAGTGGAATTAGCATAATAGAAAGGTCCAAATGAAAGCTCAGAGGAGGAACTTGAATCATGGTAAGGAAGTAGCAAAAAGAAGTTTAACCAATTATGTTTTGTCTTTGGTTAGCAAAAAAAGCAAAGCATGTTTTGTGAACCTATGAAAACTGAAGTATTAACCAATTATGCAACTATATTAACCAGAAAAAGTAACAATATTAACTAGTAACATAATTTAATAATGAATTATTGCATGTTGCATTTGTTCCAATTTATTCATGAAGATGACCTTTCTTAGGTAGGATACCGTTTAAAGGTTGAACAAAGCACTTCTAACATACTTTGTTGTGAAGATGAGGAGAAGAACTACTAGAGAAAATAAGTTTGGGTCCAATTTTAGAAAATGTATACCTTATTTGATAATTAATGAAGGCATACTAATTTATTGTTTGCAATTGCACATTCTGATGATAATGATGTTGATGGCACAAGTGTTGCAGTTCCTTCTAAATGTAGCCCTGTTTTACTTATGCCTTTGAATGTATTTGACAAATTGCATAATGGTTGCTATTGGCACATTGACTTATGTTTTAATGTAATTTGTGCAGATGAAATACAAATTGAACCTGAGTTGGAGGAGACGGACAAGCATGAAGGATCAAACATCTACACGAGACTGAAAGGGTAACGAAGGAAGCGTGTGGTTAGTGGAAGGTTAGAAGTCTATGGACGAAATACCATAGGGAAAGAAAGAAGTATAAGGGTTTAGGGTAGAATTAAGTCACAATACATAGAATGCATTGGCCTTGAGCTTTTCCTAGTATTTTTTGTTACATTGCTTGGAATCATATAGAGGTCTGGTACTTTGACACAATGGCAGTGTGTTTTGTTTTCCCATAGGGGTCTGCTGTGCATTAAAAGCTATAAACATGATTGTAATTGCCTAAACAATTGTAAATAGGTTATATTCATGTAATTGGGTTAGGTAATTATCCATTTTTTTATGAGTAACGGTGGGGTATTGAGAACACACTTGAATGAATTGGAAATGACATGCAAAGTGTGTTATTTGTGATGGTTTAGTCATTTAAGTTCATAAGAAAAGAATTGGAAGGAGTGGTGATTTAACTTGTCGTGATGAGCAGTATAATCTGTTGTAATTAACCATATTTGTAATATTGTTAACCATTTATGCAGTAATGGTTAACCAAATGTTGACAGGTACCTTTGGAGGGAATAATAGTTACCATTTTTTTGTATGTGATGTAAATATGAAAAAAAAAAATCTCATTCATTAACCTCCTTATGTTCATTCATGTTTTATGAGTATAGACATGTTAATGCAAGTATAAGTGGAAAAATGGTTATGATCATTTTTCTTTTTAGTGAAAATATGCAATGCAAGTATAATGGAAGGTTAATGTCATTGCAATACAACCATGATGGGGTGGAATCAAATCGTTAGAAGACATGGTTAATGTATTTAAGATGATCCGTTAATGAACTACTAAAGTAGGTTAAAAGCATGACAATAGAACCACAACCACATTATGTGAACAGAGGGTAAATCTACACTACATCAGAAGTTAATATTTCATAATTGTGGTTAATGTCATCACAAAATATGAATCCATTCTCGTAAAAAAAACCCGTGGTATGGTGCTCAATGGAGTCTGTATAGGAGGTTAATGAAGTAATAAAAATGGTTAAAAGTATCAGATATGAAACAAGTGGGAAGAGATGGTTAATATAGTGCACATTAATGGTTAATATTTCATAATTATAGTTAATGACATAAAAATGACAGCAAAGTTATGTTATTTCATGAACGATTTAGTGTGAATAAGAAATGCAAATTTGTGAGTGTAGTAATGGTTATTTCATGTAGAATTTGGGTATATGTCATCACAAAACATGAATCCATACTTGAAAATAAATCCTGCCAAATGGTGGTTAATGGAGTGTGTACGGGAGGTTAATGAAATACTAAAAATGGTTAACCGTATCATATAACAAACATTAGTTTGAACTCAGGGTTAATAAAGTGTAGAAAAATGGTTAATGGTTCATAATTGTGGTTAATAAAAATAAATTGAGTAAAATGATCACAACGATCTTTTGATATCCCTTGAACGCTTTATTATGACTATAAAAGGTAAAATTATGAGTGTAGTAATGGTTCTTTCATGTATAATTTAGGGTTGTGTCATCACAAAACATAAATCCATTTTGGAAAAAAAAACTTGTGATATGATGGCCAATGGAGTTTGTAAAGGAGGTTAATTAACTACTAAAAGTGGTTAAAATTATTAGATAGGGAACAAGTGGGAAGAGCTAATTCATATAGTGTACATTAATGATTAATATTTTAAACTATGGATAATCACATGACACATGACAATGAACTTATGTTATTTCATTAAAGATTTATTGTGAATAAGAAAGACAAAATTGTGACTCTAGTAATGGTTATTTCATGTAGAATTTGGGTAAATGACATCACAAAGCAATAGTAAATACTTGGAAGTAAATCTTATGAGATGGTGGTTAATGCAGTGTGAACGAGAGGTTAATGAAATACAAAAGTGGTTAACGATATCAGATAACTTAACAAATAGATTAGTTTGAACATATGGTTAATAAAAAGTACATAAATGGTTAATCTTTCATAGTTGTGGTTAATAAAAATAAAATGAGTAAAATCATCACAATGAACTTTTGATATCCCTTGAAGGCTTTATTGTGACTATAAAAGGTAAAACTGTGAGTCTAGTAATGGTTCTTTAATGTATAATTTAGGATTGTGTCCTCGTAAAACAGCAATCCATACTCGAAAAAGAAACTGTGAAATTTTGGTTAATGAAGTTTGAACAAGAGGTTAATTAAATACTAAAAGTGGTTAAAAGTATCAGAAATGAAACAAGGGGGAATACCTAGTTAATATAGTGTATATTAATGGTTAATATGTCATAATTATGGTTAATGAAATGAAAGTGAGATGAATAATGACAACGGACTTATGTAATTTGATGAACGATTTACTGTGAATAAGAAGGGCAAAATTGTGAGTCTAGTAATAGTTATTCCATGTAGAATTTGGGTAAATTTCATCACAAAACAAGAATCCATACTTGGATATAAATCCCGTGACATGGTGGTTAATGGAGTGTGTACAAGAGGTTAATGAAATACAAAAGTGGTTAACGATATCAGATAACTTAACAAATAGATTAGTTTGAACATATGGTTAATAACAAGTACATAAATGGTTAATCTTTCATAGTTGTGGTTAATAAAAATAAAATGAGTAAAATCATCACAATGAACTTTTGATATCCCTTGAAGGCTTTATTGTGACTATAAAAGGTAAAACTGTGAGTCTAGTAATGGTTCTTTAATGTATAATTTAGGGTTGTGTCCTCGTAAAACAGCAATCCATACTCGGAAAAGAAACTATGAAATTGTGGTTAATGAAGTTTGAACAAGAGGTTACTAAAAGTGGTTAAAAGTATCAGAAATGAAACAAGGGGGAATACCTAGTTAATATAGTGTATATTAATGGTTAATATGTCATAATTATGGTTAATAAAATGAAAGTGAGATGAATAATGACAACGAACTTACGTAATTTGATGAACGATTTACTGTGAATAAGAAGGGCAAAATTGTGAGTCTAGTAATAGTTATTCCATGTAGAATTTGGGTAAATTTCATCACAAAACAAGAATCCATACTTGGATATAAATCCCGTGACATGGTGGTTAATGGAGTGTGTACAAGAGGTTAATGAAATACAAAAGTGGTTAACGATATCAGATAACTTAACAAATAGATTAGTTTGAACATATGGTTAATAACAAGTACATAAATGGTTAATCTTTCATAGTTGTGGTTAATAAAAATAAAATGAGTAAATTCATCACAACGAACTTTTGATATCCCTTGAAGGTTTTATTGTGACTATAAAAGGTAAAACCGTGAGTCTAGTAATGGTTCTTTAATGTATAATTTAGGGTTGTGTCCTCGTAAAACAACAATCCATACTCGGAAAAGAAACTGTGAAATTGTGGTTAATGAAGTTTGAACAATAGGTTAATTAAATACTAAAAGTGGTTAAAAGTATCAGAAACGAAACAAGGGGAATACCTAGTTAATATAGTGTACATTAATGGTTAATATGTCATAATTATGGTTAATGAAATGAAAGTGAGATGAATAATGACAACGAACTTATGCTATTTGATGAACGATTTACTGTGAATAAGAAGGGCAAAATTGTGAGTCTAGTAATGGTTATTCCATGTAGAATTTGGGTAAATTTCATCACAAAACAAGAATCCATACTTGGATATAAATCCCGTGACATGGTGGTTAATAGAGTGTGTACAGGAGGTTAATGAAATACAAAAGTGGTTAACAATATCTGATAACATATTAGTTTGAACGCATGGTTAATAACGTGTACAGAAATGGTTAATCTTTCATAATTCTGGTTATTGAAAATAAAATGAAAGTTGAAAACATATCTGCATAACTGAATCATATATCAATTATTTATACAAGACTGTCATAATAACCAACTAACACACTGGATTAACCACTATAACAGTCACCATTAACCACTAACTAACAGAACAACTGTAATAGACTTTGAATTACACCACAAAAATCATAACATCCAATAATGCATCCCTGAATGTGATCATTGTTCTATTTTCATAAACAATTATGTCTAATCTTCATTAGAAAATTCTCCATCTGTGCATATTGTTCTTGACTGTGCACATAGACTCCTTTCAACAGGATGGGCAGGTCCCTTTCGAGGATGGTTCTTGCATTGTTGCATGACTCTATTTTCTACTGCATAGGGTAACTTCCCAGATCACTAGAAAAACAAGTTTTCAACAGGTTGATTAAATATCTATCTGTATTACAACATCTACTCAATATATCATGAATAGTATATATAACTAAATTAAATAGCAAAACCAATCCAATAAATTTCACGTTCTTACATTACCACAGAATATATAATCACAACCAATAAAGAATCACAGATGGGGAAGAAAGGGGGAAAAGTTTAGGGCTCAAGAACGAACCTCCGAGGCTTCTCTGTCTCATCCTTGACAACTTTGTTCCGCACGACTTGAGCTTTTGTGGTAGTCTTTCACCTTCGGTGCGGTGCTGCAGCTTTCTGCCGAGGGTTGAGTCTTGATCTCCTTGCTTTGGGAGGATATTTGGCAGGAAGCTGGGGAAAACGAGAATCAAAATGTCTTCCATGTTTGTCGTTTTTGTTTTTTATATTTTGCCTTTTCATTTTTGATATTTTTTATCTGTGCCACGTTGTCTGATGAGTAGGCATTTTTGTAACCACGTGGAAACAGTGTACAATTTATGTATCACTGTACGTGGTACATATATCGCGATTTTTTATATAATATGCACAACAATTTAAGCAAATGTTTGTAAGAAAAGGCACCCCTAGTTTATATTTATAATGCATTACACAATGACACTATATATAGACAACTATGGATCATAGAGACATGTTGCTAAGCTCAATGATAAAAAAAATGTTACACGTTAGTCGTATATTCATGCCATTCACAGTTCACGGGACATTACTTTTGTCAATTAAATTGTTTTTTAAAAAATATTTAATATCCCTTTTATCATTGAATAAAAGATTTAGTAAAACCAAATGAATATATTTAAAAATTAAAAAGTTTTGTTGTCTACTTATTATTATACAAAACTATAATATAATATTTTATAAAAGTTTAAAATTAAAATGTAAACAAAGAAATAATAAAACTAATTACTTTAATTATCTAGATAGATTTAAATTACAATTTGCACAACTACAAAATAATTTCTTACAAATTTTAATGTTTCTAGTAAATAAAGAGTAATATAATAATTTGAGCAAAGAAAAAAACCATGAGGATACTTAATAAAAAGTGTTTCTTTCAAAAGAGCATCTCTTGGTAATAAATTGAACATCTTCAATGTGTCGAATTGAAAAGGAAATGCTTATATATGCTTTGTTGTCCCGTGGCATACTTAATATGAACAAAAAAATGTCTTGTTAACAATATGTACATTTTCTACAACCAAATAATTATACCAATCGTGTTCATATTTTATACACAACCATAGTATTATACAGAGGATATGAATAAACCGAACAACCTACAAACAAAAAAAATCAAATGAGTATAACAAATAAACCAAAAATATGTTGAATAAATCTTGGTGACAAATTAATTAAATGTCATGCTCCCCTATTGGAGCATGCTATATGGATTGCCATTCCAACTTTCCCACACATACTGCAGAGAAAAGGTATCATTAATTTTTTTTATAACTCAACAACTGTAAAAAAGGTAGGCAAAAGTATAATTACATTGAAACACAATATTGGTAAATTCCTATTATTAACAAAAAAAATGAAAGTTTAGAAAGCTCTTGCTTGCGGTTTCACTATAAAAAATGATAGTCTAATTTCACGTACATGTGACATTTTTTTTATTAAAAGCTATTCCAAATTTGATGAGATAATAAGCCAAAAGAACCTAAATAGAATCTATCTATCAAGAGAAGCAGTGACGGATCCAGAAATTTTAATTTGTGGGGGCAATACTCATATACATATATATAAAAAAAATTGTGGGGGGAATAAACACATATATACATGTAATCTAAGAAGAAAATAAAAATTTTGTGGGGGCAATTGCCCCCAAAACCTCTAAAGTAGATCCGTCCCTGAAGAGAAGTATATATGAAGGTTGGAAAAAAAACACAAAAAAGTTAAAAAAAAATGAACTTACCTGTGTGTCTGGTGTACATAGTTCAGTTTCTTCAATTTTAAATAAAGCCTTCACAAACTAAAATCAATATTTTGATACTAAGAATAGAAACACACCATAATTAGTAATATACTTTTTTCCTATGGTTTGACTTGATAATTAGTCCATCAATTATTTTACTGTGTAAACAAAAAAAAATGAAAACATAATATGAAAATTCACCTTCCCTCATAGTATATTACCTATCACCAAATTCAATCGCTGAACTATTCCTTCTTTGAGAAATTCAAATAAATCTGACACTTTGGTATATCTTTGGAAGTTTAGAGCTACCATAGGAAAAGGAAGAACAACCTCAAATTGCCATCTCAAGTTGCATAACGGTAATAAGGAGCAATGCAGATTACAAAAAAAAAAAGAATTCATAATTTCTAAGATACTGAATTCTTAAATAAAATTTGCAGAAAATAAGAAACATTCCACTGCCATAAAATTTGTTCTATAAGGTTCAAAACTACAATGAAAATTAGAGAAAAAAATACAACATGCAGAAGAGGAAGAAAAGACTTACATTGATGCTAAAACTCAAATATGCGCAATTTCATACTCACAGTATTAGTGCCCTTGTTGCCTCAATGACGCAATGCACAACTCTGTTCATTATTGGCTTTAGGATCTGAAAAGTTCATTCACAAAAGTGGCTTAAGGGCTGGGTAAGTGAAGATGGAGATGAAAGCTTGGTGAAGGAAAAGAGAAAGAAAAATATAAAGAAGAAAAATTTGAACTTGGAAATTTAAAAATGAAAGAAAGCAATGACAAAGGAGAGAGAGAGTGTGTGTGTGTTGATGGTATCATTGTGCACAAAGTAGAATAGAAGGTAGTAAGAAGGCGGCCAAATGAAAAAAAATAGAATGCGGTAAAATATCAGAATTACTCAGTTTAGAACGATCAACTCTAATAGATAAGGAAAAATTAAGAATGATTACACCATAGTTATCAATCCCGGATAGCGGAGCGGAGCGGCCGACCCCCAAAATGTTATAGCGGTATAGCGCATAGCGGGATGACCGCTATTCTAAATTTTTTGTTATAGGTTAGGTAATTTATACTAAATACATAAAAATACTACCAAATTACTCAATAAGAATGAATGTTTGGGTCTTTGAGGAAAAAAGAAGTGGCAGAGGAGTGGGGTACAAAAATGTGAGAGAAGGGACAAGAACCAGAGGGAAAAAACTTGAGAAAGCTGCTGGACAGCAGCCACAGCACAGAAACGCTGGAGAAACGCGTCGGAAGCCGCTGGAAAGAGTCGCCGGAGAGCCGTCAGAGAGCCGTGCAAACGGTGGTCAGAACAGAGGCTGAGTCACGAGAGTGAGGGGTGAGAGAAGTGGAGGAAAAATTTCGTTAAAATGGGGGAGAATAGAAGAAGTCCTTATAGAACAAGTTTTCTCATACAAAAAGTCTGAAAACCCCCATAAAAGGGGTCTGAACGGACACTTTTTTAGGGCTTTTTTGGAATTTTTTTATTGCTTCAGCATAGCGGCCAAATAGTGACACTACGGCCGCTATTGCGGCCGCTACAATGAAGCGCGACGCTATGAGGCCCTGTGTAGCGGCAGAGGGCCGCTCCACGCCGCTATAGCGGCGCTACAGAGCGCTATTGATAAGCCTGGATTACACACATCCAAAAAAGTTTAGAAAATTCATAAACTACATAACTCTACTCTGGCATTGTTACCAATAATAATCACTTTAGAAGGAAGTATGATGATAAAAAAAATAAAAAATATAAGCAAGGGAAGTGGGATTAGGGAGCATGCATGGGCATTTAATCAAAATGAAAGTGAGTGGGTGAAGCACACTCACCATTAAATAGGGAAAAATGGAAGGGGGAGGTTGATGAATCCAAGCTCCATGGGTGGTGGGGAAGCCTCCAATCTAGCTCCCCCCTCCTCCTCCTCCTCCTCTTCTTCTTCTTCTTCTTCTTCTTCTTCTTCTTCTTCTTCTTCTCATAGTTCCTTTCTTCTTCTTCTCATAGTTCCTTCTCTCTCTAAGCCCTTCTCCCTCTCTATAGAACCAGAAAATGAGAGTAAAAAGTGAGGGGGAGGCTAGGGCTCTGCATTTTTAAAAACCAGAAACGTGCGTGCTCGCTCAAGCGAGTAATTACTTGCTTGAGTGAGCCCCAATTAATGAGGCATCCCTAATACTACAGGGAGTGCTCATGCGTGATTGAGCGTGCTAACTCTCTGACTTGTTGCTCGCTCGAGCGAGCCAACCTGAACCCCTAAACTTCCTTTCTTTCATTCTTACTCTCTTCTATCTTCTTTTCCTAGTGTATACCCTTCTTCTAACTTGGTTCCTTTCATCAGAATATTTTCCCTCACTTCTGTTGGTCTTTTAACTAATCCCTTCTTTATATATCTAATTCCCTCATTCAACGCCCTTACCTTCGGTCTTATCTCTATACCTATAGTCCTCTCCGTCATAAGGTGTAATCCCCACTAAATTAGATCTACGGTTGTGTTTGACTTAACACCTGGTTCCACCTCTAAATTACCTTAAGACTCATAGCTCTTAATACATTCCCTACTTCTCATCAAAATTCACACTCAATCCCCCAATTCCTCTTACTACTTCTAACCTCCCTTTTCCTTGGTTAGATTCATAGCCTAAGGTTTCCACAGTATTTTCTAGATTCTAATTTTTGGGATGTTAAAATTCTACCCCCTTAAATAAATTTTGTCCTCAAAATTTGCTTTGTCTACCCATAATCTCTCCACTTTACCCTAAAAAACCCTTATAATTCCACATCCATCTAGTATTCCTACCCTCCACCTGCTAAAGTCTCCCTAATGGTTCTAACTCTAGGTTCTAGTGTGAAACACTACCTGATTGGTGACACTCAAGGGTTCTACCTGACTGTTATCTAGAACGGTCCCTCGAAAGGTTCACTGTCCTTGTCAACCCACTCGGAGACTGAAAAGACAAGCACTCTGAACTTTGGCTCCTGCTCTTCAATATGCTGCCTAATGACCAATCTACATGCTGCAAGGATTGCCGTCGTGTTGGAAATCCACCACCGAAATAAAGCTAGTGGCAGACAGAATCAATTGTGTGTTCCCTGCACTGTACTGGTGCTGACAAAACTGTGCATGGCTGAAAGTGGGGAGCAAAATGAACACTCCTCTCAAGTGAGTACCAGACTTGGCAAACGGTGAGGTATTCTGCTAAGTCCTCGCACCAGGGTCCTAAAGACCCCCTCCTTCCCTTCTCAATAACTCCAACCCTCCCCCGGTTACCCTGCCTCCTCAGAGGTTTCTAAACCTATTAGAATCTGGTCAGGGTTTCTTCTGCGCACTCTGATCCTCCTAACTCTATGGTAGTTATCCCCTAATGGTTCAGTACTCCTCTTTCTTCCTCTTGGCTCTCTCTGCCAGCGTCTTAGACCCAACCAGGGTCACCTTGCCTTCACTCTCCCTTTGTGATGCCTTAACTCCTAAGTGTATCCTATTCAGTTTTTCTCCTCATCTATCTCTCCCCAAATTCGGGTCTCTAGTTTGTACCTCTCTATACTCTCTGACTCCTAGTCCTCTAGGGCCCTTCTTCTTAGCATCCTATGGAACCTCGAAGTCTTCCTGAATTCGCCCTATAAAATCCTTAATCTAATAGGAAGGGTTTGTTATACCAAACATCGCAGTTGATCATCCTCGTTGCTTACCCCGATCCCTGGCATTTTGAATTCCATATTGTCCACTCACGGTTCCCCTATTCCTATCACTGACGACTTTCAGTGTCTAACTACAAGTTGATCCTAGACTGTACTCTATTTCCCGCTCACTACCCGGAGCTGCAACTTTTACGATAAAAACATGAAAGAGTTTGGGCAAGAAAGTTTCTTCTCCTCGACCGAAAGTGAGGACGAAAAAGATTAACTGATTGGGATCAGTATGCCTAATGGGGTCCGTGACTCCATCAACCTTTCCCGGAGGAAGACTTGGGTTATAAGAAAAAAGATAACTCAGGTCAACACCAGAGACCCTTCTCAGAATGACTAGAAGGGCTTCGACAAGGAAGAAGGAAGAATAAAATAATGAAATGGTAAGCATCCAGGTAATCCATATACATATGGTGTAAGAAACTGAATTGGTGTATGTAACCTTTGGATGAATCAACATGGAGAGGAACTTCAAAACAAAAGAACACACTTATTAATAAACCGAAATCATTGAATTTAAAATAAGGAAAAGCCAAATAGTTACTCGATAACTATAAGGAAACATAAGAATAAGAAAGTATATTATCTTTATAATAAGCATAAAGAAAATCAAATTAATTAGTATGATCCTTTAAGGTTTTCAAATTCATTTCTCAAATCTAAAGTTCTTTCGTTATAGATAACCAGATTTGGGTTGAAAATCCAATCGTGTAAACCCCTTGAATGTTCCATGGAAACTGAACCTCAAATGTTACAATCATTGGCTAGAAGAAAGCATAGTGTTGTTTACAGTAAGGATTAAACGGTTATCTCAGCATAGATATGGGAATAAACTTGAGAAGCCAAATTGCTAGACATAGATAAGGTTTAGAAAGTAATTCATCTAGCCAAATTAAGCTCGCTAAGAAGGCTACAATTTAGTGCTCAAATATGTCAAAGTTCAACTCACAAAGGTGAAATCTCAAATAAGAAGAAAAGGCCATAGGTCAAAATTGAATCCTTCCTTAACTGTTCAAATTATTTCATTAGGATGGGAGAGACGTCAACAACAGGTTTCCAACAATTTTCAAAGTTCTTATAGCATTTTAAAATAGTAGAGAAAAATAGTAATATCTATAATAAATACCAATCAGGGAGAGAGAGGGAAATGAAAATGAAGGAATAGGATGGCAGGCTACCACAGAAAACATGACATAAGATTCTCCAATTAGATACGTACCTCGCATTCCGTTTCTTGGCCTAAGTGTGCCCCTGACCCTAAGAACGATGATTTCTCTAGAGGCTTGAAATTCAGAACTCGGTCTTCTTCTTCTTCGGACAGTCCTTCACCATGTGTCCCGGTTGGTAAGAATAGAAACATTTTCCTTGGCCCTGCAGACAAACCCCTCTGTGACCCTTCCCATAATTCATGCAAACAACACGCTGATGCCGCAACTACTGGCCAACCATCTCATCCATCACACTTCCACCCGAACTTCCCTCAAGCGATAACACGTCCCTATTCATCTTTAGCAGGTTGGGGGAATACTGTTCTAGAAAAAAAGGTGCTGAAAGTTTCCCAGGTGGTAGAGCCGTCTAAAGCCGCCGCCCGGCCTTGAACGCCTCTCCACCAAACCTCTGCCTCCCCTCTGAGCATCAGGGATGCGAAGCTTACCCTTTGCTCATCGGGGTATCCCTCGGCGTCTAGCATTTCTTCGATCCTCTCGAGCCAAGTAGTTGCTGAGACACGGTCTAGTCCCCCTTGAAAGATCGGTGGATGGAACTGCTAGAATTCTAAGAATCCACCCGCCTGGTGGTCCGGCCTCGAAGCTTACTGGGGCCGCTTGACCTAATGGTAGGATACGCCCGCCCTATTCCAGCAAGGTGGAGAGAACAGTAGTCTGCCAGTTCAGGGCGTGGGTCAACTCTTCGATAGCCGCAATGGAGGCTGTAACGTCCTAACTTCTTAATTTGAAAACAATGCCTGTTGGAAACACTGGTTACAATTTTGGGAAATTATTTCGCGCATTTCAGGTATCACAAGCATCATATAAACGCTTAGGTAATCCAACACCTTACATAAGCTAAAATAAATAAACAAGCATGTTTAACTAATCATTGACACCCCGGGCATCCAACAAAATACAACTTAAAATCCATCTAAATGGGATACAATAATACATGCCTCCTGTAACAAATACAACCATGTCATTTAGGCCCTACATGTATTACAATATCCATTACAAAATAGCAATTCATATGTACATATCCAACAACTGAAGCATCCTTATATATACATATATAATAACTAAAATCTCTCAAATCTCCACAAACCCAAAAGTGTCCAAAACATCACAACCTCCATTCATTCATGCATCCGGCCTGGAACCCTGTGAAGCTAAACACAAAATTTTGTATAATGAGACTAAAGTCCCAGTGAGTGTGTATAAATAGACAGTGAGAAAAGTATCAACAGGTATCAGGTAACAATCAATAGGAATCATAATATTAATCATTCAAACATGACATTAAAGAAGTAAGCTAAAACATGAAGTGTTTAACCCAACACCCAAGGGGTCTTTCCACTTATCTGTGAAGGCTAGACTGAGCTCAAGCTAACAGGAACCGTCGTCCCTGAAGGCCACATGGACCTTACCCCATTACTGTGATAGATTCAAACAATTATTATTGCTCTTTTACACATGAAATCCAAGGCCCCAAACACCTCAATTACACATGAGGGCCAAGGATCCAACAAATCAGTTCATAATTTTTATCGTGAGGCCAACAAGGACCCAAATCAATTTTTTTCCAAATTCAGTGAAAAACTTCAAGAATAAGTACACTAATATTTGCAATACATTTCATGACATGAGAGTAAGAACCTATTCAATTTTTCAGCGCCAAAGTCAAGTAATAACAAAAATCCCCAATTCTCTACCCTAGGGTTTTTCACAAACAATTAATTTCATCCACCAACACAATTTCATAGTTCATTAATCAAATAAAATTTACCATAAACATACAATACAAGCAAAGGAGGTGGGAATAGGGAGCATTCAAAAGAAACAACCATGGAATGAGAGTGGGTGATGAACACGCTCACTTGAATGGAGAAAGGAGGAGAAGAAATTGGAAATGGTAGAGGAAATGAAGAATGTCCCAAGCTTGAAAATGGTGGAGGTGACCTCAATCCTTCCTTCCCTTGTGAACCCTAGCCATTTCTCTCTCTAAACCCTCTAACCTCTCTCTAACTCGGTTTGAAGAAGAAGAAAAAAAATGAGTGAAAGAGTGAACGCACGAGGCTAAGAACTCAGCCTGCATGTGCGCGTTGGAGCTCACTTAATTGTGCGCTGAAGCACACGACTCCAAGAGGCTGCAACGCATGAGTGCGTTAGGGACATGATGATGGCGCGCCGAAGCAAGGAAAAAGGTGCGCTGTAGCGCACAGCAAAGAGAAGCCTCCCATTCTCACAATGGATGTGCGCTGGGAAAGGAACAAGGGCGTTGTAGCGCCCTACAAATAAGGGTTCCAATTCCTTTTCCATTTCTACCCTCTTGGCTTTATTTTTACAATTTTTCCCTTCAATTCTCTCCCATTCCCCATCTATGAAAACTCACTAACACTGAGGTGATTAAAGTTTGATACTTCCCTACCAAAATTTCGACAGAGTTTCCCCTAAAAACTGGACATTTCCCAAATTTTACCAAATTCCTGAAACTCAGAAAATCCAATCACAAATGCATACAACATAATATATGAGCCTCCATGGCCAGCATAGAAATAAAAATAAATAAGAAAGGATGTTACAGAGGGTTTCCCGTAGCCTGATGTCTACCTTGTCTGCCTATAGTTATAATTCTATACACATTGAACAAAATATGGAGTAGATCGGGCTCTATATCCAATACAATGCATACAATACCATAACTAAACTCAGACAACTAACTCATCCACAGTCAAATTAGATTGAACTGCTCTGATATCATAATGTAACGTCCTGATTCCGTGGACAAGAAAATATTGTCTGTTGGAGACATATTCCCGAGTTTATGAAATTATTTCGCGCCATTATCTATATCGACAACAACAAAACACATATAACTTGCTTAAGTAATCCAACATTTACATAAGCGAAAACTATCCACACAAAACTCAAGGATTGCAATTTAAATACCACTCAGTTGCTTAAAGTACGATACTACAACTTTTACTTCAAATAACATCCTACAACTATATACAGATACTCAAAATCTATCTAAGGGAGTAACCCAACCATCCGGGGGGAGAGACAATCTACAGTTGAGCCTCCAAGCCATCTGACTTTGCTTTAATTTAAAACATTGTGCACATCTAAAATAAAACCCACAGCGTGTGGTGAGACTTACATCCCAATGAATGTGATCATGCATGCAGTATAGGGAATCAGGCAGATGTGAATGCAACAATTCATGTACCCATATATATATATATATATATATATATATATATATCCAACCAGGCATTTAGTCATGTGTATCATACCAAGTGAATCAATTAAAACCTCCCTCAAGGAGCAATCAAGTGTGTACCCCACACCCAGGTGTCTTTCCACTATAATGTCTTTTGAGCGCTCGGCCGTGTGACCAAGGACCGCCGTCCAGGGCCACCCTCTTTAAGATTTATTATCAAACAAAGATTATATGCATGTGGTTCATTTTAATTGAGAAATCCCATTTACCCCTTGGCCTAGGAGTAAATGTGATTACCTCGTTCCTCTTTTTCCTCTTTGGTCCGAAGACCCCTCTTTGGTCTGGAGACCCCTCTTTATGCATGAGGTCTAATGATCCAAATCCTTTTCTTTTAACGTGAATGAATTAGGGACATGAGAAATGACAATAACTTCATGAGCATGAACATTTGCATGAATGTATAACTCCCCTAAGGTTTCATTATCAATATACAAAAAATACACAAAATCCCAAATCCTCTAACTAGGGTTTGAGCCATAAAGATATACAACCAAATCAATCTAACCAACAACCCTAGATTCAACTCTAATCAACCACAATCAACAATATAAGCAAGGGAAGTGAGATTAGGGAGCATACATAGGCATTTAATTAAAATGAAAGTGAGTGGGTGAAGCACACTTACCTTAAAATAGGGAAAAATCGAAGAAATGGAAGTACTGGAAGGGGGAGGTTGATGAATCCAAGCTCCAAGGGTGGTGGGGAAGCCTCCAATCTAGTTCCTCTTCTTCTCCTAGTTCCTTCTCTCTCTAAGCCCTTCTCCCTCTCTCTAGAACCAGAAAATGAGAGTAAAAAGTGAGGGGGGGATAGGGCTCTACGTTTTTAAAAACCAGAAATGTACGCGCTCGCTCAAACGAGTAATTCATACTGCAGGGAGTGCTCACGCGTGCAGGCATATGCGCGATTGAGCGCGCTAACTCTCTGACTTGCTGCTCGCTCGAGCGCGCCCTGGCTCGCTTGAGCTAGCCAACCTGAACCCCTAAACTTCCTTTCTTTCACTCTTACTCCCTTCTCCCTTTTTTCCTAGTGTATACCCTTCTTCTAACTTGATTTCTTTCATCTGAATCTTTTCCCTCACTCTTGTCGATCTTCTGACTAATCCCTTCTTTCTATTTATTCAACGCCCCTACCTTCGATCTTATCTCTATACCTATAGTCCTCTCCGTCTTAAGGTGTGATCCCTACTAAGTTAAATCTACGGTTGTGTTTGGCTTAACACCTGGTTCCACCTCTAAATTACCTTAGAACTCATAGCTCTTAATGCATTCCCTAATTCTCATCAAAATTCACACTCAAGCCCCCAATTCCTCTTACTACTTCTAACCTCTTTTTCCTTGGCTGGATTAACAACCTAAGGCTTCCACAAAATTTTTTAGATTCTAATTTTTGAGATGTTACAAAATCCAAAGTTGATAAAAAATATATGAATGAAAAATATATTTGGGTCAAATACGTTTCTAATCCTTGAAAATATGGGGAAATTTGGTTTTGGTCCCTAGTTCATTTTTTCATTGGTTTTGGACCTCCAATTTTTAAAAACATATGCTATTAGCCCTCCTTATTAACTACACTCTATTAAGTCACTTTTGATCTCCACTATGACTTTTCCGGGTAAAAATTCACAGGAAATTTCATGCTTTTTTCTCTTTAGAAAATTCATCTGTAATAAATTTTCAAAAAACTACAAATTTTTTATATAAAAATGCTTCTATAAAATTTCTTTGCTTTGTTGTAAAAAATTATAGTAAATTTTCCGTAAATTTTAGAAATCTGAATAAATTTTCCTCTGAATTTTGTAATTTATAGGAAATTTCGAAGGAAAATCCATAGAAAAATCTACAAGAATTATTGTTACTTCATCACTTAGCTGATTTAATATAACTAAAGATAAGTACTAAAATCACGTGATTTTAGAAAATAGATGAACCAAACCAATGAAAAAATAAATGAGAGACCAAAACCAAATTTCTTTATATGTTGAGGGACTAAAAAATATTTAACTCAACATATTTTATCATAAATTGAAAACACATAAAAAAAATTGTTTTCTTTAAAAAAATTTAAAATGTATAAAAATATGGTGGCATGACAAACTCATTAATAATTCAAAACTTATATGAAATTGATGTCTCTTTTTTCTCTTTCTCAACGAGCCCTAGATTAGAGCTTCTGTGGTGGTTCGTTGTATCTCACTTGATAGACATCAATTGATGTCTCCTTTATCTATGTCTCTCAATTATCTCCATATTTGTTTATTTTTCAACACTATTTTATTTTAAAATTGGTGTTTTTGATCCTTCTTTCTTGCCCACTGTATACGTTGTCAAAGTAAATATTATCAAATTCCATAATACTTAAATTCAACAATAGATTCTAGTGTTGACTTTGCATTGAATTATACAGTAACCCACCAATGATGTTACTTCAGGAAATTATTTTAAAAGTGCCAATTTAATTTCCATAGTGCTTTCACAATGATCTTATGTCACATGTCACTTACATGATCCATGGTGAAACATAGTTTGTTAAATACGTTGAAAAGAAGAAGTGAATATACTCGGAAAACACCAATAGCGCCTTTTAAAAATATATACAGTATGGCTATTTTCCTTTAATTGCTTTTTGCAATTTCAATGTATTTTTCTCCCATCACATGAAACATGCATGCAAATGTTTCTTAGAGTGAGACTATTTTTAATTAATAACTTCAGGTATAATGATAATGAGTATGGTAAAAAAAAGGAATAACAACCCAATATGCAGCTGAATTCCTAATCTTATATTATGATCATGAAATTTTGGGTTAAAAGAACTAGAAATCAGTCTGGTTATCGGTCAAATCGTCTGGTGCAGTCTAATTTTAATAACATAGTCTAAAACCATTTTAATGGGAATGAAATTGTCTTTAGTTTTTAAAATATCTCACCCATGACAGATCTTGAAATGGGAGTCAAATAAGATTTTGATGTGTTAATTAAATGTATATTATTATGCTATTTTTTATCCTCTATATAAAATAAAATGACTAATTTTCAAGAACAAGATGAGATAATTATTACCCCACTACAGCCGACCTAACAGTAGAAATTTGGATAATTTAGCATGAAAACTTAAGTTCAAACATCATTCTTCCTTCTACACCAAAAAAGAAAAGACATTTATTGTTATAAATTTAAATTTTATTTCAGAATATCCATAATTAATAATGAATATATCCACTTGGTAAGTGTCTTGTTAGCATAAAATTCACACTAAATTAAGGGTATAAAAGTAAAAATTTAACAATTAATACATATGAAAACGAGTCTATTTTTCTTATAATTAGGACAAAAAATATAGTTATTTATTTCTTATAATAAGGATAAAGAGTAGTATTACATGTCTAAAATTTAATATGTAATATTTAAATAGATAAGATTATTTTTAATTGAATAAAACTTGTTAAACCACTTTTAAAGATATTTGAAGACACTGTAAGAAAGCTTATCATGAAAGTTAAGGATATAGATAAATTTTATTAGTTATATAATACAAAGGGAAATAATACTTTTAACACCCTATTTTTGGAATGTTAGAGGTACGGAGAAGAGAAGAAGGAAAGAAAAAATAAGAATGGTGAAATATGTGATAACTAATGTGATAAAAAAAGGAAGAGGTGAATAAAAAGAAAAAGAGTAAACCCTCAACCAGGTCACCAGGTCACTGAAAGATACACACATCGCTAATTAGGTTCCTCAAAGATAGGTCCCTAAAAAATTAAAATGGTCACCGCATCAGTCTTTACGTTCGTCATCACCGTTAGTCCCTCAAAGATTTTAGTTACCAGTTAGGTCCATGAAAGTTTACAATTGTAACAAAGTTAGTCCCTCAAAGATTTTAGTCACCAATCAGGTCCTTGAAAATTTAAAATTTAATTTTAGTCACCCAAGACCTTACCTAAGAGGAATAAAACATGCACCATTTGAACCAATCATTCGTTGCATTATGTGCTTAATTTTTTTTTCTATTGTGTTGTATTATTATTATTATTATTATTATGGGTTAAGTATGTTTTTAGTCCCTCAAAATATAGCGAAATTTGGTCTTGGTCCCTCATTTATTTTTAATTTGTTTTGCTCTTCCATTTTTCAAAATCACATGATTTTAGTCCTTTTCGTTAGTTAATTATATTTCGCTAAGTGATAACGTGGTAATATTTTTTGTAGATTTTTCCATGGATTTATATTTTAATTTTCCTGCAGATTTCAAAATTCAAGGGAAATTTTGTTCAGATTCTAAAATTTGTGGGATATTTACTATAGATTTTTTTTTACAACAAAGCAAATAAATTTTATACTATCATTTTTATGTAAAAAAAATGAGGTTTTTTTTTTGGAAATTTACTACACATGAATTTTCTAGAGAAAAAATCGCAATAAATTTTTTGTAAATTTTTACCCGAGAACGTCATAGTGGAACTGCGAAAGTGACTTAACGGAGTACAATTAATAAGGAGGACTAAAAGCATGTGATTTTAAAAATTGGAGGACTAAAACCAATGAAAAAATAAATGAGGGACCAAAACCAAATTTCATCATATTTGGGGGGACCAAAAACACATTTAACTCTATTATTATTTTACTAATTTATTTATATAAAAATAAAATATTTATAAAATTAAATGGCAAATTTAGACTTGACCCTTGTGGCATCCCTAAGAGTGATGACCAACTCAAACATCACTCATTACTCTTGGAATTAATGAATGTTAATAAACCACCACAATGGTAGTAGCCCAAGGAGTATTTTCAATGAATGACCACTTTATTTGTTGTCACCCCCATATCTCAGATTACTCTAAACTAGAAAGATGGAAAAAGTAAAAAGAAAAAAGAAAAGAGGAAGAAGATACCTAGAAAATAGAAGAAAATGATTAAATGAAGAAAAAAAGAAAAGTTTTTTTTTGTGAAAGATTATAATTCATTAAGCCCACAAGACAGTCATACGACATCTACAACTGAGAATAGTAAACTTTAGAATACAAAGTATGCTCACTCATAAATTAGTCAAACCAAGGCAACAAAAGAAAGTAATAAATTTAAGTTAGCCATGATTGTCATTGGAGTTGCTTGCTGGGAGAATCATTTTTCTTCACTTCTTCCTTCTATTTTTTTGTTTCTCTATTAAGACCATATGGATTTACCATAGCTAAACAGAAAAACCTTTTAATGTCTCATATGCAAGCTAACATCCAAAAATATCAACTTAACACAACTATGGAGAATAAAGGAAAATAAAACAGAAAATAATCGGGAAAAAAGTTATAATAGAGAGGGTGGTAGAAGAGGAGAGCAAAATGAAGGAGAGGTAGGAAGAAATTAGGAATAGTGAAGCTTAAAAGTGGAAGAAGATAGAAGGGAAAGGGAGGAGTTGGTAGAGATGGAAGAAGGAAATGAAAAAAAAAGAAAAAGATCAATTATTACCATATAAAAGAGAAAACTCATCTAAAATGAGAGACAATCCATTCAAGCGGAAAGAAAACCCTCATAAGGGGATGAGGAGGAGGCGTTGGCACATAATGCTTTGATTGTGCTAGGGTTTAGAGGGTCCTCTCTTTTTGTTAAGTCATGATACTTATTTTGCTAATGTGATGAATTAAATACTTATTTGCCACTAAACAAGACAAACCATACAAAAATGTGTCAAATCAATTTCTATTAACAAAGCTTCTATAATTTAGGAACTAACTTAAGTATATAAAAAAAGAGTATGAAAAAAAAATTGTTATATACATGTGTGTTTTTTTACAAGACTTGGGGGAACTAGTGTCACTACCAAGATCCGCCATTGTTTCTCACTCACTCTCTCCCTCCCTCTTTTGTTTGTTTTGGTCAAGTCTCTCTCTCTTTTTTTGGGTCAACATCGGGTCTCTCTCTTTTTTTGGGCCAACCATGAGTTTCTCTCTCTAAAAGTACATAAATCTTTTTTCACCTTGGGCCGTGATAGAAGGCCCTATACTTGTACAGTTGGGCTAGTTGATGAAAACCCAAGACACATTACGTTTGCATTTTTTTCCTACTATTCTTTTTGACAAAACAGAGTTTTTTTTCTGGGTCAAATAACAAAACAGATCAAATATTCAAACTAACCCCAGATTGTTATGGATATATCGGCAATTGGACCAGTTAAAACCTTGCAAACAAATGTATTATTTGAATTTCGACCAAAAAGAGTATTATTTGAACGCTATACCGAATTTCCCATTATCTGAACTGAATCTAAAAGTTGTGTCAAAGAAAAGTTGCCATAGATGTTAGTAAGTTGGAGTTTTGCTTCTGGATTGATCATAACTAATGAATTTCAAACCACTAGTTGTAAGATAGCTAGTGATGAATCGATTGTGTCTTTTACAATACGTTTTTATGGCCAAACCTTGCGTGGTGTAAAACAATTAATTCCTATTGACACCAATTATGAAAGACTCGTTCTTTTTTTCTTTCTTTCTTAATTATTCATTTGGTCTTTTAAGAAAAAGAAACAGTAATAAGGTTGCAGAAAAACAAAGAAACAGTAATACAATTAGATATGTCACCATTTTACGAAAAAAGTTGATAAGATCGACATTCTTAAAATATATTTTTTAATAATTTTTTATGTAGGTTTTATAAAACAAATTAGACTGTTTTTAATGCAATTCATATAAAATTCATTTTTTGTCAAAGATACAACATTCCTTCAATAATAATAAAAATGTTGTTTTAGACTGGATTATGGGCCCAATTCACTGTGCTCCAATCGCAGCCCAATAGAGCTGATACATAGGATTCCCATATCCCTCATTAGCATCACGCATTACACATATATACATCATAAATGCACAAAAAAATCGACCAAAAAAAATGCACAAAAAAAAATCATTCTACTTAAGGCATTAACCCTAATAGGTAGTGTGTATTTGGTTTTTATCAAAATCACGTTTAAAACGTGGATTCAGGCTAACGTCATGTTTGGTTTAGTGTTAAAACGTGGTAAACTCACGTTTTCAATGCTAAAAATAGTTGTGTTGAAAAATTCAAACTTGAGTTTGGTCAATTTCAATGTCAAACCAAACACACACTGAGAGTAGCTTCTAATAGAATTCACGTTTGAAACGCGGATAAAGTGTAAACCAAACACACCATTAGTTTGTTTTTTAATTAAACAATCTAAAATCGATATTTATATAAGCAAAAACAAACGTCTCATGAGTCGTTATAGTATATATTTGGTTTGATATTGAGAAATAGACAAATTCAGGTCCGGACCTCTCAATACAATTATTTATAACATTAGAAATGAGTTTATCATGTTTCATTGCTAAACCAAACATTTAGGTGTCGTTTGGGGTGGTTGCCAGTTTTCGGTTTTTGGTTTCTAAATCCAAATTTGAAAACAAAACGTGTTTGAATAAAATGGGGTTAAAATGGTTTTCACACAAGTTTCAAAACCAATTCCCCTTACTTTTCAAAACAAAAATAAATGTTTTATGTTTTCTATTTCATTCTTTTCTCTCTCCGCTCTATCCTCCTTTGTTTCTCTATCATCTCTCCTATGTTTCTCTACTATTTCTCTCTCCTCTCTCTCCTGTTTCTCTCTCCTCTCTCTCCTCTGTTTCTGTCTCCTCTCTCTCCTGATTTTCTCTTGTTTCTCTCTCCTCTCTCTCTCATTCGTTTCTCTCTCCTATATTTCTCTCTCCTCTGTTTCTCTCTCCTATCTCTACTCTATTTCTCTCTCCTCTCTCCTTTGTTTCTCTTTCCTCTGTAGATAAACAGTAGAGAAACAAAGGAGAGAGATGAGAGAGAAACAGTAGAGAAACAGAGGAGAGGGGAACGAAGAGAGAATTATTCCTGTAATGCATAGAACTGAAAACCGATATTAAAAAAAATGAAACTGGAAACCATAAAACTGAAACTAGTTTTTAGTTTTAAAATTTTCGAAACCGAAAACAAGTTTTGGTTTTTAAAATTTTCAAAACTGGAAACTGAAAATCACCCCAAACGGGCCCTTAGATAATTGGTTTATAATTTTTCAATGAAATTTTAAATAAACATAAGTGTTTAAGTTAATATAGAAAGTTTTCACTCTCACGTTTTATGCCTTGTAAAATGTAAAGCATGTAACTTAGTCGAAATAAATCATTTGATCACACCCTACTATATATTTTAAACATTAATTTGAGTGTTGAAATTTCTTTTACAAGTACCTCACTTGTGCCCTTTCATTGATTGGATCATTAAACTACTAAGAGAGATCAAAGAAAGTATTAGTTGCAGATCTTATATATATTAATCCTCACCCCCTCAGCACTGGATCAGCTTAACAAATGTGTTAAAAATGATGCTAATAACATCTCTCTTTTACAATTGAGTTGTCCACTTAATATATATGGATCTAAAAACGTGGATTAAAGGAAAATTTGGAATGAGAAGAAAGAAGTCATGCAAAATATGTAGAAATATGCCCAAGTTTCTCTGAATTCTCGCTTCTTTATTGCACAAATTTTTATCCAATCATCATTAAATTGACTTCATAAAAAAAAGAAGTAACGTTTCTGCATGTCAATACACAAAAAATTGTGTTTGAAGTTTCTTTCTTATGAACTGCTGAGACATGGTCTCACTCATGAAAGTTGTTGTCCACATGCTAAAAGCTATCAACCTGGTGCCTTCGATCATTATTCGCCGTTATTGCTTAAAATAGTGTTTAATTTTCCCCTTATCAATCAAAGCTTATAAAGTGGGATAGCAGTAAGCCATGTTTGGTCAAATCATTAAGATAATGATGGACGCAAGGTCCCTCCAAAAGTAGAGTGATCTGTTTTTCATGAAGGGTATGTTCTGTAAGGGATGGATCAAAGGGCCAATGCCATCCCCTTATACTCATGAATATACAGAGTGCATTGTTTTTCCCAATTGAAAAGATAAGGAAAGCTTAATATCTGGAATATGGTCTTGCAATCTTGTTATTCTATATTTCTATTCCTTAATAAACATTATATTAGGACCACATACTTAAGTAACAAGTTATAAGACCAAGAAAGTAACATTTTTTTATTTAACCACAAATATCCTCTACCGAAGGCAATCCTGATCGAGTCGGGAACATTCACATCATGGTGGAGTTAACTCTTTCAGCAACGACTTTTTCCATTTAAAAGACCCGAACCTCAGACCTTGCTTAAGGGGAATCAAGCATGTACAAACCAATACTGTAGTAACATTTTTTTTGTTAACCAAAGTATAGCTTATTATCATGGGCAATCCTGTTCGGGACTTAGTGACAGTTAAAGCTACTCACTCTTTCTTTAAAGTTTGTTTAGTGGGAATGGAATATGGGAACTCTTCCCACAATCTCAGTATGTGTTGTCAACTGAGTGATGACTCTTTTGGTTAAGAAAGTTAACATTTTGATACTCTTGTAGGGTACCCATTTAAAGTAGAAGACAGCCTTTTTTTTCCTGAATTGAATGTGTAGAATAGACTCGGTCAAGAGAATGGAACAAAGAAAATGGAAAGTAAGGCAAACTGTATGATGTAAATCAAGCACAATTAGAGCATATATGGGACAGAGGGATTGTACAATTTTCATGGTGTCCTGAACGGCAGAGCAAAAGCAAGTAATAATAAATTAGTGGTAGTGGGTTAATAATTGAAAGAGTTTGAATGATTTGCTGTATGGAGTATTTGACCCTCTTGTCCTGCCACGTTAAAAAAAAAGAGGGTAAGCAATAATCATTTAATCTTAGCTGCGGAGATGATTCATCCAATTTGAACATAAGGATCACCATATCAAAATCAAACTTGTTTATTAATTATGATGTGTGAGATGGGAATTATAGAACGGCTTATAGCTACTAATCTAATATTTATTTCACATGCAACTGCTTAATATAGGTGCTGCTTAGCCAATAGAAAATAGGAACCCTAGACTCCAAAGTGTGTGGTCCATAGCTTTGGACCTTGAGTCTACATTTTAGCCTTCAATTGACCATTGGAATACATGTATCATGGACTTAAAGTTTAAAGATAGGATATGGAAACAATTGAATACTCGTTTGGTTATCCCATAATGTAGAATTAATTTTGCGGACTTGATTTTAAATTACTGTATTTTGTAAAGTGTGTATCGTTCATTTTTAATTATTGATTTTAGAATCAATTTTACTCAACTACTCCCTCCGGTCCTATTTATAAGAACTTTTTTTAGGTGGGTCTTGGTCCTTTTTATAAGAACCTTTTCAGATTGTCCCATGCATTAATTATTTTTTGACAAAAATACCCCATTAGTGGAGGTAGGTGCGTAATTAATTAGTAGAGAGAGTATGACACAATTGAGTAGTTAAGTGGAAAGAGAAAGATAATGGGTATCAATAAATTCAAGGGTAGTTTAGGAAATATCATACACATTCTTGACAAATTTATTGCAATTAACTAAATTAACCAACTTCCTTAATCTGTGTGATATAGTTAAAAGGTTCTTATAAATAGGACCGGAGGGAGTATAAATCAAACGGGTAGTGAATAGTGAGATTAGCTAGAGATAAGGCTATACGGCATCTTCAAGGACAATATGTTAATAGAATTTAAAGGACAAAACAGAATCCTAATTAAGAAAAACACATCACATGCTGCATTCTATATAGTGTTAGTAATGCATACAAAAGGGACTAAATTAGCTCACCAAAACGGATCCCATGTTCCCAAAAGGAGCTACAACACAGCGAAAGCCACTTCATCAATTTCCTACACATTTTCTTTAAATTTTTAAGACTATATTAATTGGCCTTTGTTTCATTACACTCTCATAAACTTTTGAGCAGGAGAGGTCCCAAGAACCCCATTTAAGTACAACTGACTGTTGAAGAACTACCCGACCAAATCCCATTTCTTTGTGACCTCAATTTCTGAGGCTGTAAGCATTAAGCATCTTATATCTTAATAATAAGTATTTTATAGTTTCTTTGTTGTTGTCATGTCAGTGGATTAAGATCAAAATTATGGCTAAACAGATCATTTAGTTAATCTTTTAGGATGGATTAATTATATCATCAAAAGATACTAAAGATGACATGAGCAACCTGTGCTTCAAAACCTTTTTTTTTTCCAATGGAATTTGGTTGAAACTTGACCAACCGGTGAGATTATAGAATGGTAATATTGGTAAATTAAATGCCCTGTTTTCCTAGAAGATGCTAAGACACATGTCACATGGATATATATAACATAGCATTTGTCACTTGAGATATGAAATCTCTATCATTGGAGTTTTATGTGCATCATTAGAATTAAAAATTACTCAATACTGTTGAATCACTTAAGACAATAACATAACTTCATATTTTAATTTTATTAGTCATGTGACCTGTAACTAATTTTTAACCCTAACTTTACAAAAGAAATCTCATAACAACACTTATTAATGTCAAATTAATTTTACTTTACACACTTTAATTTTTCAAAAAGAATTTCAACCTGACTTATAGCTTAAAAGAAAATTGTATAGGACCAGAATTCTAGGCTAGGCCCTATAGAAATTATCAATGAATATGAACAGTATCAACCCATAACATTTTATTGGGTCCAGTGGACCAAAAACCTTTATCCAAGCCCATATTTCATAAGCACTGTCATTATTATTAGATATATGGGAAAAGTGTTGACCATGGCTATATATTTGGATGTGACTTGGTAAAGTATCAGGAATGTTTTTGTAGGCTTACTAATGGACATTGTGTATACTTCCAAAGTGCTTGATGGTGACAAGCCTAGCTTGTGTGAGATTTTAGGCTATAACTAGGATCATTGGTGCATAGTGTTTCACTTGATTTTGCCATTCTAACTACTCCTTACAAATAAAATGCCCTTTTGAAATTTTTTTGACCTAAAGCTTTTTCTTTATTTCTTTGCTAACTAGAAGAGACCAAGATTTTTATGATTTAAAAAGGTAGACAATTGGTCAAGGAAGTAAGTTTATATACCATAATAAAACCATATTTCCAACTTCTATCTACCTTTTGACATTCTCTTTGACTCAGTTTGAAAAATCTCAGGTTTTAGTTTAACTCGACGCTTTCTATACTCATAGATATAAGATATTCATATAAATTCTTTATCTTATACAAAGAGTGTATGAACACTTTATTTTTTAAAAAAAATAAAAATCAATTTTCTTCGAAAGTGGAAAAATATAGAAAGTATTGGAACTCTCTTCTTATTTTCACTTTTTTTAAAAAAAAAACAAGTTTACTTTTGTATCATTGATCTCGATCGTTTAAAATTTCTGTGAAATTAATTCAAATATTTAGCTAGTTGCCATATTCGTGGGGGTATATAGCATGATGAAAATTAATATATTTAATAAAAATGGAAATTTAATTTTATGGTCACATGAGTGATCTTTATTGGAACTTTGGCAATTTATTATATTTTGTAATAATAATAAAATATGAGGGCAGAGGAAGTACTTGAAAATGAAATTCAGGGTTGAATATTTATGGTGGGAGAATATGGTTTTAGTTTGACCGTTGCAAAATGAGGAAAGCTTGCTCCATTTTGTGCATAATATACAATTTGGTGTGTGAAATGATTGTTCTTTCATGAATGGCTGTGATGATCATTTATGCAAGCGACATAAATTTGCATTTCAATTTGGGACCACAAAAAATCTTATTATAAATGATGGACAGATCTTTTTTTCATCTTTTAGTTTTTAAATCAGTTTTAGTAACAATTAAAACAATGATGGAAGAATAGCATTCTTAATAGACAAAATTTTGAACCCAAAAAGAAAAACAGGAAGATTGCTTTCAAATGATAGAAGAAGTGTTTTGGGCCATGGCAATGAAACTTCTACTCTATCTTACTTATTGGCATTTGATGAGGGATTTGTCTTCTTTATAGCTAAAATGGAATACATTATTTTTCTTTTGAAGTTCAATATTCCCAATATCCTATAAGCATTTTTATTTCTTTTTCTTGTTGGTTATAAATGAATTTACTTGAATAATTTATAAATTTACTTGTTTCCTTAGTTAAAGTTCTCAAATAATCTATTTTTATACATTAAATTAGGAACTTGGCTTCATTATGATATACTTTAAAGAGTGAAGTATAAAATTATGAGTATTGATTAAAAAAATTAGAATGTATTTTTATAATTTATTAATTATATATACACATATATGCATTTTATAATAATTTTAACTATTCATTTTCTTATTAACAATTATAACTTTTCACTTTACTTCTTATGATTTTAGATGAAGTAAATTCTTAAATTAGATTTCACCAAAAAAGTGGCTTGGTCTATAAATATTCTTTTTCATAAAAAATTACTTGTATTATTTTTAACTTATCTCCTTTAAAGATTGCTTTACTTTTTTAATAAATCTCTCTCACACACACATGCATATTTGTAATTTTAAATAATTTGTAATATAATTATTTGAATTAATTGTAGATGTTTTTCTTAAAATTTTAATTTATTCAATTTTTTTTGTGTGTAAACCATAGGTACCCTCTATTACCAGCTCACCCCTCACCCCTCCCAAAGAATGTGTTTAGTAGAGATCAAACCCGGCCCACAATCTCAGCCTGTGTTGCCAACTGAGCCACAACTCTTTGGTAATTTATTCAAATTTAAAAATAAAATACTCATTTTTTTTGTGTACAAGGAAAGCAATGAGGTTTGAACTTAGAACCTCATGTTAAACTACCCAAACCTCCAACCACTAGGCCGACCCTAGTGGGTAAATACTCATTTAATATATACAAAGTATATGTTAATTAAAAGGTTCTATTTTTTGACTTAAATATGAATTTATGGAAAGTAACAGATATTAACAGTTACATGACAGGTTGGAGTATTCAAATTGATAACCTTCTAATAAAGGAGTGGCGAGCCAGTCATAAATAAAGCTCAATATGTCTAATACATAAAATCAATATCTAAGACTCTCCATCTATTTTTAAAAGGAGAAGTTCCGTTTGCACGAAATTGAAGTGATTCATAAATGCACGGCTATTATTATAGAGGTCTCAAACTTCATATATATAGTATGAATTTAATATATATATATATATATATATGTTAGTATAAATAAATTTTACACAAACATTTAATGATGTGTTGTCACATCATTTATTAAATTTAATAACACATGAGGTGTCACATTTATTAAATGATGTGGCGACACACCATTGGATATTTGTGTAAAATTTATTTACATTGACAGTGTATACTAATTAAATCCATATAGTATATAACTAGAGATAATACATGTGCACGTGTTTGTTTATATTTTATATTTGTGGTATTTTATAAGATTAATTTTTAAATAAATGTATTAATGTTATTATAATTTAAGTACTAAAACAAGATGAAATAGTGAATGATAATGGGAGATTTCATTAAGTGATTTATTTTAGATATTTTCTGTGTAAAATATTTGTGATAATGTTCAACGATAATAATATTATATATATTTTTTGTAAGGATGATATTGCAAATGTAATAATATGACAAAAAAAAGACTATATCAATTAAGAAAATTCACTAAACTATCACCATCATCATCTTCTTCTTCAAATTCTATAAAATCCTATATAGAAATGAGTGTAACATCCCAAAAATTAGGGTTTAAGAAAATATAATAAAATTCCTAAGTTAAGAACTCTGTTAAGATATATAGAAGGTTGAAAACTGGGTAAAGTTTGGAGTCTTAGAGGAATTTATAAGGGTATGATCAAGTATTATGTCTCAATTTTCAGCCATAAATAAACTTAGAGGAAATCAAGCTAGAATGTGGGAATAAACTTAAAATATAACCATAAATTTATTTTTACATTATATCAAATAAGATAGAATAAATATTCTAAGAAATATCCAAATTCTTTTAATAAAATACTTTCTTATTAAAATATTTTTAACATGACTCATTGTAACGTCCTAATTCGGTAAACTTAGAAATAATGCCCGTTGGAAGCATATTTCCAAATTTACATAATTATTCAACGCGACATTATCGATATCGTCATACAACTCACAAATAAGGCACTTAAGTGTGTAACATCCTAATAATTTCTAAAAATAAATGAATAAATAAAATAAAATAAATTTTATGTAGAAATAATAGTATTATTATTATCTTTATTATTATGTGTCAGAAACAATATTATTTAATTAAAAAGGGAGGCGGGTGGGTTGGAGTAGGCCCAACCCAGTTAGATATTTAAATAGCGAGAGGTTATCTATTTTACCCTAGCTTTCTTTCATACGTCAGACAACCAAACTCTAGGGAGGAGAGAAGCGACTCCACAAGGAGGAGGTGCTGAAGTGTAGATCATCAGAAGAGTTCTGTCATTCATCCTTGATCGTCATTCCTAAGGTAGGGGGAAGGGGTGCAACTATATGTGTATGCTGGAGCGCTTGGGGTAGTGAGGGCAACCATAAGTCCCTCTAGGTTCTCTAATTTTTGAAATCTGAAGGATGATTCACATGTTTATGTTTGGAAATTGTCCTGTTTGGTGTATATTGTTGTGTTTCTTGATGGATTGAGAGTTGTGAATGAGATTGTTGAAAAAGGAGATGAACTAGGATTTAGCGGTAAGATATCATAATTGACTAGATGTTGATTTTATGTTAATCCGTAGGGGTAGTTAATGATTTCAATGATTTAATCGGTAAAAACGTGCCTAAACAAGTTAGGAATGTAAAGATTTGAGTAAAGATTGAAGAAGAGGGTTAAAAAGGGGCAAAAACGCAGGTGCAGTCACGTCTCGTGACGCTGGTAATTGATTACAGTAGTCTGTAATCGATTACTAGGTCTTTTTGGGCAAAAACGTGAAAACAAGTCTCTGGTAATCGATTACGGCCTTGTTGTAATTGATTACCAGGCCAAAAACTGGAGTAAATGCTTCTGGTAATCGATTACAGCCTTCTGGTAATCGATTACCAGGCTAAAAACTAGAGTAGATGCTTCTAGTAATGGATTATAGCCTTCTGGTAATAGATTACCAGGCCATAACAGATGCTTCTGGTAATTGATTACAGCCTTCTGGTAATGGATTACCAGGCCAAAAACTGAGATTAGGGTGTTATGTTTATGTGATGTTGTGATCATCTACTTATATGATGGGTGTTTATTTAAAATATGAATCATTTTATGGAATTGATTAGATTGAATTGGATGTACAATGTGTATTAATTGTGGCATGAAATATTGTTAGGTGATTATTCTATGTGATTGTGAGGTATCATGGGTGATTTGGATATGATGAGATAAATGTGAATGTGAATGTTCTATGTTCATAATATTCATGATGTGATTTGGAATGATTAGAGTAGAGGAGATTGTATGAGAGATATGTGCAGTGATGATGATGCATTGAGCATGAGCATATGATGTATGAGACACATGAGATGCATGAGAAGCCAGACGTGGCTAAAAATATCCTGGCCCTAAGAGGGGGCGATGAACAGGGTGGACCATGATGGGGGACATTCGATGCATGGCCCCAAGAGGGGGTGTTTTATGATGCGACTCACCAACCCATAAGAGGTGGGTGACGGTGGGAGGGAGCGAGTGTCTTTGCACGGGCCCAAGAGGGGTGTTTAAATGTGCAACCTACCGGCCATGAGGGTGTTTAGCGGTAGGGCCATTATTGGTAACAACTAAGGGAATTGATGAGGTCATGGATCATCCCACACATACTGATGTGCCTCTCTCAGAAACTTTTTTCTTTGGTGCCAATTCAAGTCTTCAGGCATGACACCAGCAGCTTTAAAATTTGCCATGTCAACAAACCATGGCCTTTCTTGTATCAGCATCAACTTTTCATTAGGAAATTCTTCTTGCACATCTGTCTGATTTTTGGTTACTTTTGTATTCACAAGCCTGGACAAATGATCAGCTACATAATTTTCGCTTCCTTTCTTGTCCTTGATTGTTAAATCAAATTCCTGCAACAATAAAATCCATCTGATTAGTCTTGGTTTGGAATTTGATTTATTTAGCAAATATTTAATTGCATCATGATCAGTATATACAGTAACAGAAGAACCAATCAAGTAAGATCTGAATTTTTCAAAAGCATACACTATAGCTAACAATTCCTTTTCAGTTGTTGCATAATTAATTTGTGTTTCACTAAGGACTTTGCCGGCATAATGTATAGCATGAAAAATTTTATTCTTTCTTTGACCTAAAACTGCTCCTATAGCATAATCACTCGCATCACACATCAATTCAAAATCTAAATTCCAATCAGGAGCAATTATGACAGGAGCTGAAATCAATTTCTGTTTTAACAAGTCAAAAGCATGCAAGCATTCAGCATCAAATTTAAAAGGTGTATCCTTATTAAGCAGATTGCTGAGTGGCTTGGCAATTTTGGAGAAGTCTTTGATGAATCTTCTATAAAACCCAGCATGGTCTAGAAAACTTCTGATTCCTTTGACATTTGTTGGTGGTGGGAGCTTTTCTATGACTTCCACTTTTGCTTTGTCAACTTCAATACCCTTGACAGAGATTTTATGTCCCAACACCACTCCTTCAGTGGACATGAATTGTCATTTTTCCCAATTCAAGACTAGATTGGTATCAACACACTGCTTCAGTACGATATTCAAATTCTCCAGGCAATGATCAAAGGATTCACCAAACACAGAGAAGTCATCCATGAAAACTTCAATACATTTTTCAATCAGGTCAGAAAATATTGCAAGCATGCATCTCTGAAAGGTTGCTGGCGCGTTACATAATCCGAAAGGCATTTTCCTGTAAGCAAACACACCAAAAGGACAAGTAAAAGCAGTTTTTTCCTGATCTTCTTGATCTACTGCTATCTGATTATAACTTGAATAACCATCCAGAAAACAATAATAAGCTTGTCCAGCTAACCTTTCTAACATTTGATCCATAAAAGGAAGAGGAAAATGATCTTTTCTAGTTGCTTGATTCAATTTTCTATAATCTATACACATTCTCCAACTTGTGACTGTCCTAGTAGGGGTTAATTCGTTTTTATCATTATGAATAACAGTCATACCTCCCTTTTTAGGAACTACCTGGACCGGGCTGACCCAGGCACTGTCTGAGATTGGATAAATCATACCTGCATCAAGCAACTTCATTACCTCTTTCTTTACTACCTCTTTCATTGTTGGATTTAATCGCCTCTGAGGTTATGCTACAGGCTTATAATCTTGCTCCATATGAATTTTATGCATGCAATAGGATGGACTAATTCCTTTGAGATCTGACAAAGTCCAACCTATTGCTCCTTCATTAGCCTTTAGCACTTGGATCAATTTCTTTTCTTCAGAAGCCGTCAGAGTATTGCTTATCACCACTGGTTTATTGCCTCCATCTGCAAGAAAAACATATTTCAAATGAGGGGGTAATACCTTTAACTCCAGCTTTTGACTTTCATATTTATTATCCTGTTGCAATTTTTCTGACTTTAGTTCCTTTGGTGCAATCTCCTTGGTTGAATCCAGGTGTTTTAAGAATTCATCAATTTCTTTTTCTTCATCTTCATCAAACTCATTGCAAACACCAATCAATGCTTTTTCTAGCGGACTTGCTTTTGACAATTGCTTTCTTGATGCTAGAAAAACTTCATCTAAGACATCCATTCTGAAACACTGCTGCTTGTCCCTTGGATGTTGCATAGCTTCAAATACATTAAAGTTAACTTCATCATCTTGTACCCTGACCTTCAATTTACCATCATCAACATCAATTATTACTTTAGTTGTCTTCATAAAAGGTCTTCCCAGAGTTAGAGGAACCTCAACATCTTCCTCTATATCCATTACCACAAAATCAACTGGGAATACAAATTTGTCAACTTTAACCAAAACATCTTCAGTAACACCATAAGGGTATTTCACGGATCTGTCAGCTAACTGTAATGTCATCCTTGTGGGTCTCACCTCCAGATCACTTATTCTCTTTAACATAGATAAAGGCATCAAATTAATACTGGCTCCCAAGTCAAGCAATGCTTTACCTACTGGCAGTGTTCCAATTGTAACAGGAATAGTGAAACTTCCAGGGTCCTTGGATTTCTGTGGTAAAGATTTCTGAATTATAGCACTACACCCTGCCTCAAGTTCCACTGTTTCTTCAGAAAACCTCCTTTTCTTTGTTAGATGCTCTTTCATGAACTTTGCATATGTTGGCATCTGCTCCATTGCTTCTATAAAAGGAATATTAATTTGCAGTCTTTTAAATATATCCATGAATCTTGCAAACTGCCTTTCCTTGTCTCTTTTTGATGGATTCTGAGGGTAAGGTAGATTCTTCAATTGTGGAACCTGTTTCTCAACCTTCTCCCTCTTTCTCTCTTCACTTTTATTTTCTTCCTCTTTTTCTTTTCCTTTTTTCAACTCTCTATTTACAGCCTCACTTTTATTTTGTTCTTCCTCTCCCTCACACTCATTTTTCTCTACTTCATTCTCTTTTTCCTCCAAAACTTCCTCCTCTACTAATAGGTTGTCACTAATCCCCCTACCAACAACTTTTCCACTCCTTGTAGTGATAGATTTGCAATGCTCCTTTGGATTGGTTTGTGTGTTGGCTGAGAAGTGTCCTGATTGTTGATCTGATAACTGCTTTGCCAACTGTCCAACCTGTGTCTCAAGATTTCTGATTGTAGATTCGGTATTTTTCTGATTTGACATAGAAGTCTGCATGAATTTCTCCAATGTATCCTCCAATTTTGATGTTCTTTCATGCACAGAAGGATAGTGCTGCTGTTGTGGTTGGTAAGGGGGCTGTCTATTAGAAGGTCCAGCTTCCTGTCTCCATCCATAATTTTGATTCTGATTGTTTCTCCACCCCTGCAAAAAATTGTTAGCATAATTATTAGGATTGGTAGAGAAATTACCTGGTCTTCCTTGGTTGGCCATATAATTGATTTGTTCCTCCTGTTGGTTTTCTTGATAAGAACAGTGACCATTTGGATGGTCACCTCCACAGAAATCACAAATTAAAGGTTGTACCGGACCAGGACCAGATTGCACTGAATGTAATTGTTGAGGAAGCTTAGACATTTGCTTTGTAAGTGCTTCAATCTGTTGTGTAAGAATTTTGTTCTGAGCCAGAATAGCATCAGTAGTACTCAGATCAAGCACTCCTCTCCTTTGCACTGTACCGCTTTCACGTTGAGCTTGCTGATCAGCAGATGCTAAACCTTCAATGATTCTTGTTGCCTATTCTGCATCTACTGATAACATAGTTCCTCCAGCCGCTGCATCCAAAATAATTTTTGTATCAGGCAAAAGACCATTGCAAAATGTATTCAGCTGAGTTATGTCTTCAAATCCATGGTTGGGACATCTCTCAGCAAGGACTTGAATCTTTCCCAAGCTTCAAAAAGAGATTCATCTGGTCCTTGCTTGAATTGTGAAATGTCTGCCTTAGCCTTGATGTATCTAGAGGGCGGAAAGAATCTATTCAGAAATTTTGCCTCTACTACACTCCAGCTAGTCAAACTCTGATTAGGATGAGATTTAAGCCATTCCTTTGCTTTTCCTGCCAATGAGAAAGGGAACAAACGTAAGTATACACTTTCTAAATCCTCTTCCTCAAAACCCATTGTTGCAATTAATTCATAAAAAGTAGAAAGGTGGGTATATGGATCCTCATGATCCATTCCATGAAACTGATGGGAACTGATTAAGCTCAGGAATGCAGGCTTCATTTCAATTGCTTTTGTTGCAGCTGGTACTACAATGCTTGAAAAATGTCTGGGACCCTGTTGTAAGACATAGTCTCCCAGAGTTCTCCTTGGTGGATCTCTTCTTTCTCCAGCCATATTTTCAATTTCTGGATTGATTGGACTAGGTGTGTTGAGGGTGTTGGAAGATTCACCTGTTGCCTGTCCTTGTCTCTTCTTTCTATTTTTACCTCTGTTTTTCTGAGCCGTCTTCTCAATTTCTGGGTCAAATTCCAATTGATCTTCAGGCACCTGACCTCTCAATAACATAAATTAACACAGCTCAAACAAGGATTAGCACAAGGATGAAAGTATAAACAAAAACTAACTAAAAGGGTAAAATTATTCACAATACTTAATGAACTAGATAAACTTTGAACTGACACCGCCTCCCCGGCAACGGCGCCAAAAACTTGTTGAACTCCTAGGCAAGTATACCTATTAGTCAACTGTAGTAATATGAAAATGATTTCAGAGTGTCGATCCCACGAGGAGTTGGTAGTTCAAAATTTCACTAATTCAAAAAGTGAATATATACAAAAGAGAATATTTTGTTTCATGATTGATATGATAACTAAACACAATTCTAGTAAGCAATAATAAAGAGTAAAGTTGGTTTGAAATATCAGTGGGAAAAACTGGGATTGAATTTCATCTATCTCCCTCGTCTATATTCTGGTTGTATATCAATATATAGCCTTTGTAACTATCGATATAGATGCATACACAAAAGTCATTTATATTGATTCCTCAATTATAAAATTCATAAGATTAATCTCTTGAATATTGATTCCTCATATATTCAATAGATTATCCAGCATTAAGTTCAAGTATCAAAGCATTCAATATATCAAAATCTATTCCTAGTATAACGATATATCGACTATTTTCGTTCAGATCGGATTTTCATAAATACTTTCCAGTTAAATCCAAAAATCTAAATCTAGAATCTATTGATCAGATAGAATCAAGAACATATAAACAGAACGAAAATAACAATATCGATAGAAACGAAATCACTATATAAAAATATAACCAGAATATATCCGAGTTCGAGTCAATTTACATTCAATCCCAAAGGAGAAGATTAGCCACTCATGGTGACTTTACAATCCAAGAAAAAAATGAAGAAGAAGATGATGAAATTAAGTTCCACAGCCTCTGTTCTCCGTTCGAGCTTTTTTTCTATTTTTAGAATTGACCAACCTCCGAAAAACTAACTTCGAAATTGGTTTTAGGTGCTGTTTAATGAAAATTCGCTCATGAGCTAAAAATTTAGCTCATGAGCCAAAGCATTCTTCAACGTGAAGTAAGGTAATTCGCTCATGAGCTAAAAGTTTAGCTCATGAGCCAATTCAACACCCAAAAGCAATTCTCTCTGGTCCATTTTAGCTCATGAGCTAAAAATTTAGCTCATCAGCTAAAAAATTTCACTTGTCTTGGAATTTCTCTTTTCTTCTTGCTTCTTCACTTCTTTTGTTCCTGATTGATCCCCTTTCATATTTCCTGCAATTAAACATCAAAAATTGGGATTGAAAGGTTTCAATTATATCAGTACTCAGATATTACTGCTTAACTTAAATGTTCTAGAATTTGGAGGAAATCAATTAAAGAATTAATGCAATTAACCCAAAAGTTGCCATTCTTTCCATACAAAACATCCTAATATTTGGCACTTATCAGCCCATTGTGCGGAGTTCCGAATCACGACTCTTAGGAGAGATGTTGTACATGCGCATAGTGTGAGCATACACATTATTTTGTGAATGTACGAGAAGTGTGAAATTATATTTGTATGAACCTAATGTGTGGAATGTATAGTGTGTGGATTGAGATAAATGATGTTGTGTATGGTGATGGGTGGGAACAAGCTAGGGTAGCCTTCTGTATTGCATATATATGTATGTATTCCATTCCTCATTGTACTCTCTCTTGTGGTTTTCTTAGGTAATGAAGAGGGCACTCAAAGTGCTGAATTTTGAAGGGACAGGGTCTCGCTCTGATATGTGTGACATCGGGGCTTAGTATTTAGGAGCTTATTTTCTTTTATTTTGGTTATTAAAGATTTGGAAAATTATTCCTAAGGACCTTACATGGCCAAGTTATATCATTGTTATGTTGGCAATTAAATTCTTGAAAACCTTAGTTACATTCTTTTATGGAGATGACGTTGGATTTTGAATAATTATTTGTTAAAGGGAGGATTTTGTGAACCTTTTTACCTTGGAGTTAATTGTAGCTTTCATTATAATTTAACTTGGTATTTATTTTATTATTTGGGGTAGAAGGGTGTCACAAAGTGTACCAACGAAATACTTAAGCTTCAATTCAATTACAAAGTCATCAATATTGTTTAAGGCCTAAAGGCATCAAAATATATGAAAAATCACAAGAATGCATAGTGTGTTTGATTTAGCGTTGAAAACTGCCTACTCTTATGATTTGTCATGTATTTTGGTGCCTTTAGGCCTTGATCATTATAGGACCCTGATCATTATATTCAATATAACATTATATAAGGTCTTTAATTTTAAGCAAAGACCACTATTAATTATGATTATATGAAAGAGTGTACAACTTATGATTAATATAGTATTTTTTAAATATTTATCATTTTTTAATAATTAAATAGTAAGTTTTTAATTAATAATTTATTGTATAGTTAAATATGTCATATTTGACACTTAACGTTTTCAATTTTTCAAAACATATACATAAATTTATTTTAATATTTTTAATTTATGCATATTTTTTGGTTAGTTTGATGAATATATGAATGATTTTAATGAAAAAAATTAATATATCAAATTATTGTTCTATAGTATTATGAAACATTTTTCCTTTTTGAGAAAAATATTGATCTTTCAGAAGTTTTATTTAATTTTTTATATAAAAAATAAAATACTTAAACCAAATAAGATCATAATTTAAATATATAAACAAAAAATTCTGGATAATTCATTCAAAGAAATAAATTAAATTATCTTAATAGTTTCTTTTAATTTTATTTATGAAATTGATATAAACATTTTAATATTAATTTTTTAAAATTGACAAAAAAACTCTCATATCAAAATAATGTATATTAAATAATGGGTGGGGATCAACTTACTCCAGGAGTAACTCTCGGTAAAGTTATTCCGTTTAATAACTTCTTATCAACATTGAATTTCATCAATCCAACCGTCATATTAACAGTTTTCATTAAGAATGTGTTTGGCAAGTCCAATAAGCTAGCTACTAGCTTATTTGACTAGTTTATAAGCTAGTTTGACCAACACAAAAGTGTTTGGTAAGACACCTCAAAGTAGCTTATTTTAGGAGCTTCTAGCTTATAAGCTACAAACTACTTCACCTAGCTTATAGCCTGTAGCTTATTTAATTTTCTTCCATCACTACCCTTTATATTTTAATATATTTCCCTTATTATTCTTAATTTCTTTTTACCTATTATTATCTATTTTCAATATTAGTGACAAAAACCTTCCAATTTATTTTTACCTATTATTACCTATATAATAAGTAATTTAAAAAATTATGAATTAATTAAATTGCTATTTTCTTTTCACTATTTTATAAAATTATTTTATATTATACTATTTATTTTATCAATTTCATTATTTATTTTAATTTTTAATTAAATATTTTATCACTAAAAGGTTTAATAAGAATCTAATTATTTTTTTAAATATAAAATTATAATTATAATTAAGTACATAATAATATATATTTTTTCTAAAAAATATAAATAGAATTTATATATTAAAATTTATGTAGTTATGCCCTCTTATGTTATTTTACATTTACTAACTAGCTTATCAGCTAGTTTTACCAAACACTTCTATTTCGATAAGCTAGCTTATCAACTCGGAGCTTATAAGCTACGAGCTTATCAGCTAGAAGCTAGCTTATCAGCTACCAGCTAGCTTATCAGCTAGTTTTGCCAAACACACCCTAAGTAGATCAAGCCTACAAAATTTCATGAAATTTAAAAATCATTTGATGTTTCATCAAATCACTTCAATTTAACGTACAATATACTTTTTAAAATATAAGTAAATGTTCACTCTAAAATTACATACCTATGAATGTCCAATTAATTTAAAATTTGGTGTGCATAATCATCATATTAATATCAAATTAATCAACAGTTAGATTAGGTAAATTCTCATTCTATAAGAAGTTATTGAGCGGAGCCAAAGTTACTCCCGGAGTAAGTTGATCTCCACCCTTAAATAATTGGCTTAAATACATTTTTTGTCCATGTACTTTTGTAAATGGGTAATTTTGGTCCCTCTAGTTTTAATTGCTCAATTTTGGTCCCTATACTTTTTTAAATGGGTGATTTTAGTCCCCTAGTTTTAATTGATCAATTTTGGTCCCTCTTCTTTAAAAACTGAACAAATCTAATACTACCGTTAGCTTCCCATTAAATATTTAGCAGAGTTGCTGACATGGATTTAATTTTGTGACGTGTAAACTGTCACATGACAAAGATTATTATTTAATTTTATCTCTAATTTTTTTAAACAAAAAATTAGAAACAAAAAATTAGAAAATAAAATCAGATTTTACATAATTTAATACAATAAGAAAACAAAATCCCACCACTACACTCCAATTTCCTAAAAAACAATAAAGCAAATACAAGTCCCAAAACTAAAACAATTGCAGGTGGCTTCAAGTCATCGACCACGCAAACTGAATTTTCATTCGGGCATGAAATGAAATTTAAAATGAAATCGAAAGCGAACTGAAATTTGCAAGTTTTGATTTTACGTTTAAAAAAATTAAGAGATAAAATTAAGGGTTAAATATGTTTTGGGTCCCTAAACTTTCACCCGAATTTGGTTTTGGTCCCTAATCTTTTTTTCGTTGTTTTTGGTCCCTAAAGTTTTCAAATCATTGAAATTAATCCCTGCCGTCAACCCTGTTAAATATAGGGGTGACGACAGGGACTAATTTCAATGATTTGAAAATATTATAGGGACCAAAACCAAAGTCGAGTGAAAGTTTAGGGACCAAACCCGAATCTGGGTTAGGTCCCTAATCTTTATTTTTCGTTGTTTTTGGTCCCTAACATTTTCAAATCATTGAAATTAGTCCCTGCTGTACTCTATTAAATATAAGGGTGACAGCAGAGACTAATTTCAATGATTTGAAAATGTTAGGGACCAAAAACAACGATAAAAAGATTAGAGACCAAAACCAAATTTGGGTGAAAGTTTAGGGACTAAAAACATATTTAACCCTAAAATTAAATAATAATCTTTGTCATGTAGTTTACACGTCACAAAATTAAATCAATGTCAACAAACTCGGCTAAATATTTAATGAGAGGCTAACAATAGGATTATATTTGTTCAATTTTTAAAGAAGAGTGACCAAAATTGAGCAATTGAAACTAGGGGGACCAAAATCACTCATTTACAAAAGTATAGGAACCAGAATTGAGCAATTAAAACTAGGGGGACTAAAATCACCAATTTATAAAAGTATATGGATCAAAAATGTATTTACGCCTAAATAATTAAACTATACATTTAATAGAATTGATAAATTAAAACTTATATTAATAGAAAAAGATTAAAAGATGAAAACATTATTCCCAATAGTTATGCATTTAATAGAATAATTTAAGGATTTAATAGGTAATATAATAATTATTATATGCATCTAATACAATGTTCAAGATAATTTTAAAATATATATATATATATATATATATAGATTAAAATTAAAACTTATATTAAAGATTAAAATATGAAAACTTTATTGAAATTGATTCATGCATTTAATAGAATAATTTAAGGATTTAATAGGCAATATAATAATTATTATATGCATTTAATACAATGTTTTTCTTAAATTGATATAAACATTTAATGATTAAATTTTTAAAATTGACAAACAAACTCTCATATCAAAATAATGTTTAATTATGTATATTAAATATTATAAATAATTAAATTATACGTTTAATAGAATTGATAAATTAAAACTTATAATAATAGAAAAAGATTAATTAAAAGATGAAAATTTTATTTCCAAATAAGTTATGCATTTAATAGAATAATTTAAGGATTTAATAGGTAATATAATAATTATTATATGTATTTAATACAATGTTTAAGTGGATTTTAAAATGTATAAATATAGATATGTGATATGAATAAAATATGGTTATAAATTTATAATTACGAGTCTAATTCATTATAATTACTTAAGGTAAAATGATATAAGTTGACTTGAATATACCCAAACGCAATAAAAAGCATTGTATTACAGATTCGGGCATCAAAATTATTAGGCTAAAGTATGTTTTTTGTCCCTATATTTTTGGTTAACTTTAGTTTTTGTCCCTGACTGTTAAAACCTTTGTTTTTTGTCCCTAACGTTAACTAATTTCATTAAGTTGCTACTGAATTCAATTGCTTAATAAATGAACTCAACATCCATATTGATTAAATGAAACTCAACACTAAATGTTAATGTAGAAATCCATTAAACAAGTCAATAATTTAACAAACCTAATTAACATTAGGGACCACGACTAAGGTGTTTTGAAAGTACGGGATATAAAACAAAGGTTCTAAAAGTCAGGGACGAATACCAAAGTTACCAAAACTTAAGGGACAAAAAACATATTTTACCCGAATTATTATTTGATGAGGCAAAAGAGAGAGGAAAAACAACAACAACACACTTTTTTCTCTGTTACTATAGCCTTATCATTGGGTCTCTTCCAAAAGCAAAAATAACAATGGGACCCCTTGGTCAAATGTATATTTAGGACCTCGCAACTGAAATTGGAAAATAATTAAGTTATTTTGCTTTGAGATATTTTATTCATATAACTAAAATATACAACAATTTATATAATATATTTTTTTACTCTATCTATTTTCATCATTTCTCACACTTTTTCTCTCTTTTATTCTCTTTCTTTCCCATGATGGTATGTGTTGTTATATAATTTTATAAAAGATATAATTAATATTTCTCATTCACTTTCATTTGTTATTACTTATCTCTTTCCTTTTAATGAAAATATGATATGTTATATAGGTAGAGTTTTGCTGCTAAACTCAAACCAATTAAATTTAAGCCACTATTGATATAGACCAGAAAACACTAGATAGTCCAAGATGGTATAATCAAGGGCGAATTGCTCATAAGGATGGTATTGGTTGATGTGAACAATAATTGTAGTGGTGGAGATGTGGGTGATCTACAAAGGACACTCCAATGCCAAAGTTAAATGGGTGGGGGGAGGGGTTAAGCAGCGTGTAAGCTGAGGAATGAATATCATACCTTAAATTTTGTTGAATGAAGTATTTATAGGTATCTTAGGTACTACAACGAAGGTGAAAGAGCTCTACGTGATGTCAACCTTACCTACTTGTTCTGTAATATTGTTATATCACGGTCATGTTGTAATTCACCTAACACCCCCATAATCCAATCCAACCTTGTCTACGTACTTTTGTCATTAAGTTGTCCATCCAAGTTGATGGTGAAATAACCACAGGAAACACTAGAAGGAGGTTGAATAGTGTTTTAAGATTTTAAGCCAATTATATGAAAACCTTTTCACAGAAGATATCAAATGAACTGTAGCAAGTTATTGTGAAATACTTAATTAGGTGATACAAAGATTATCAGAGTTATGCGGAAGTTAAAAAAACATTTGTTTTCATAAACTTGCTGACTTTGATAGAATAGATGGATGAGCATTCTATCAACAGTTCAGATAGTTGACTAAAACCTTTCACAGTGCTTAGTTTAAAAACCTATGTTAAACAAATCAGATAGATTGTTCGGAATTGTTTCTAATTGATGTTAAAATGATTTTGTTTACTTGCTGAAAAATTATGTTCACAGAGAACTTGCTGAACCATATCAGAGGGTTCAGTAAATACTCCTTTTTCAAAACACTTTAGCTTAGCTAAATTAAGTTTTGTTGTGTAAAGTATAAATTCATTTTTCGGACCCTCCCTTAGTTAGTAATAAATAACTAATAACAGAAAGTAAAGAGTTAAGGGTAGAGAGAAATTTACACAGAGAATTTATCCTGGTTCACCCACTAACTTAGTGAGCTACATCCAGTCCCAGGGCAAACCACCACTGGATTTTCCACTATCTGAACACAGATACAAATATTATTTTATCCCAGCCTCTTCAGGCTTACCAAGCATTCTTTGTTATCAACTGCCTCTCCAGGCAACTTATGCTGTATTATTCTTCTCAACCTCTCCAGGCTGAACAAGTATTCTTTGTTATCAACTTCCACTTCAGGCAACTCATGCAGTATTATTCTTCTCAACCTCTCCAGGCTGAATCAAGTATTATTCTTCTCAACCTCTCCAGGCTGAACAAGTATTCTTTGTTATCAACTGCCTCTTCAGGCAACTCATGCAGTATTATTCTTCTCAACCTCTCCAGGCTGAATCAAGTATTATTCTTCTCAACCTCTCTAGGCTGAATCAAGTATTATTTTCTATCAAGCCTCTCCAGGCTCTACCAGAGTATTATTTTCTATCAAGCCTCTCCAGGCTCTACCCGAGTATTCTTTTCTCCCAGCCTCTCCAGGCTTCCCAAGTATTCTTTGTTTTTCAACTGCCTCTCCAGGAAACTTATGCAGTATTATTTCTTTCTCCAAGCCTCTCCAGGCTCTCAAGAGTATTCTTTCTTCCACCAAGCCTCTCCAGGCTCTCCAAAGTATTATTTCTTTCACCAACCCTCTCCAGGCTCTATTACACATAAAGTGTTTACAATAAGCATTGAATTTAAGTTTCAGCGAAACTTAAATTTTAGTTTTCTTGTACCTAGGGATTACTGAGTGATACTCATAATACAAAGATTGAATGCTAAGTACAAAGAATGACAGAGATACAAGTGTATAAATTTATGCTCTAATTCATCTCTGTAGATTCAGAAGGTTGGCTGTATATGATCTATATTGAGCCTGGCCAATTTCTTCTGCGAGCTTGATGTATGCCATGATTTAAGGATAGATAGCTTGATATCCATGGCTGCCTCCTCTTGTCAATGCCTTATGCATATATCATTTTCATGTTAAGGCTGACTTCCTTTTTTCTTCCTCTCTTGAGGTATTTCCGGAATCTCTTCCAGCTCTTATTTGTGCTCTCTCTATTTCATAGGTTAGAGGATTGAGGCTTCAGACTCTGAGGCTTCATAGAGCTTCTTCTTTCGAAAGTCCTCCTTTCTGTTTTTCAAAGCTCTCTTTTTCTCTATCAAAGCTCTCTTTTTTTTTCAAGCTCACTTCTCAATTTCACATTCCAGGCTATTTATATGTCTTGATAAAATATAGCCGTTGAGAAGTTTTTTGACTTTACTGTTGAGAAAGTATGAGTGAGGTTCTTCAGACCGTTGTGAAAGTAGCTTTCTCATGCGGTAGCTTCTGAGTTTAAGCAGATTAGGTGTGTAGATGTATTAGTTTTGACACACTGCAGATGATATAATAATCTTTGCTTTATGTGAGAGATTTTCCTTGATCTTGATCTTCAGCTAGTTGATGTTTCTCTCTTTTGGTCTTTCTCCTATTCTCTCTTCTTTATCTTTTTCTCCGAGAGTGAAGTTTCCACTTCAGCAAGTTTTCTTAGGCTCTCTCTCTTTTCTTTTTCACTGTGTGAAGTCTGTGGGTAAAATAGAGATAATTTTTAGCCATTGTGCTTCTTCTTTATCCATAGTGAAGTTCGCTTTTCTTCGAAAAGACTTCTGACTTCTGATGCCGTGTTGCAGAGTTTGCACAGACGTAGGTGTACAACAGCGCTGACCTATGTCTGGTCACTATTTGCTTTTCTGCCTTTTTCTCCTTTTTATTTCTCGAACAACGCTTCTTGAAAATGAGGAAAATAGCTTTTGTTACTATTTCCTTTCTGAATGAAGGCACATGATATTTAGACAATTCTATAGTTGTTAATAGAATGGTCTTTGCCTTTGTTGAGACTTCTCGACATTCAGGATTTGTCCACGTAGTCAGAGAGTTGAGAGTCTTCATATCTTCAGAGTGTTATATGACATGGTTGGCTTCTTCTTCTTCAGATAGTTTGAAATGCCACGTCATTTCAGAGGGTTGATTTATTTAAGCACTTTTCTTCTTCATATTGCTTTTTCCAGATTAGCTTTCTTTATTCTTCATATTGTTGCTTCGTCATTCTTCCTTGTACTTGATGATCTTCCATGAGCTTGATTCTGATCTTCATTGATTGATTTAGCATGATGACTGCTTCACTGTGATTGCTTCAACATGTTTGATTAACTTCAGATAGTTACTGTGATGGAGGATTGCTTTCCTTCTTACTGAAATTCTTTCTTCAACATTTCCACTTAGGAGAGATTGAATTCATCTTTTGCATTCTTTCTGATTTGCAGTCTTCTTGATGAAAGTCTTCATTACATATTGTAGGTGTGTATCTTTTCTTCAGTCCATAAGCTTTCAGCAGGTTGGTTGACTCTTCAGATAGGTTGCTTGTGTTGTTCTTTTTAGTTTGCTGCTTCTTTCTTCTTGTTGCTTGCGGCTTCTTTCTTCTTGTTCTTCTTTCCGGTCCTAGTTCATTTCTTCTAGTCTTTGGTTTGTCATCTTCAGAGAGTTTCTCCAATGCTTTCTTCTTCTTCATGTTGTTCTGTTCTCCTTCAGCAGGTTGCTTTTACTAGGTTCCTGAAATTTACAGACAAACACCTTTCTTAGTAGCACCTGTTTTCTTATGGTTTAGTCTAATTTGTTACTCATTAAAACCAAGGATAATAAGTCCTGAATCTAATTTAAATACTTAGATTGATTTTGAGACTCAAAAGATGGGAGGTATCTAATGTTAATGAAAATGTGGTGAAAAAAAAGGGTTTGAAAGTGGTGATAATTTCACTAATTTAATTACATTGATTTCCCAAACGCACCCTAAGTAATATCTCAATTGAGATATGCGCGATATCCTGGTCAGGATGAGCCACTCTTAGCCTGTTATTTATATTATATAAATTAATACGTTTAAACATCACTGCTACCGCTATAATGATTAAAAAATTGGTGCTACCATTATACATAAAAATATAATCAAAATTAATGATGTATTTTGACTTTTGATATATAAAAAATACTAAAAAAGACAAAATGGGGTGATTTTATATTTTTTAAGAAAATAATTTTTCTCAAATAGAAAATAAATACATATGTGTGTAAATAACAAAATTATCTCCATTTATTAAAAATGTGAAAGGAAAATGAAGATATGGTGATAATATCACAAAATTAGTGTGTTTTTTAAGTAATCATTTAAAAACACGAGTTTGAATGAATTTGATTTTTATTTAAATGTGAGTTTGAAATGGTTATTTCATATTTTGAATTTTTTAGAAGTAAGTAAACATTAAAAATGAGTATAATGTTTTCAATTATGAAATATATATTTCATCATGTTAGCTTAACTTGAGTTAATAGATAAAATCAAATTGATTTAGAAACCAAAATATGTAAACACAAAAATTTCAAATAATGTTATGTTTAGTGAGTGTAGAATCCATCTAAATATTGAACTCGTCTAAATATTTTCTAATCGTGTTAAGAATACACCCAATTTATGTTTGCGTGGATGTATCAGTCACAACTTTATTTTCATATGTGAACAAACGCAAGTTTCTCCATTGGAGCCTCCTAGAATTGTGTACAAACTAAAAACCAAGCTCCATCGCTTAGAGAAGACTTCCCGATAATGTGACACCCTTCTACCCCAATTTCTTATACATTCAGTAATTTGAAATATTTAGGAAAAGTTACGGACCACATCGGGTAAAAAGGTTCACATCTCTTTCTAACAAAACGTCAATTGATTCAAAATCAGCTCAATTAAAATAAAAATTAAAGTCAACGATTTTCAGAATAATTAAAACCTCAAAATCTCAATGTCAACATCAAAATATCCTTATTGGCCATGTAAGGAACTTAAAATAATTTTCATAATCTCCTCTTAATAACATAAAAATAAAACCCTATTACTAAGCCCTGATGTCACAAGTATCAGAGTGACACCCCTTCAACTCAATACTCGGCACCTGATATGCCATCTTCACTACCTGTAAATCAACCACAGAGAACACGGTGAGGAAAAGAACACCAACTTATACATGCACGCAAAGGCTACCCTACCCTCACCCACACGTAGTCATAATCATCATCAAACCATATCATAATCACATTATCTCACACTCTTATTATCAAATATATTATCTCATCACAAGTTTATAAGTCACGCTTCGCAAATCATCAAGAAAACACATTCTCTACACTCAACATATAATGCTCATATCATCATATCACATTTCATTTTCATCATAAAATACAATGTAGGTTCACTCTATGATCATGCACAACAAAACTCATCCCAAGGATCATGACTAGGAACTCCGCACAATGGGCGCACCTCATCAATCTCCCTAGTTGTTACCAATGATGGCTTTACCGTTAACGCCCTCTCTGGTCGATAGGTTGCACCCCCTCTATGGGCCCGCGCAACAACATTCGACCCTAGGTTGCACCCCCTCAATGGGCCCGTGCATCGAATGTCCATCATGGTCTTTGCACCCCCTCTATGGGCCCGTGCAGTTCACTTCCTGAGTTGCACCCTCTCAATGGGCTCGTGCATCTCAGTTACCACACCTCATATGCTCAATGCATCATCATCATACATATCACACCTCATATGCTCAATGCATCATCATCATCATCATATATCTCATACCTCATATACTCAATGCATTATCATCATACATAACACACCTCATATGCTCATCACATCATCATCATACATCACAATATCATAAACATCTAGCATCATATGGGATATTCATATCATCATATTCATACCACAATCAATGCACTTTAAACATCTAATTAAATCTCTCAATTCCACAAACGATTTGTATAAACAACATCAACAGACAGAAGAGTCATAATCATCACATAAACAACACTCTCATACACAATTGGACCTGGTAATCGATTACCACACATATGTATTCGATTATCAACAACTCTGGGACACAAAATTCACTCTGGTAATCAATTACAAGCCTCCTGTAATCGATTACCAGCCAATCACCTCTCTGGTAATCGATTACCACACAGTTGTAATCGATTACCAACATGTCAACTCTCTGGTAATCGATTACAAAAAATCATGTGGACAAACATGCATAGCTTCTTTGATTATAAGTTGTTCACCCCTATCTTAACATTGAACCCATCTAAACATTTTGTGATTGTGTTAAGAAGACACCCAATTTATGTTTTCGTGGAAGTATCAGTCAAAACTTTATTTTCATCTACAAGCAAACACAAGTTTCTCCATTGGAGCCTCTTGGAATATTATACAAACTAAAAACCAAGCTTCATCGCTTAAAGAAAACTTCACGGCAGCGCTCATGGATTTTTTTCATATTTTTTTTATTTTCTATACTTGAAAGTAAAAAAAAAATGTTATTCACGTATTTCTCTCAATTGTTTCTTCCTCCATTATTACATCCATAACCAAAGACTTATACAATAAGTTCAAGGAAGAATGTAAGAACAAAAAACCATACGCATAAACATACATAGCTTCGATTATTGATTGTTCATCCTCATCTAAACATTTTATGATTGTGTATAGTGTTTAGATGAGGATAAACTTGTGTACATTCATCTAAACATCACAACTTTATTTTCATCTACGAGCAAACACAAGTTTCTCCATTGGTGACTCTTGGAATTTTGTACAGACCAAAAACCAAGCTCGCCTGCTTAAACACGTCAACACTCATGGATTTTTTTTTCATTTTTATTTTAGATTTTATGTACTTGAAAGTAAAAAATCTTTTATTCCTACGTCTCTTTCAATTGTTTTGTCCTCCTGTATCACCTCCACAACCAAAGGCTTATACAATAAATTCAAGAAAGAATGTAAGAAAAAAACCATATGCATAAACATATATAGCTTCTTAGATTATTAGTTGTTCACCTTCATCAGTTATCTCCTTTCGTAATAAAGAATTCATCGTGTGTATATATATATATATATATATATATATATAAAAGTTGCTTTTGCAATTTTATTATTATTATCTTTTATTTTTAGAACCGTAACATTCAAATATATATATATATATATATATATATATATATAAAAGGTCGATCGAGTTCGCGGGCCTACCATACCCCCTAATTAGAGTAAGAGGCATCTCAATTGGAATAAAGTGGGGTTTGAAAGAGCTTATTTGAGTTTATCTCATGACATAAATACTTACGTAAGTGTTAAGATAAACTTATGAAAAGAGTTTATGACTTGTTCATAAGCTATTTTCAACTTATTTCAATAAGCTCCTGAAAGTATGTGTGTTCATATCCAATCAAATCAAATGCAAACTGCAAAAACTGAACTGAAAAACCGAAAACCGCAAAAACAATTTTTTTTATAAGTAATGCTACTACCTCTGTTCCTATTTAACTGTCCATTTTCAAAGAAAAAATTGTTCCTATTTAACTGTCCACTTACAAACCCAATGCACTAATAAATACATTTTTCTCCATTTTACCCCTATTTTAATTAATGACCCACTATTAAAAACTAATGAGAGCCAATAATAGTAAGAAAAATAAAAGGGTAAAATAGAAAGTTTAAAATTTATTTCCATGAAAACGAGAGTAATAATTGCATTTCTTAATATGTGTGTTTTTAGTCATAGTGGACAGTTAAATAGGAACAGGGGTAGTATATCATTGTATTTTATCTTCTTAATAGTATATATATATAGTAAGAATTAAATGAAATAGGAAAAACATTTAATGTCTCAAAAATATAGAAAAACATTTAATACTTGCGTTATTTAGTAGCAGTAGTATCTGTAGGAGAATGAAGTGGAAGGATTTAGAAATATTCTTTTTTTTTTTGTTGGATTTAATTTGTTTTCGGATCCTATGTTGAAAACCAATCAAATCCAAACCGAAATTATATACACACATATTATTTTATTATAAATTAATCATACATTTATACTTATATATTTATGAAATAATTTATACTAATATACTTTCTATGATTTTATTATTTAATATCATATTAATATCTCTATAAATATATTAAATTCAAATTGATTTTAATGTGTTATGTTCTTCTTTTAATATTATTTTTTTTATTTATATTAAAAATTATAGGTCACAATAAAAATATTTATGATTATTTGATAATTTTACCACTTTTTTTTAAATATTTATCATCTCTTTTAAAAAAATTGAAAACCAATTCAATCACATCCAATTTAAATTGGATTGGACGAAATTATATTTGAAAAGTAATTAAAATCGATCGAATGTGAAAATGATAAATCGCAAAATCGGATCAAATGGAGTTTAACCTTTAAACCGATCCAAACCGAATCACAAACGCCCATACCTCAGAGTAGCTTATGAAACATCTTATGTAGAGGTTAAGTATATTGTCTCCCATTTGGTTCTCACCAACTCCTTTAAGTTCTTATGACATAAAATTCCATGTGATAAGCACTTGATTAAGTTGTTTTCTCAAACACACCCTAAGTAATATCTCGATTGAGATATGTGGTATCTTGGTCAGTGTAACGTCCTAAATAAAATAAAATAAAATAAATAAAAAATAGTAATAGTAATATTAGTATTTTTATTAATAGTGTTATTTTTTAATTAAAAGAAGAATAGGTGGGTTGAGGGTGGGCCCAACCCTGTTAAGTATTTAAGTAAGGAGGGGTTACCAATTCACCATAATCCTTATTTTTCAAATCGTCAGAGAGCGAAACCATAAGGAGGGGAGAAACGACATCCCAAGAGGAGTTTGCTGCAGAGTGATCATCAAGAAAGAGTCAATCGTTGATGTTCGACCTTCACCTTCAAGGTACGGAGGGAAAGGGTGCTGCTTATGCGTGTATGTTGGGGTGCTTGGGTAGTGAGGGCAACCATAAGACCCTCTAAGACTTTTAAATTCGAATTTGTTATGTGCATTATGTGTTGTATGATGAAAATCTGTTTACTTTAATGTTTAAACGTGTTAATCTTGATGAATCTTGACGAATTGAATGATGGTAGCGAGAATAGCGAAAAGGGATAAATAAGGGTTTAGCGATGAGGATTAATAATGGATTAGATGTGGTAATTTGTAGTAAAGATTGATGTTTTCATTGAATTTGTTCGATAAAAACATGTAGAATTGAAGTATTAACAATGAGGATTGATTAGGGGTTGAAGAAAAGGGTCTAAGAGGGGTAAAAATCGCAAGAACTATCGTCTCGCGTCGCTGGTAATCGATTACAGCAGACTGTAATCGATTACAGGGTTTTCTGGGCAGCGTTGAGTGAGTTTGTCTTGTTGGTAATCGATTACAGCCCTGTAATCGATTACCAGAGAGTTGACATGCTGGTAATCGATTACAATTGTGTGGTAATCGATTACCAGAGAGGTGATTTGCTGGTAATCGATTACAAGAGGCTTGTAATCGATTACCAGAGTGTATTTTGTGTCCTAGAGTTGCTGGTAATCGATTACAACTGTGTGGTAATCGATTACCAGGTCAAAATGTGTGTGAGAGTGTTGTTTATGTGATGATTGTGATCCCTTAATCTATTGGTGTTATTTATATAAAGTGTTTATGGAATTGAGAGATTAAATTGAATGTTTAGAGTGTGAATTGTGGTATAAGTACTGTGATGTAGATATTTTTTGTGAAATCATATATATAATAATTGTTATGTGGATTGATGATTATGCATTGTGCATAGAGGTTGTGTGAGAGATATGATGTATGATGATGATTGCATTGGGCATAACATTGAGATATGAGATGTCTGTGATGCATAAGCCAGACGTGGCTAGCATGTTCCCTAGAGCGGGGGTGACGACCATGATGGGGGACATTCGATGCACGGGCCCATAGAGGGGGTGCAACCTAGGGGCGAATGTATTTGCACGGGCCCATAAAGGGGGTGCAACCTATCGGCCAGTGAGGGCGTTAACGGTAGGTCCATTATTGGTAACAACTAAGAGGATTGACGAGGTGCGCTCATTGTGCGGAGTTTTGAATCATGATCCTTAGGATGATTTTTTTGGTGTGCATGATCATAGAGTGAGTATACATGGCATTTTATGATGTTGTTAAAATGTGAATTTATGTTATGAGTATTATGTGTTGAGTGTGGAGAGTGTATTCTTGATGATTGTGTAGAGTGTGAATTATATATTTGTGATGAGATTATTGATGATTATTATGTGATGAGGTGAATGATGATGATTATGTGGTGAAAATAATAATGTTGTGCTATGTGTTGGGTGAGGATAGGGTAGCCTTCTGCGTGCATGTATGAGTATGTGTTCTTTTCCTCACCGTACTCTTTGTGGTTATTTTATAGGTGATGAAGATGACATTCAAGATGCCGAGTATTGAATTGAAGGGGTTCCGCTCTGATACTTGTGACATCAGGGCAATAGTAATAGGGTTTCCTTTATTATGTTATTGAGTAGAGATAGAAGAAAACTATTTTAAGTGCCTTGCATGGCCATGATGGATATTTTTGGATGTTGACATTTAATATTTTGATGTTTTAATTTGTTTTTGAAACCATTGACTTTACTTTTTATTATATTGAATTGACCTTGAGTTAAATGACGTTTTATAAAAGAGAAATGTGAATTTTTACCCGTTGTGGGCTACAACTTTCCCTTATATTTCGATTTATTGATTGTATTAGAGATCGTAGAGGTTAAGTATATTGTCTCCCATTTGGTTCTCACCAACTCCTTTAAGTTCTTATGACATAAGATTCCATGTGATAAACACTTAATTAAGTTGTTTTCTCAAACACACCCTAAGTAATATCTCGATTGAGATATGCGGTATCCTGGTCAGGATGGGCCACTACCTACCCGTTATTTATATCATATAAATTAATACATTTAAACATTATAATCATTAAAAAATTAGTGCTACTATTATATGTAAAAAATAATCAAAATTAATGATGTATTTTGAAATATGAATATGTAAAAAACAAAAAAGACAAAATGAGGTGATTTTAAAATTTTAAAAAAGAAATCTCGAATAGAAAATAAATACAAATATATGTGTAAAATAACAAAAATATCACCATTTACTAAAAAAATAAATATAAAATGAGAATGTGGTGATAATGTCACCAATTTAGTGTGTATTTGAGTGATAGTGTGTAAACTTGAGTTTTAATAAATTTAATTTTTTAGAATTGATTTTTTTAAATGTGAGTTTGAAATGACTATTTAATATTTTGATTTTTTTTAAATCTAAGGAAACATTAAAATTGAGTATACTTTTTCAATTATAAAATTTATAATTTGTCATGTTACCTCAACTTGAGCTAATAGATAAAATAAAATTGATTCTTAAATCAAAATATGTAAACACAAAAATTTCAAACCATGTTATATTAAGTGACGGTAGAAATCATCTAAATATTGAACCTATCTAAACATTTTGTGATTGTGTTAAGACACCCAATTTATGTTTGTGTGGAATCATCGGTAACAATTTTTTTTTTCATTTGCAAGCAAAAAAAAGTTTCTTCACTAGACCCTCTTGAAATTGCGTACAAACTAAAAACACTGCTTAGAGAAAATTTCCCGACATCACTCATGTTTTTTTTATTTTTTCTTATGGATTTTTTGAACCTTAAAGTAAAAAATATGTCTTCTTACGCCGCTCTCAATTGTTTCCTCCTCCTTTTTTACCTTCACAACCAAAGGCTTATAGAGTAAGTTCAAAGAAGAATGTAAGAACAAAAAATCATACACACAAACATAAATAGCTTCTTCGATTATTAGTTGTTCACCTCATTTAAACATTGAACCCATCTAAACATTTTGTGATTGTGTTAAGAAGACACCTATTTACATTTGTGTGAATTCATCGATCACAACTTTATTTTCATATGAGAGCACACACAAGTTTCTCCATTGGAGCCTATTGGGATTGTGTACTAAATAAAAACCAAGCTCCAGCGCTTATAGGAAACTTTGTGGCAGCACTCATAGAATTTTATTTCCATTTTTTCTTTTGGATTTTCTGTACCTGAAAGTAAAAAAATTGTTCTTCCTACGTTTGTCTCTCAATTGTTTCTTCTTCCTTTATCACGTCAATAACCAAAGGCTTATATACTAAGTTCAAGGAAAAATGTAAGTACAAAAAATCATACGCACAAACATACATTGCTTCTTGTATTATTAGTTTTTCACCCTCCCATCTAAACATTGAACCCATCTAAACATTTTTGTGATTGTGTTAAGAAGACGCCCAAATATTGTTTGCATGGAAGCATCAGTCACAACTTTATTTTCATTTGCGAGCAAATACAATTTTTTCCATTAGAGTCTCTTAGTATTGTGTACAAACTAAAAACTAAGCTTCATCGCTTATAGAAAACTTCACGACAACACTCATGGTTTTTTTCCATTTTTCATTTTGTATTTTCTGTACCTGAAAGTAAAAAGTCCGTTCTACCTACGTCTCTCTCAATTCTTTCTTTCTCCTTTATCACACCAATAACGTAAGGCTTATACCGTAAGTTCAAGGATGAATGTAAGAACAAAAAATCATACGCACAAACTTACATAACTTCTTCGATTATTAGTTGTTCCCCTCATCTAAAACATTGAACTCATTTAAACGCTTTATGACTGTGTTAAGAAGACACCCAATTTATGTTTGCGTGGAAGTATCAATTACAACTTTATTTTCATCTGCGATCAAACAAAGTTTCTCCATTCGAGCCTTTTGGAATTGTGTACAAACCAAATTAAAACCAAGCTCCACTGCTTAGAGAAAACTTCGCGGCAACACTCATGGATTTTTTTTTCCATTTTTTGGTTTTTCTGTACTTGAAAGTAAAAAAGTTGTTCTTCCTACGTCTCTCTCAATTGTTTCTCCCTTCTTTATCACCTCCACAACCAAAGACTTATACATTAAATTCAAGGAAGAATGTAAGAATAAAAAACCATACACATAAATATACGTGGCTTCTTCGATTATTATTTGTTCATCCTCATCGGTTATCTTTTTTCTGTAATAAAGAATCCATTTGCTATATTTTTTTTGTATATATAAGGGTCTAAAAGTTGTTTTTTAATTGTTTTATTATTATCTTTTATTTTTGAAACCGTAACATTCAAATTTATTTATATATATAAAGTTTCGATCAAGTTCGTGGGTCTACCCATACCAATTGACACCCTTAATTAGAGTCAATGGTATGCCAATTGGAATAAGGAAGGTGTTTGAAAGAGCTTTTTTGGGCTTATCTCATAAAACAAGCAGTTATGTAAGTGTTTGGATAAACTTATGAAAAGAGCTTATGACTTGTTCATAACCTGTTTTCAACTTATTTCAATAAGCTTCTCAGAGTAAGGGTTTTCATATCCAATTCAATGCAAACTGCAAAAACTAGATCGAGAAACCAAAAATCAAAAATCGCTAAAAATTGATTTTTTTTCCAGGTAATACTATATCCACCTAATTTATCCTCTTAATACTATAGAAAGTAAGAATTGAATGAAAAAGGAGATACACTTAATATCTCAATAATAGAGAAATCATTTAATACTTGCTTGATATAGTAGTAGGAAGATTTGTAGAATGATTTAAATTTATTATTTTTTTATTCTATCGGATTGGTTTTCGGATACTTTTTTGCAAACCTATCCAATCCAAACCGAAATTATATATATATATATATATATATATATTATTTTACTTATATATTACTCATATATTTATACTTGCATACATACATACATATGAGATTAATCATATTAATATATTTTTTATGATTTTATTTATCTAATATCATATTAATATCTCTATAAATATATTAAATTCAAATTGATTTTCATGTTTCATTTTTTTATGTAATTTTATGTTTATATTAATAAATATAAGTTCCAATAAAAATTATTTATGATTATTTTATAATTTTAGCATTTTTTTCTAATATTTATTGTCTATTTAAAAATCGAAAACCAAATCAATCAAATCTCATCTAATTTAAATTTGATCAGATTTGAGAAAAAATATAAAACCAATCAAATGATAAAATTACAGTAATTAAATCAGATAGATTTTTGCCTTAAAACCGATCCAAATCAAACTGCAAACACCCCTATCTCAGAGTAGCTTATGAAACATCTTTTTAGAGGTTAAGTATCTTGGCTTCCCTTTGTTTCTCGCCAACTCCTTTAAATTCTTATGATATAAGCTCTCATGTGATAAGCACTTAATTAAATTATTTTCCCAAACACACCCTAAGTAATATCTCGATTGAGATATGAGGTATCCTAATTAGGACTAGCCACTCCGGGCCTGCTATTTATATTATATAAATTAATACGTTTATCCATCAATGCTACTATTATACTTATTAAAAAAATCGGTGCTACCATTATATGAAAAAAATGATTTAATTTGACTTTTGATATAGAAAAATATGAATATATAAAAAATAAAGAACGAAAAAATGAGGTGATTCTATATTTTTTTAAGAAAATAATTGTTCTCGAATAGAAAATAAATATATATGTTTACAATAATAAAATTATCTCCAATTATTAAAAATAAAATAAAAATGAGACTGGTGATAATGTCCCTGATTTAATGTGTATTCTTAGTGATTGTTTATAAACTTGAGTTTGAATGAATTTAATTTTATATAATTGATTTTATTTAAATGTGAGTTTCAAATGGTTATTTCATGTTTTATATTTTTATAAAAGTAAGTCAACGTTAAAAATGAGTATAGTTTTTTCAATTATAAAAATTATAATTCATCACGTTAGCCCAAATTGAGTTAGTAGATAAAATCAAATATTAAAATTGATTCAGAAACCAAAATATGTAAACACAAAAATTTCAAACCATGTTATGTTTAGTGAGTGTAAGCCATCTAAACATTAAACCCATATAAAGATTTTGTAATTGTGTTAAGAAGACACCCAATTTATGTTTTTTTTGTGTTAACCACAGGTATCCCCTATTACCAGGGACAATCCTGTTCGGGGCTTAGTCACAGTTAAGGCTCCTCACCCCTCCCGAAGAGTGTGTTTAGTGGGGATCAAACCCTGGAGCTCTTTCCATAATCTTAGCCTGCGTTGCCAACTGAGCCACAACTCTTTGGTACCCAATTTATGTTTGAGTGGATGCATATGTCATAACCTTTTTTTCATCTACGAGCAAAGATAAGTTTCACCATTGGAGCCTCTTGGAATTGTGTACTAACTAAGAACCAAATTCCACCGCTTAGAGAAATATTCCCAACATCACTCAGGGATTTTTTTTCTCATTTTTTTCTTTTGGATTTGATATACCTGAAAGTTGAAATCATTTCTTCCTATGTTTCTCTCAATTGTTTCTTCCTCCTTTTTCACCTCCATAACCAATGCCTTATACAATAAGTTCAAGGAAGAATGTAAGAATAAAAAATCAGGCACACAAACATACATAGATTCTTCTATTATTAGTTGTTCAATCTCATCTAAACATTGAACTCATCTAAACATTTTGTGATTGTGTGTTAAGAAGACACCCAATTTATGTTTGCGTGGAAGCATCGGTCACAACTTTATTTTCATCTGTGAGCAAACACGAGTTTCTCCATTGGAGCCTCTTGGAATTGTGTACAAACTAAAAACCTAGTTCCACAACTTAGAGAAAACTTAGCGACAACGTTCATGGATTTTTTTTTTGGATTTTTTGTACCTTAAAGTAAAAAATATGTTCTTCCTACGTCGCTCTCAATTATTTCTTCCTCCTTTATCACCTCCATAACCAAAGGCTTTTACAGTAAGTTTAAGGAAGAATGTAAGAATAAAAAATCACATGCACAAACATACGTAGCTTATTTGATATATTAATTGTCCACACTTATATAAATATTTTGAGATTTGCGTGGAAGCATCGATCACAACTTTTTTTTTCACCTGCGAGTAGGGACATGTTTCTCCATTTGAGCCTCTTGGAATTGTTTACATACTAAAATCAAACTCCACCGCTTAAAGAAATCTTCCTGACAACACTCATGAATTGGAATTGTGTACTAACTAGGAACCAAATTCCACCGCTTAGAGAAATATTCCCGACATCACTCAGGGATATTTTTTTTCATTTTTTTTCTTTTGGATTTGATGTACCTGAAAGTTGAAATCAGTTCTTCCTATGTCTCTCTCAATTGTTTCTTCCTTCTTTTTCACCTCCACAACCAATTCCTTATACAATAAGTTCAAGGAAGAATGTGAAAATAAAAAATCCAATGCACAAACATACGTAGCTTATTTGATATATTAATTGTCCACACTCATATAAATATTTTGTGATTTGCGTGGAAGCATCGATTACAACTTTTTTTTTCATCTACGAGTAGGGACAGGTTTCTCCATTTGAGCCTCTTGGAATTGTGTACATACGAAAATCAAACTCCACCGCTTAAAGAAATCTTCCCGACAACACTCATGAATTGGAATAAGGGTTAACTCTCACTGACACGCTAACTAGAGTGAAAGGTATCTCAATTGGAATAACGGGTGTTTGGAAAAGCTTATTTGAGTTTACCTCATGACACAAGCACTTCTGTAAGTGTTTGGATAAACGTATTAAAATAAATCATGATTTGTTCATAAGTTTTTTTAGCTTATTTTAATAAGCTACTTAGAGTAAGGGCGTTCATATTGAATCCAATACAAACCACCTACGAAAATCAAATCAAATCGAAAACTAAAAATCCCAAATCGTAAAAACCAAATTATTTTATGAGTAATGTTATATCCTCATAATTTATCCTTTTAATACTATATAAAGTAGGAATTAAATGAAAAAGTAAATGCATTTAATATCTCAAAAATAGTGAAAGCATTTAATACTTGTTTTATATAACAGTATGGGGATTTAGAATTATTCTTTTTTCATTGGATTGGATTGATTTTCGAATCATGTGTTAAAAATTGATCTAATCTAAACCGAAGTTATACACACACAGATATATATATATATATATAATATTTTACTTATAAATTAATAATATACTTATACTTGTATATATATATATATTTATAAAATTACTTATTACTTATACTAATATAATTTTATAATTTTAATATCAAAAGATATATAAAAATTTTCAAACCATGTTAGGTTTAGTGAGTGTAGAAGCCATCTAAACATTGAACCCATATAAACATTTTGTGACTGCGTTAGGAAGACACCCAATTTATGTTTGTGTGGAAGCATCGATCATATCTTTTTCCATCTGTGCGCAGCGACAAGCTTCTCCATTTGAGCCTCTTTAGAATTACATTTTGTATATAAACTAAAAACCAAGCTACACCGCTTAGAGAAAAATTTTCTTTTTTTGTTTTGGATTTTCTTTAACCGAACTATTCTCCCTACGTCTCAGTCCATTTCGTGCTCCTTTATCACCTTCATGACAAAAGGCATATATAAAAGTTTAAGGAAGAAGGTAAGAACAAAGAACTACACACACATAGATACATTATTAGGTGTTCACTCCATAAGCTATCTTGTTTCAATGATAAAGAATTCATGTGCAATATTTTTATGGTCTAAAAGTTGTTATTCTTTTTTATTTTTTTTTCATTTTTGGAACCGTAACATGCAAATTTATTTGCATTTAACATCTCCAAGGAGGCACAAAACCTCAAGACACCATTCATTGCTTTCTTTATGAAGATCTATATCAACCTAATGTTGATTTATTATTATATGCTATAATTTGCAACCACAATTAAACCGTTCATAACCAAAGGCTCATACAACAAGTTTAAGGAAGAATGTAAGAATAAAAAACCATATGCACAAACATACATAGCTTCTTCGATATATTAGTCATTCACCCTCGTATAAATATTTTGTGATTGTGTTAAGAAAACACCCAGTTTATGTTTGCGTGGAAGCATCCATCACGATTTTTTTTCCATTTGCGAGCAGGGACAAGTTTTTTCCATTTGAGCCTCTTGGAATATTGTACAAATTAAAAACCAAGCTCCATCGCTTAGAGAAAACTTCGCGGCAGCGCTCATGGTTTTTTTTTTTTCATTCTTTCTTTTGGATTTTTTGTACCTGGAAGTTAAAATCAGTTCTTCCTACGTTGTTGTCAATTGTTTCTTCCTCCTTAATTTATCACCTCTATATATAACCAAAGGCTTATACAATAAGTTCAAGAAAGAATGTAAGAAAAAAAATCACATGCACAAACATACACAACTCTTTTGAATATTAATTATTCACCCTCATTAACTATCTCTTTTCGGTAATAAAGAATTCATCTGCTATATTTATACATATATATAAAGGTCTCAAAGTTTCTTTACTATTATCTTTTATTTTTAGAATCGTAACATGTAAATATATTATATATATATATATATATATATAAACATTCACACCGCTAATTAGAGTGAGAGGTATCTCATTTTGGAATAAGGGGCTGTTTGGAAGAGCTTATTTGAGTTTACCTCACGACATAAACACTTATGAAAAGAGCTCATGACTTGATCATAAGCTTTTTTTCAGCTTATTTTAATAAGCTCCTTAGAGTAAGGGTATTCATATATAATCCAGTGCAATTCATATACGAAAATCGAAAACCAAAAATTCCAAATCGCAAAAAATGATTTTTTTTATGAGTAATGCTATATCCTCATAATTTATCATTTTAATACTATATAAATTAAGAATTAAATGAAAAGGAAATGCATTTAATATCTTAAAAATAGAGAAAACATTTAATAATTGCTTTATATAGCAGTATGAGGATTTATTAGAGGATTTGGAATTATTCTTTTTTTATTGGATTGGATTGGTTTTCGAATCATGTGTTGAAAACCGATCTAATCCAAATCGAACTTATATACACACACACACATATATATATATTATTTTACTTATAAATTAATAATATACATATACTTGTATATATACAAATATATTTATGAAATTAGTTATAATAATATACTTTTTATAATTTTATTATGAAAAGATATAAAAACAAAAAGTTTCAAACCATGTTATGTTTAGTGAGTGTAGAAGTCGTCTAGATATTGAACCCATCTAAACATTTTGTGATTGTGTTAAGAAGACACCCAATTTATGTTTACGTGGAAGTACCAATCATAACTTTGTTTTCCATCTGCGCGTAGGGACAAACTTCTCCATTTGAGCCTCTTTAGAATTGTATTTTGTATATAAACTAAAAACAAAAGTCCACTGCTCGGAGAAAACTTTTCCAGCAACACTCATGAAAATTTTCTTTTTTGTTTTGGATATTTTGTAACTGAACTATTCTCCCTGCGTCTATGTCCATTGTTTCGTGCTCCTTTATCACCTCCATGGCCAAAGGCTCATACATAAATTTAAGGAAGAAAGTAAGAACAAAGAACTATACACACATAAATACGTTATTAGGTGTTCAGCCCATCAACTATCTTTTTTTAGTGTTAAATAATTCATTTTCAATATATTTTTTTGTCTAGAATTTGTTAATTTTTTATTTTTATTTTTCATTTTTGGAATCGTAACATGCAAATTTATCTACATTTAACATTTCCAGAGAGGAACAAAACCCCATGACATTGTTCACTATTTCCTTTACGACTTTTTTTATCAAGATCAACCTAATGTTGATTTATTATCATATGCTGTAATGTGCAACCACAATTAATTAAACGGTTCATAATCGAAAGTTTATACAGTAAGTTTAAGGAAAAATGTAAGATTACAAAAAAATCATATGCACAAACATACATAACTTCTTCGATATATTAGTTGTTCAGCATCATATAAATATTTTGTGATTGTGTTAAGAAGACACCCAATTTATGTTTGCGTGGAAGTATCAGTCACAATAATATACTTATACTTGTATACGTATGTATTTATAAAATGCTTATACTAATATACTTTTTATAATTTTATTATCAAAAGATATAAACACAAATTTCAAACCATGTTATGTTTTGTGACTTTAGAAGCCATCTAAACATTAAACTCAACTAAACATTTTGTGACACCCCATGTTTGCATGGAAGCATCAATCATAACTTTTTTTTCCATCTGCGCGCAGCGACAAGTTTCTCCATTTGAATCTATTTAGAATTGTATTTTGTATATAAACTAAAAACAAGCTCCGCCGCTCAGATTTTTTTCCAACAACACTCGTCAAATTTTTCATTTTATGTTTTTGGTTTTCTGTAACTGAATTGTTTTCTATAACTAAAAACCAAGCTTCTCCATTGTTTCCAGCAACACTCGTCAAGTTGCACTTGCTTCTAGATGTTACACTACATGATGGTTTTTAGCTTAGGTAAGTGTTTGGATAAACTTATGAAAAGAACTCATGATTTGTTCATTAGCTTTTTTTTTCAGCTTATTCTAATAAACTCCTTAGAGCAAGGATGTTCATATCCAATTCAATGCAAACCACGTAAGGAAATCGAAATAAATTGAAAATAGAAAATCCCAAATCGTAAAAACTGATTTTTTATGAGCAATGATATATCTTCATAATTTATCATTTTAATACTATATAAAGTAGGAATTAAATATAAAATAGGAATTAAATGAAAAAGGAAATGCATTTAATATCTCAAAAATAGAGAAAACATTTAATACGTGCTTTGTATAACCGTATGAGGATTTATAGAAGGATTTAGAGTTATTCTTTTTTATTGGATTGGATTTATAGGAGAATTAGAGTTATTATTTTCTTATTGGATTGGTTTTCGAATCCTGTGTTGAAAATCGATTCAATCCAAACTGAACTTATATACTTATATATATATATATATATATTATTTTACTTATAAATTAATAATATACTTATACTTGTATACATATTTATTTATGAAATTACTTATACTAATATGCTTTTTATAATTTTATTATCAAAAGATATAAACACAAAAATTTCAAACCATGTTATGTTTAGTGAGTGTAGAAGCCATCTAAACATTTTGTGATTGTGTTAAGAAAACACCCCATGTTTACGTGGAAGCATCAAACACAACTTTTTTTCCATCTGCGCGCGAGGACAAGTTTCTCTATTTGAACCTCTTTAGAATTGTATTTTGTATATAAACTAAAAACAAGCTCCACCGCTCAGAAAATTTTTCTAGCAGTACTCGTCAAATTTTTCATTTTTCGTTTTGGATTTTCTAGATTTGAACTGTTTTCTATAACTAAAAACCAAGCTTCTCCATTGTTTCGTGTTCCTTTATCACCTCCATGACCAAAAGCTCATAAAGAAGTTTAAGGAATAACATAAGAACAAAGAACTACACGCACATAGATACATTATTTGGTATTCAACCCATCGGCTATATTTTTTTAATGATAAAGAATTCATATGTAATACTACCTCCAGTTCTATATATAAAAAACAAAAATGAAAACTTTTTTGGTCTTATATATAAGAAACATAGTACTATTTTTAGTTGCATTAATTGCCAAATACTTTATATGTCCTTAATTTATTGTGAGTAGTCAAAGTGGTACCAACTCATTTACTCATTTAATACTAATGATTTTTTTGAGAAAAAAATTAAATTCATGACACTATTAATTACCACTAACAGATTCCAATACATTTTCCGGATGATTTTAATCTAATGTTTCTTATATATAGAATGATATTATTTTTTATGGTGTTTAAAAATGGTTATTTTTATTATTTTCATTTTTTGAACAGTGGCATGAAAATTTATTTTCATTTAAAATTGACTAAACTAGCACAGCGGTCCCCAACTCTTGAAGGACCATGCGGTTTAGTCTTTTGACTTTTTTAAAATAGTAATTTAGTCTTTGATTTTATAAAAATATATACTTCTTATTTTATTAAAAATCATACATTTTAATCCTTCACTTTATTAAAAAATATGTATTTTAGAGACCAAACTACATATTTTTAATAAAGTCAGAGATTAAATACTATCTTAAAAAATCAAAGACAAAACTACATGTTTACAGAGTCAAAATTCAGTCTTTTCAAATTTTCTGAGACACAAAACCCCATGATACTGTTCCCTGCTTTCTTGATAGCTTTTATGAATTTATCAATATGTTGATTTCTCACCGTATGTTGGTAATTTGCAACCACAGTTAAACCGTTCGCACTATAAAACCACACCCCACCCCTCTCTCTCCTCTCAAACTCATATTCTCTCCATTTTCTTTGACCACTGTCCAACAATACAACACTCTCTCCCTCACTCACTCTCTCTCTTTCCTCTCCACTACACTTTGCTCTCTGGTAGAGGAAGTTGTTGTGTGTCTCGGGTTGATAAAAACCAAAAACGACATTGACACTTCCTTCACTGCAAAAGGAGAGTAAAAAGGGTTGTTTCAGATCTCCTTCATTCAATGCCCAGAAAAGTTACATCCCTTATTGACCCCCACCAAGCCTAGATCTCCTTCCTAATGGCATTGAGCCACGAGTCATTCTAAAAATCCAATTTTTTTAAGCTTTCACTTATCCTTTCTCAGGAAGACTGTGTTTTGCTTTGGTGGGTTGTTCTCATGGCTGAAGCTGCTGAGCCTAAAGCATTGCCTGAGGCAGAGAAGAAGAAGGAGCAGAGCTTACCCTTCTACAAGCTCTTCTCATTTGCAGACAAATATGACTGGACTCTCATGATCTCTGGGAGCATTGGAGCCATTATTCATGGCTCATCCATGCCTGTTTTCTTCCTTCTCTTTGGTGAAATGGTGAATGGTTTTGGCAAAAACCAAATGGACTTGAAGAAAATGACAGATGAAGTGTCTAAGGTTAACTGAATTTCCATCTCATTCAAAATTCTCAAACACAAAACTTTGTTTGCAACTTCATCTCAGATCTGGGATCTAATGCTTTATTCTTTCTCTTTTTTCTCATGATCATCATTGCAGTATGCTCTGTACTTCGTGTACCTTGGCCTTGTTGTTTGCATATCATCCTATGCAGGTAAGCCATTTTTCTTTCTTCCAAATTTTCAACCTTTAATCTTTTTTCTCTCTCTCTTTTCCATTTTCTTTTTCAATCCTAACCTGTGAACAAAATGAATCACACTTGCTGGACCATTACTTTTTAGACTTTGTGTGTGTTTGTGTTTGTGTTTGTGTCTCTTGCAGCCCCTTCACATCAAAACGGTTTTGTTGTGATCCCACGTGTCCTTTTCTTTCTTTACTTGTCAATCTCAGCATTCCAATTTTCCTGCCTAACATTATCTATAACTCAATTCTCATCTTTATCATGTATTAAGATCAATATTGGTATACACATTTTTGTTGCCCACATTAATAATTGAACTTCCATGCATCAAAATTGGAAAACAAAAAAGGAAAAAATATTTTTTAAAATTTTTTCCTTTTTTGTTTTGACTTTTTATGACTTTTTTTTTCTACCAATTCACCAGAAATTGCATGCTGGATGTACACTGGGGAGAGGCAAGTGAGCACCCTGAGGAAGAAGTATTTGGAGGCAGTGCTTAAACAAGACGTTGGTTTCTTTGATACAGATGCTAGAACAGGAGACATTGTTTTCAGTGTCTCCACAGACACACTGTTAGTCCAAGATGCAATCAGCGAGAAGGTGCTTTGAATCTGCAATTTTTCTGTGTTTTTTTTCCCTCTATGATATGAGAAAAAGACAAATTCATAGTTACCATGCCCTTCTTCTGGGGTAGTTGGTCTCCATTAAAGTGGGTCCCATATGTATGATCATAACAAGAAAAAGAGAAGTGCACGTTAGCATATCACTGTTTAACGTGCGCTTGGGGACATTGTGACATAGCTGGAGGTTGCACTTGCTTCCAGATGTTACACTGCATGATGGTTTTCATGAATTGTATAGTAAATTTTGTTTTTTTCTTTTAACTTTTTAGTCATTGTGGGAATTTTTTCAGGTTGGGAACTTCATACATTATCTGTCAACGTTTCTTGCTGGTTTAGTGGTTGGTTTTGTGTCAGCATGGAGGCTAGCTCTTCTGAGTGTTGCAGTGATACCTGGCATTGCTTTTGCTGGTGGTTTATATGCTTACACCCTCACTGGCCTTACATCAAAGAGCCGTGAATCTTATGCAAATGCTGGCATAATTGCTGAGCAGGTGAGGTTTAATTTTAATTCATGTTTGAATTGAACATCATATGTATGAACTATGAACATGTTTCTATATATGGAAGGAGCCAAAAAAAAAGCTTGGTTGAATTGAGTTGAGTTGGTTCTGTGTTTGTTTTATTTTCCTCTCTTCCTTTTTTCTTCTGGGGTTGTGGAAAAGCTTTTAAATTTTAATCCTTCAACTTTTGAGTACAAGGCAGCGCATGCTCTACTTCCATATGAATTTGCGCCATGTTTTATGTTCATCTTACGTATGAAATGATGTCTTTTTCATGTGCAGCACTCATAAAAGTTTCTAGCTTTTATCTTTTGTGAGTAAAATAATCAAAAAGCATGATGATGACGGTCATGTGTTGTTTGTTCTAATGCCAACTATAGTCTTTGCTTACAATTAACTATTTGAAAGGAAATTATATTTTGCCTTAAATTGCTTCCTTTTCATTGTTAAGATTGATTTCCATAATCATTGGCTCAAAAATGGAAACCATTAAACAAAAAGTAACTGATTAATTTAGGGACTAATTAATTAATCTCCATTATGTGTAGGCCATTGCTCAAGTTAGAACTGTTTACTCTTATGTTGGGGAGAGCAAGGCACTGAATTCTTACTCTGATGCAATACAAAGCACACTGAAGCTTGGATACAAGGCAGGGATGGCTAAAGGTTTGGGTCTAGGATGCACATATGGGATAGCTTGCATGTCATGGGCACTGGTTTTCTGGTATGCTGGTGTTTTTATCAGGAATGGACAGACAGATGGAGGCAAAGCATTCACAGCTATTTCTCTGCCATTGTTGGTGGCATGTGAGAGCTCAATTTGAAAAACTTTTGATGATTCTGTTAATTTTTCTAATGAAGCATTTTCCTTTGGTTATGACACTTTTATTTGCTTCAACAGGAGTTTGGGTCAGTCATTTTCAAATTTAGGTGCTTTCAGCAAAGGCAAAGCAGCTGGATACAAATTGATGGAAATCATTAAGCAGAAACCTACCATAGTAGAAGATCCATCAGATGGAAAGTGCTTACATGACCTCAATGGAAACATTGAATTCAAAGAAGTTACTTTCAGCTACCCATCAAGGCCAGATGTGATTATCTTTCGCAATTTCTCAATATTTTTCCCTGCTGGAAAAACCGTTGCTGTTGTTGGTGGTAGTGGATCTGGAAAGAGCACTGTTGTTTCCTTGATTGAAAGATTCTATGATCCAAATGAAGGTAACACACTTCACTCTTTTGAAGATACCAAAGTTTTGATTTTGATATTAATTAGATGAACATAACACCAATGCTGATCTTTTTAAAATGGCCTAAGCAGGTCAGGTTCTGCTGGATAATGTGGATATTAAAACACTGCAACTAAAATGGTTACGTGATCAAATTGGGTTGGTGAATCAAGAACCTGCACTCTTTGCAACTACCATTCTTGAGAACATACTCTATGGAAAACCTGATGCAACAATGGCTGAAGTGGAAGCTGCAGCTTCTGCTGCCAATGCTCATAGCTTTATTACCTTGCTTCCTAATGGCTATAACACTCAGGTGGGTGATAATTTTCAAGCATAACTAAATTATTCCATTTTTTGGTTTAAAATTGATCATTTAGTACTAGTCAAGGGTGTGTAAATCAATGTTTTATACTTTATTTTACCAGGTAGGAGAGCGAGGAGTGCAATTATCAGGGGGCCAAAAACAGAGAATTGCAATAGCCAGAGCTATGTTGAAAAACCCCAAGATCCTTCTTTTAGATGAAGCAACTAGTGCACTTGATGCAGGGTCTGAGAGCATTGTTCAAGAAGCACTAGACCGTCTCATGGTTGGAAGAACAACTGTAGTTGTGGCTCATCGTTTATCAACCATAAGGAATGTTGACAGCATTGCAGTTATACAACAAGGGCAAGTTGTTGAGACAGGAACACATGAAGAACTCATTGCCAAGACAGGAACCTATGCTTCACTGATCCGGTTCCAAGAAATGGTTGGAAATAGAGACTTCTCCAACCCTTCAACTCGCCGGACACGCTCGTCACGGTTGAGCCATTCTCTGTCAACAAAGTCCTTAAGCCTCAGGTCAGGTAGCTTGAGGAACTTGAGCTACCAGTACAGCACAGGAGCTGATGGTCGCATTGAGATGATCTCAAATGCTGAAACTGATAAGAAAAATCCAGCTCCTGATGGATATTTCTGCCGCTTACTCAAATTGAATGCTCCTGAGTGGCCTTACTCAATCATGGGGGCTGTTGGGTCTGTTCTTTCTGGATTCATTGGTCCAACTTTTGCTATTGTTATGAGCAATATGATTGAGGTCTTCTACTACAAAAATTATGCATCCATGGAGAGGAAGACTAAGGAGTATGTGTTCATATACATTGGTGCTGGAATTTATGCAGTTGGTGCATACTTGATACAACATTACTTCTTTAGTATCATGGGAGAAAACCTCACCACAAGGGTTAGAAGAATGATGCTAGCCGGTATGATTTGTTTGCAATTCTCTAATTCTCTTCCAACAATTTTGAAAATAATGCCATAAAGTTTTAATTTTTGATTTTGGGGTTTTTGTTTTGGTTAGCTATTTTGAGGAATGAAGTTGGATGGTTCGATGAGGAGGAGCACAACTCAAGCCTTGTTGCTGCTCGCCTTGCTACTGATGCAGCTGATGTCAAGTCTGCTATTGCTGAGAGGATATCAGTAATTTTGCAAAACATGACATCTCTCCTCACTTCTTTCATAGTTGCTTTCATAGTGGAATGGAGGGTTTCCTTGCTCATCCTAGCAACTTTCCCTCTTCTTGTTTTGGCTAATTTTGCTCAGGTAACATCTCTCTAACCATATTTTATTTTATTACCCACTATACCACATCATGGCATAATTAATTGTTTAATCTTCATGCAAAAGAGGAGTTTATTTAAAAATAGAAAAAGAAAAAGTGAACTCACAAACATGACTTTTTTTAATTTAAATTTGCATGTGTTGACCCAAGTGGGCCCAAGGGTAACTCTACACATTTTAACATTAGATTCTTGTTACTATAGTGTTAGATTAGATCCCTACACTACACTACACTAGTAACACTAGTCCTTTTTTTGCACTACTGTGAGAATCTAACTTGAGAAACAGTTGGCATAAAACGACAAAAGCTAAGACCCACCCTAGTTGAAGGGTGCACGTGCTTCCTTCCAGTTTAGTGCATTAACTGCTGAGATATAACACACACATTGAAATATTAAATGCACATTAATAACAGTGAAGATTTCTATTATTATATGGATATAGATATAGATTCCATACTTGACCATCAACTTCAATGCCACACTGGGAGAGACTAGACTAGAGTACTCTTCCTGGCTTCCTGCTGGTTCTGCTATTCAACGGTTCTTTATCAAATATTACTATTTTATTATTATTATTATAAGTTCTGATATCTTTGCCAACTCAACAGTCTAAAGAATTGTCCTTTTTAAATTTTTTTAAGGAGAAAAAAACAAGCCCTTCCTTGGAATTCATGCAAGGAAAATCAAAATCCCCCTCTTTTTTAAATAATATTTTTTGGGTACCGGAAATTCATCTCTCTAAAGAGGAAACTTCATTATATAGTTTTATTATTCACATAATTCCTATAAACCCCAAACCTTTTAATTTGTCTAGGAAACTGAACCCTTTTTTTATAGCTTCCCACCCGTGATCGTTTTCAGTCCTTTTCAGGTCTAATTTGTCTCCACATGAGGTTATTTGGGTGAAATATGAAATACTTGTGTGTTTATGGGAAGTGTTTTAACCATTGGAGATTTTGACTATGCACATGAGACCATGTGGAACTTAATATTAAAATCTTAGCTTATTAGAGTGCATGTAATGTATGTAGTTCTGGAGACAGTCACGTGGAGTTTCTAGCTTACTCACAATTCTCCTTCTCACCTCACAACTCTACTCTACTCTAATTGTTTGGATATGTTTATTGATTAATTTTAATTAAAAATAAGGCTTACCCTTCAATTATTTTCTTTTTCCTTCAATAAATTTTTAACAAAAACTTACTCTAGGGTTATGTTAATTGTTCTAACTTTTGGCTTAGTTTGTATAAAAATTAACACTTTTTTTTGTTTTAACCATATAAGTTTTAATTGTGCACGATGTAAAAGCGTAAAAGCTGTTATTATTTTTTCTTTTGCTTTTGCTTTGATGATTCCCGTGGAAAAAACATGCAAAGTAATTTTTTTTTATAATTACACAAAAATAAATATAAAACTTTACAGAGTGTGATTTTACACCTAATATTTCTTATAGGTTAACTTTTTAAACTTTATACTAGAAAGTGAGCAACGTGTCTCATTTGTAGTCACAATGTTATCCTATCTCATATCATATATCATTATTTCATCCATAAATAACAACATTGAGATAACATAGAATTCATTTCAATATCTATCACATTGACATGCATCATTTTCAAATTAATAGTATCAATCACTTCTGAATTTATCCTGTAAGGGGCAGTGTTCTACATTTCACGCATGCTATAGGCACAGAGCAAGGAAATAGACTGGTTGGTCAGGGATGATGTACCTTCCACCAATCTATCAAAGTCTAGTAGGTGTCCTTGTAAGATTAACAATTCTGTCCCCTCCATGTCCCACCCCTTTAGCCCTTTTGGTTCTTTTCTCTTGATTTTGTGGTGAATAGTGAATTTTTATTCACCCCATTGAACCTTTTACCAAAAACGAATAGAGCAGTAACTGAAATTACCAAAAATTCCTTTTACTTGCAAGAACCATGCATTCAATTATTAAAGTTACCATTATATACCTTACAGTTATTATTCTCCACCAAAAGATGCATGGCTCTTTCCCTTGTATGGCTTTAATAATTATAGTCAACAAAATCAGTATCATTAATTATAAGCTAGTTATGAGTTTAATGTTATGTTTGTTAAGTGTTATAAATTTTGTCTTTGGATTCTACAGCAACTATCTCTTAAAGGGTTTGCTGGAGACACAGCTAAGGCTCATGCAAAGACAAGCATGATTGCAGGAGAAGGAGTAAGCAACATTAGAACAGTTGCAGCATTCAATGCACAGAACAAGATGTTGTCTGTCTTTTGCAATGAGCTTCGTGCCCCTCAACGCCAGAGCCTGCGCCGGAGCCAAACTTCCGGCCTCTTGTTTGGCCTTTCTCAGCTTGCTCTTTATGCATCTGAAGCTCTTATTCTCTGGTATGGTGCTCATTTGGTAAGCAAAGGTGTTTCAACTTTCTCAAAGGTCATCAAGGTGTTTGTTGTCTTAGTGATCACAGCAAATTCAGTGGCTGAAACTGTCAGCCTTGCGCCGGAGATAATCCGTGGTGGTGAAGCTGTTGGCTCTGTGTTCTCAATCCTTGATCGCTCAACAAGGATTGATCCTGATGATCCTGATGCTGAACTTGTTGAATCTGTTCGCGGCGAGATTGAGCTAAGACATGTTGATTTTGCATACCCTTCTAGGCCTGATGTGATGGTGTTCAAAGATCTTAACCTTAGAATCCGTGCAGGTCAGAGCCAAGCTCTTGTAGGGGCAAGTGGGTCAGGGAAGAGTTCTGTTATTGCATTGATAGAGCGTTTCTATGATCCAATTGCTGGGAAAGTCATGGTAGATGGAAAGGACATAAGGAAGCTGAATTTGAAGTCTTTGAGGCTTAAGATTGGGTTGGTGCAACAAGAGCCAGCATTGTTTGCAGCTAGCATTTTTGAGAACATTGCATATGGCAAAGATGGTGCAACAGAAGCTGAGGTGGTTGAGGCTGCACGTGCAGCCAATGTGCATGGATTTGTGAGTAGTTTGCCTGAGGGATACAAGACCCCTGTTGGTGAGAGAGGTGTGCAACTCTCTGGTGGACAAAAGCAAAGGATTGCTATTGCAAGGGCTGTTCTTAAGGACCCTGCAATACTTCTACTTGATGAGGCCACAAGTGCACTTGATGCTGAATCAGAATGTGTCCTACAAGAAGCATTGGAGAGGCTAATGAGGGGTCGCACCACAGTGCTTGTGGCTCATCGTTTGTCAACCATTAGAGGGGTTGATAGCATTGGAGTGGTGCAAGATGGGCGCATTGTAGAGCAAGGAAGCCATGGTGAACTCCTCAGCAGGCCAGAAGGAGCATATTCTAGACTCTTGCAGCTACAACATCATCACATATGAGAAAAAGGGATAATTTTAATTTGATAAAAATATGACCTTATGGGTTGATAATTATGTTTGGGGTCCCCCATTAACCTCATGTTTTTTTTTTATTTTATTTTTCTTTTTTAGATGTAGATATGTGGTATATGAGGTTTGTACCTTGAGGACAAAATGCTCTATTTCCAATGGACTATAAGTATTATATTATTAATCACATATCAAAGGTGCATAAGCATGTTATATCTATCTTTTTTCTTGAACTTTTCTATTACTATAATGCATCTCCAGCGGTTGCCTGTCTTGCTGCCCTTTGCTTTTTCTCCTTGCAGCATGTGTTTGTTAACATGATCTTTTCTTAGTTAAAGATAAACATAACTTTTTCTTTTGGGGGCCCCCTAAGAGGACTAGTGGCAATGTTGGAAATCAAACAACAATGAAAGGGGGTACTTATCATCTCTATTTAACAAAATGGAGACACAATCAGTCGAGGCAGATGGTCTGAATTATTGTAAATGAGGGATGGAGGAAACATTATTTTATGTAAAAAATATATGCTTTAAAATCTTTAAGAATGACCCACTTGATGCTGTCTAGAAGGATTTCCCTCTTTGGCCACTCATTGAACATGAAGGGAACTTTATCACCACAATTAACTAAAATTGAGTGTAACTTTATATCTCTTTAGGCTCTGGGATTTTGGAGGGGAATATGCATGGCCCATAGACAACTTCAGTTAACCCAAGGACAGATCCTTCATCCTTTATCACATGGATCAGACTTACCTGTAACCTTCACTGAAAAGGATGCTACCATCCACATGTGTACTTGGTCTGCCAGAAAAGTAAACAGAGAAAGCTACAAGGGAGCTTGGCCCCTTTAAGGTCCTAAAAACATTTGCAGTTCCAATGCATTGTCAGTGTGATAAGAGGAAAGTTGTGTGTTGAGGGTGAGGGTGTGGTGAAGAATGAAGACAAAGGCATGGCTATAAGCAGGACAGGAGCAGGAGGAATGGAGAAAATGATGGGTGAGTGTGGAAAATTGAGATCCAATGGTGTGGAAACAGATTTTCAAACACATTTGGCTGTTGGCAGGATTGATGCATCACATCACAGTGAGCCTCAATTATGTATGCCTGCAGACTGTGTGCATGTTAAGCACTGAATATTTCAGGATAATCTTGTTAAGACACTAGAAGCCTAGGGTTAAGGCTATTTATGCAAACAGACAAAAGGTATCCAATTATTTGAGATAATAATACATGAAATTGTGTGATTTGGCTAATCTCTTTTCAGATAAATTGAACACTCAAGCATAGAAATGACATGTATCAAATGGTCCAAATAAAATCAAAGAAATGTGAGGTTTTTATTTGGCTAAGGGATCAAAGAATTGGATTGGTTAAGGTTTTGAAAAAAGTTTAGGAAAAGGGCCAAGGCTATTTAGATCACACAAAATAAAACCAACCACAAGGCATAGAAAGTGATATCTCTAAGGTCAAAAGTGTAATTTTACAACTGATCAGAAATCAATCTAGTCATGCCTCTGATAGATTCTTGAGGGTGAAGAATCTACCTAAGTTGGGTACTGTTGTTGGGAAAGGTGGGTAAATGGTCCAGGCTGTCTTGGATACCGTACAACTTTGTTATTTACTTCACTTTCTCACTTCCTTGCTTCTCTTTTGGTGGAAAAAAAATATACCAAGTTCCTTTCTTTCTACCATTCTTTTTTATAGAAATATTTTAGGGCCTCTTTGGTTTGTATTTGCATTTGTATTTCCTATTTCTTATTTTTATTTTCTATTTTTTGTTTTTTGGAATTTTATAAAGGAAAAACTGAAAATACTGAAAATAAAAAATCGTCGTTTCCAGCATTTTCAGTTTTTCTTTTATAAAATTTCAGAAAACAGAAAATAGAATGAAAACTAGAAATAGAAACAGGAAATGAAAATGCAAACCAAGCAAGCCCTTAGCTTTCATGGTTAGTGGATAATTAATACCTTGAATGACATGTAGGTAAATGGGGATGAATGAACACTAACAAGTACTCCCTCGGTTCCTTTCTATCTGTCGTTTAAGGTTTTTGCACATGGATTAAGAAATGCAATAAGTGTGTTTTTTTAGATCTATTGTTTACAAATATACCCTTTCTCTCTCATTAAAGTTTTCCACCATTTCTAGTCATATGCAATAAATACCCCACTATTTAATAATTTTGGAAGAGGGTAAAGTTGGAAAATTAGCATTTATTGTTGCCTTGATATGTGAAAACGACAGTTATTTAGAAACAAATTTTAGACTCTAAAACGAATGATAAAAAGGAACGGAGTGAGTAATTAACAAGCTTTATCAAATGACCAAATTAACCCTTTGAAATGCAAATAATGCCACATTGGAATATTTTCATGAAAAGAATAGCTAGTTAGGCACCAAGTTGAAACAAGACTGGTTAAAATGCATGTGGATCACAGGGGGCTTAATGGTGTAGCAGAACTGGAATTCTTGGTTAGGGTGGGTCCTCTACACATTCAAGTTAGATTCTTGGAGGGTACATGTACAGGAACTTGTATCAGCCTTTTTTTTTGTGAGGTAATGACTAGTGAGTCTTAATTTGCACAACATTTTTGACCATTTGGCATGGGAAAGTTCTGATTTCTGAAGAGTCCAGCCAGCTAGCCCCATGTCTTATGGCAAGGTCACACACATTGTTCTGCTTGCTTTGGACATGGGGTTAAATATATAATTGAAATTGAAATTCTGCAGCAATTCAATTCAATAGTCTTGATGCCAGTGCAGACTGATGATGATAAACATTAATAAATCCACAACAAACAATTACTGTTCTGTCTAACTAATGTCACTGGGTTCACTAGCTTGACCCCATCTTGACTTATTCATTATAAGTCCAGAGAAAAAGGACCCTTGTCAGTTTTTTTATGACATGAAGCTGGGTAATTTGCTGACCCCTTTCTTCACCTCACCCTGACACCCTCTCGTGAGCAAAGGTTGTTCTATTATGTATGTAGCATTGGTTATTTAGGAGATATAAACTAAATAGTACTTATTTCAATTTCTTGTAGAATTTGGAATTTGACCACATAGATAATGCATAATGCATACGTCATTCTTTCAATCTAAGGAAACTTTTTATTTATGATGAAAAATTAATGTATGAACACAGCCCATTCCATGGGAGAATGCATATATAGGATTTTAATTTGAGGTTTTGCATTTTCATTTCTTGTTTTCATGTTCTGTTTTTTTAAGTATTTTTAATTTTTCTTTTGAAAAATTTCATAAAACAAGAAACAAAGAATGAAAACAGGAAATGAAATTGCAAACCAAACCGGCCAAGTGTGATCAACTTCACCTTCACCTAGCTGATCTATGTGCTAAATGTAAAAAAAAAAAATTGTTTAGAAATACTTTTGTCCAATGGTTAACATATAATGATAATTACCATTGGAGTGGGGTGGTGTGGAAGCAACAACCATATCTTTTGTATTAAGCCTCATAAATACTTGTAAACTAATGGACAAAATAGCTTTCATGTTGAGAATCTGGAGGAGCTTACATGGAAATTGGGAAGTGCTGACTATTGACTAATGTGATTTATCTATATCAATATGTTACAAATAGTATACAAATTTAGTTTTCCAAAAATTTTCAATTTCAAGACATGCATCGTATTTTTTAAAAGTTACAGAAAAAGAATTCTTTTTAATAATAGTCACTTATTTTTATGTAATTTTTCAAAAAATAAAATATATGTCAGCTGAACCCAATGTGAAGAACTTTTCTTTTATTTTTAGAAAATGAATATGTACAATTTAGTGATTCTACCCTTTGAATTGAAATAACCTAAGGTCTTTGCACTATTGGTAATAGATGATAATGCATTTTGAGGACAAGGAGGAAAACACGGAATCATGTCACAGGCTACGATAAGTAAAAAGTGAAAGTACATACCTACCTAACAAAATATATTTGAATTAATCTTCCAGTTTGGGTAAAGTCTTGAAAGTAATTTATTGACGAGTTTGGACGAAGAAATACTTTTAGGTGAAAAAAATAGAATGAATTAAAGATGTTAAATATATTTAATTTTTCTGTAAGTTAAAATTAGTCTTTGTAGTCCTTCTACTCTAAAAGATTTCTTATTTAACTTCTTCATAAGTAACTAATTTCAACATATAGAGAAATTAAATTCATTTAACCTCTTTGAATTATTCTATTTTATTTTTTAAAAGTTTTTCTGTATCTAAATCTATGTGCACTTAAAGATCTTACCCATATTATTCAACAAATTGTATGAGTAAAAATTTACAAGTAAGGGAAGAATTAAAAGGAAAAAAAAAAGAAAGAAAAAAAAGGAGAGTGCTAATTAAGAGAGAGATATATAGATGGAGAAAAACAGTCAACAGTATATTTGTCCATGATGGCCAAACAATAATTATTTGACGAAACGGCAATTGCATGTTGCATTTGTGGATATGATAAGAATATGTGCATTCATAAAGAGCCACACATAAGAGAGTAAGATACTCATGTTGAATCAATCAAAGCTTTGTTATAAGACTGTCTAATTTCGATTTGTTATATCTTGTCCTGTTACATGGAAAGAACAACTTGATGGTAATGTGCCTGTCTCAATGCTTATGGGTCTATTTCATGTTCCAACTTTTCAACTTTGATTAATCCCTATCACCAAAGTTTACGGCTTCTTTCTTATTCTTATTCTTGTTTGATGCAAACTTACAGTTTATTTTGTCCTTTTCACTACTCCTTTATAATCATTAGGGAGTGAGGATTGTTTACATATTGTTGATTTAGCCAACATATTAAAAATGTTCATTGTAGATTTAACGAAAATATTTATAAAAAGATGTGTAGTAGGTTCTACCCTGCTACCAAATTGGTTTTAATTTCCTTCTCTTAATTTAATTTTTTAAAAGTTCTTAATAATTTTTCCAAGAAAAAAAAAATTAATTGCAAATTTGTGTGTTGTGAAAAGAATTAAATAAAAAGGAGGGATAGGTATTGTTGAGTTCTTCAAAGCATTTTTTTTGGTCGAAATAACTTGTGGGCTGGGCTGATAGTGGGTGATCTTCATAGACTCATGGTCTAAATAACTTATGGGCTGGGCTCAAATTTGAACCCCATATGTACTGTTGGGCCAATAATACCGTTGGACTTCTTTCATTTTTGCGTGGGCTCAGGCTTCACAATAGAACATATTGCATCACAAAGTTGAATCCAAGAAGGAAATTGTTATTGACAAAAAAAAAAAAAGGAAATTGTAGTGCAAAAAACAAAAACACTTTAACAAATCAAAAGCAAATTGAAGAGAAACATTTCTTTATTATCTTTATGATTGCTTTATAATTAGGGTCAGACTAATTAGTACCCTAAAGACATTAATTAAAAAAATAATAAATATAGAAGATTTTTATTAAAAGTTTTGACATTAATTATATTTATAATATTAAAAATTACACAATCTGATAATTTTTTTAACTAGTGCCTTATAACATTCTTTGACATTTCCCTTATAAGGTCCTCCTGTGTTTTACACATGCATTTCTTAATTTTTTTCTAATTTTTTTATCTTTCTATTCTTTCAAATAAAATATTGACACCAATATTAACACCACATTAACACCATTAAATATTTGTTTGTTGAGTTTTTTTTTTCTCAATAAAGACCATTAGATTGAATATTTTATCACATAGATTATATTCACAAGATTTCACATTAATTAAAAAATGATATATACTTTAATTGTAGCTATTAAAATTAAATAATATATTTTTAAAATATATAAAATCATGAATTATCTAATCATATTTTTTCTCAATATTCAATTTTTAAGGGTTGATATAATGATTAATATGGTGAAATATTATAATCTAATGATTAGATCGATAAAATTACATTTATCCTACGCTTATGTATGTAAATAATATATTAATATGAAATTAAATAATAATGTAAAATTTGTTCCCTGACATAATATCCATAGATTTCTCATCATGTCGATCTGTCTAAAATTTGATGATGAGACGTGTATGTTCAAAATATTTCAAAATTTTAGAAAAATAATGCTTCCTCTATCCTTATTATAAGAATTATTGAGAATTTTATTTTGATCATTTTTATAATATCATTTTTATAAAGTTTGAGAAACATTTATTAGTTATTTCTATAATTAAAGAATATTATACTTTTTAAGATTTGATAAATGTGTTTATAAAAATTGATTAACATGAAAAATTAAATAGAGTTTAAGGTTAATTTTTTAATTTAAAGAGATTTTTAAAAATTAATATATTAAAATAAGTTTTTTAATATACGTGTTTAAATTAAAAGATGTCTTATAAATTGAATAGGATTAACTATTTTCAAATAGCTAAAAAGATGGCTCATGGCCAAAATACTAGGCTCTATAAGTTAGGTGAAGTAACTTGTAGCTTATAAGTTAGAAGCTCCTAAAATAAGCTACTTTGAGGTACCTTACCAAACACTTTTATGTTGCTCAAACTAGCCAAACACACTCTATATGTCCGGAATTCAGATAGAAAGACAGAACTTATGAGATTGGTCAAATATTCATCTTAAACTAGAAAAAGCATAAAAAATGGTTTTTTAAGGATTAAATAAGAAGTTCAGTTTTTTTAGGGGGACAAATGTCGAGATTGAATAGACATGATTTTAGCATGAAATGACAAATTCACCGACCAATGATCTAGATACTAGCTGATAGGCTTTTTAAAGAGAAGCTCAAACATTGAAACATCATAATAAATTCATCCTAGCTAATCTCATTATCATGGATGTGATATCAAAATGAACGCAAATCACTCACGTGATAATGGCTTAAATAGGAAATGTCAAGTTTGGATTCAAAACGGGATATCCTAGCTTCAAAAATCCATAACTAAAGCCTAATTAAGAGTATGAAACATCCCTAATCATTAGGGATTCCTCTAACCCACTCTTCAAATTCATAATTTTTTTACACTAAAAGTGATAAGATTTGAATTCAGACCGCAGATCTCACCTAAACCCTTTATTTATTATAGTCTAATCCTAACGACTCTAGTTTAAATTAATATGATTCAATATCTATGGATTTTTAAAAAAAATTAAATAAATTTAAAATCTTAATTATAAAATATATATTTAATACTTTCTCCAGGTCATGACTACAATTAGGGATGTAAGAGGGTCCGATCCAACCCGTGAACCCGATCAACCCAACCCAAAGTAATTTTTAGGTGGGCACAAACCTAACACCTCATTGTTAAGCACAACCAATAAAAAATTACAATGAATTAAAATAAATTTTAAAAATAAAATCGGGTAAAATCCTAAATTATAGGAACCGTAGTTTTTCTTCTTTCTTCTCTCATCCGTCTACCACATAACACGTCCCTGCAACTTTTACACATCATCTTCCATTAGAATTAGTAACTGCAGACTATACATTAGAATTAGATCCGTAGTCAGAAAACCCGTTACTCAAATGCGGGGCAACTTTTAATTGATTACAATGGGACAAAACATTTCCATTGAAATTAGTATCCACGGGCTGGATTGAGGCATCTGCAATTCTGGCCTAGCCACAAACAAAACAACAGTGTTTCCCTTTGCTGTTGCTTTTGCAAGATTGCCAATGACAACATTTTCCTTTCAAGAAGTAGCTTGGCCCAAAAAATATGAAGAAAGCAGGTCTCTGCACTTGCTTTCCAATTCCATAGTTAACCATATTCAGCCAACAACATGAAAAGAAACTATTTAAAGAGAAGAATATGTGATGTAGGGACGTGTTACGTGGGAGACAGATGAGAGAAGAAAGAAGAATATCTACTTACCCGTTTGGTTTAAATTCTAAACCGTCCGGAATGAATTCTGCAGAATTGATTTTAAACCACTTCCGTCCAAAGTACTTCGTAAAGCGTGCATCATTTATCTCAATCATTCATTCCTAGAATCAATTCTACTCAACTGTAAACCAAACGGACCCTACGTGCCTATAATTTAGGATTTTACCCGGTTTTGTTTTTAGAATTTATTTTAATTCATAGTAATTTTTTGATTGGTTGTGCTTAACAATGGGGTGTTAGGTTTGTGCTCACCTAAGAATTGCTCCCCAACCCAACCCGAAGGATATTTAACGGTTTGGTTCGGGTTTCGGTTCAGTTCAGACATTTTCTTTCAAACCCGATCTGGTTCGGTTCGGGTATCGGGTTTGCCTATCTTGAACCCGATAGACCCGAACCAAACCAAACCAAGAAAAGAAGTCTTAATTTTATTTCATTTTCCTTCCCATGGAGAACAAAAATAGGCGCAACGGTAACACAAGCAGCGGTTGTTCCCCAAACCCTATTTCATCTGCTCCTCTCATTTTATGTTTCCCTATTTCTTTTCTTTTTTTCATGTTATATTTTAACTTCATGTCATCTTCCATATTTTAAAAAAAAAAAGAAAAATGTTCATGACCCAACCCAACCCAACCCGAACATATTCGGGTTGGTTCGGGTCGGGTTACTCGAACCAACCCAACCCACTATCATTCTATCGGATCGGACTTGATGTCACCCTAAACCCGATCCAACCCAACCCGATTACACCCCTAACTACAATGAATCACCGGACATCAATTGAATTTTTAAATCGTATGAGGACTAGTAATTAAATTTTATTTTTATAATACAATAGGTGACATGACCGGTAATAGGAAGTTAATTGGCTGATTCACGATGTGAATCTCCTACTGCAACGATTCATTGTAGTCTTTACCCTTTCTCCATTCGATAATTATGAGCATTATTAAGAAAAAATTATAAAAGATTTGGAATTATTCTTCAAATAAACTTTGTTGAGTTTCTTCATAATTTCTTGCTTGTTCTGATGTTCTCAATTGATCGAGGCCTTTTTTTTTCCAATTCCATGTAACCCAAAAAAATTGAGTCCTATTTTTTCATCATAAAAATGATAAATACTGGGTGGAGGCTTGAGTTGCATGAGATCGACAAAAAAAAAAGAAAATACTTCGATCACACCAATATTTGTCGTTCTGAATTGAGGCAAAGTTTGTGATATATAAAAACTTAGATATGCCAGATTAAATCTCAAACTTCACATAAAGACCGCACCAAAAAAAAACCTTGGCATAAAAAATCTGATGAACAGCATTTAAAAGTTAACACAAAACATCTTACGGGAAAAGCACATAATAGAATGTTTGTTTGAAGTTAAAGAAATATATTTTCGAAAAGTAAAATTGGGATGAGGGGTGGTAATCTTATTTATTTTTACTTCTCATTTCTACTTCATTTTATATATTTTTAAATTTTTTAAATAAATAAATTTAAAAGATTTTCTGAGAATATTATATATACACCTACTAAACATATTTATAAATTTTATTCAGAAATAAGATTTTTAGTAATAGAATTCTCCGGAACATATTATCTCCCCGAATGTGATCTCATGCCTTGACATAAAGACTTTGTTTGGTTATATAAAAGAAATATGTGGAAAGAAAGTGAGTGTAAAGAAAGTGAGTGGAAAGAAAGTGAAATGGAAATGAGATGATTTTGAGTTTGTTTGGTTGAAAACAAAATGAGAACAAAGACAAGTATAAAATTAATTTATTACTGCTGCAATGGCCATAATAATTGGCCACCAGAAGCTTCACTCGAATAAGCTAAGAGAACTGAGGCTGAAAAACAACAATTGGGGAGGGTAATTTTGTCTTTTATCGTGTACTCTCAACTTTAAGCTATTTTCTTCACAAGGGAAAGATGAAAATTATTTTGGTGGGGCCTAGTATTTTTATCTTCTTTCCTCATGTTTTCTTCAACTATCAAACTGTGTAAAACTGTCTTTTCGAGTAAACTGTCACTTTCGTCCCTGACTTTGTACGCGTCTTTCACTTTAGTCCCTGAGATTTTGAAAACCCTCCCATAGTCCCTGACTTTGACGTCCGTCTTTCACTTAGGTCCCAAACCTAAATGTCCGTTAATTCCTTGATGAGTAGGGACCAAAGTTAACGATTTTTTACACTGAGTAGGGACCAAAGTGAACGATTTTTGACAACTTCCCTAAAACAATCCCAGTTTCTTCCCCCTGTGAACTGGTGCTTTGAACTACTTAATTCACATATGGAAGCCATGATATTACCCAGTTTTTTTTATCTTGATAACAACCTCTAACTCTCCAACTCTGTATATTAATTGCACTAATGGAAGTAGCCAAACCAATTTGAAATTTCATGCTTTTAGCTTCTATGTGGTGCATATGCGTATTGTATATAATGGCCCTCTTCATTTTCCTTTTCAACAATCCTACTACAAAAGTAAGAGGAACCTAAGTATGCTACAACATTAATATAACCTCATAGAGCTCTGAACTTCTTTCTCCAAATAGTATTGACTTGAATCATAAAAGCTAAGGAAAGGGGAGAAGGTAGGTTTACAAATTGTTTCAGAAACACTTGTATTTCATCTAAAATGTTATGAGAAATTAATAAACAATGCTATACTTTCTTTCATCTTTGAAATTTTTTGTTCAAACTTGTTTTCCAAAAAAACAAGACAACAAGAAGAAAGAAAACAAGAATACCTCAAGAAGTCATGTGATGTTTTGATGTCTCTGTTTGTGATCGGTTACATGAAGGCAACTTGAGATTAACCCAAGAGATATTGCAGCAGACCATTGGTGGTGTTCATGTTCATGTTGAAGCAACCACTCCAAAAGAAACTTTGAAGCAACAGATTTAACAGTGTGAACAGATGGAGGCAAAACCTGATGATAACAAATCCAGAGATTGTAAGAATTAAATGTTATTATGGCAATTACACAAGATACATTACTAACCAGATTATTCGAGAGTAGATTTTCTAATTTAATGACTTTTATTTAAGCATCGCTATAAGTGAAATCATAGATATTGGTTACTGCAACATGTATTGGATTGGAGGATATATAATATTCTGAACTGGATTACTTCCAAGATCATTCATATTGCAAAACTGTTACTATAAAACATGGCTAAAAGCGTGAAATTTCAAATTGGGTGCACAATGATGGAAAACTTCTTCTCATCACACAGAGTGCACCAATAGCCAGTGCAAGTTGGTTTGGCTAAAAGCGTGAAATTTCAAATTGGTTTGGCTACTTCCATTAGTGCAATATACAGAGCACGGAGAGTTAGAGGTTGTTATCAAGATAAAAAACTGGGTAATATCATGGCTTCCATATGTGAATTCAGTAGTTCAAAGCACCAGTTCACAGGGGAAAGAAACTGGGATTGTTTTGGGGAAGTTGTCAAAAACGTTCGCTTTGGTCCCTACTCAGTGCCAAAAATCATTCACTTTGGTCCCTACACATCAAGGAATTAACAGATGTTTGGGTTTGGGACCTAAGTGAAAGACGAACGTCAAAGTTAGGGACTACGGGAGGGTTTTCAAAATCTCGGGGACTAAAGTGAAAAAAGCGTACAAAGTCAGGGACGAAAGTGACAGTTTACTCCTGTCTTTTCTCTCCCATTTCACGGTCTTTGTTTTCTTTCTCCGCATTTTCTTTTGTTCCAAACGATGTGAAACTCCCCATTTCCACGGGGGAAGAAAAAAATCCTTCATTTGACAAATATGATCAAATAGTGGGGAAAGAATTTCTCCTTAAGAAAGTAAAGGAAAAAAATAATTCCCAAAAGAAGAAAATGAAAGAATACATATGTGGTTTTTTAATATATTGTATGATTGTTTGTATAATTTTTAAGATAATATTTGAAATAAGGGGTCGGTCTAGTGTGAATTGTGGTCATATAGGCATGTAAGGGTCATTTAATAAAAAATAAAATTATTTATTTGTCTTTAGAAATCGGTAAAATATAGACTTGAGTACTAGGTGGACTAAATTTTATTTAATCTATGCTAGAAATTCTTGTAAAAACCGGTAATATGGTTGGTCACAATATATGACTAATGACAAATTTTACTTAAATGTTACTCCATCCGTTTCTATTTATAAGGTATAGTTGACCAAATTACACAGACTAATAAAAGTGATTAAAACTAGTTAATTCTATTAGGGTTCTAACAAAATAGTTTAACTTTCTAGTTTTACCCATATTTAATATTAATAACTAACTCCAATATCATTTGATAGTTGGAAAGACATTAAAATTAATAAAGGTAATAAATAAGTAAAATGTTAATAAATACTTTCTTGAAACTGTAAAGTGACTTATAAAAATGAACACAAAAACTTCTAAAAGGTGCCTTATAAATAAGAATGGATAAACTAATTTTAGTTTTAGAGTTGCTATTATAAAAAATAATTTGATCTAACCAACACTCTTAACTCAAAATTATCTCACAACTATATATGTGTGAAAGTACTTAATCAAGACTAGGGGTGGAATGAAGTAGGTTGTGCCACCCATGAAGGGCCTACGACCTAGCCTAACCTGACTCAATTAATAAAAAGGCCAGGTTTCAAAAAGCCTTTATAATTAAACAAACCATGCTTAGGCTATTTAAAAAGTCGGTAGACTTGTTGGGTCGACCTGTTAAGGAAAAATATTATTTTTAATAAAAATATATAATATATAATAGAAATATAAAAAACTATTATTTTTTTTATTTTTAAGTTTGATGGGTTTCTGGCAAGCGAACCACAAATCCAGCAGTATAATAGTAAGAGAGTATCGTATCCACAGGGAACGGTCAATTTACGTAGACTGTGATCTAATTATCAAGGAGAAACAACGGTTAGAGTATATTGTTGCGGAATTGTAAATAATAGACTAATATCAATAGAATTAGAAAGGAAGAGTTGGAGACACTTTACTTGGATTAGGATTGGATTTCATATCATCACACCCTTTGTGCATGTAAAAACTATCTATTATTTTAGGTTTACTCTATAATAATGTAGATAAACTTTATTGCTAAGACCCCGAGTTACCAGTAGCCTCACACACTCAAAGGTAATCCATGCGGGCTCTCCCAAGCGACAGACTTACCCTCGACTTATTTTGTTCTCTTTTGTTCAGTTTGTAAAGGACTAATTGAAATACGGGGCCTACCAAATAAAGTATACCTTCACTAGAGTACTGTCACTACCCATCGCTCATTAGATATACCCACCTCTCGCTTCCGGGATTCACAATCAACTAATCCTTTGCTATCGGTAATTCAAAAACCATGCCTAACATATTGGAACACCCTTCATTAGTGTACTCACACTACCCATCAATCATAAGCAACGCCCCCGTAAAGGAACCCTGGCTACCGAGTCCTCTTATCCAATTAGAGAGTGAGTTTCTTCAGAATCCGCTCCCCCACTCTCAATCCTAGTCAAAACTAACTAAGTCAAGATTAGCCTATAACTCCATACGCAAACGTGGGAATTAGGAATTAAGTACAGAATAAGATTACCAATATTATAGACAGAGAGCACAAAAATAATAATATAGAATTTACATACACTTGGGGATAGAATCAATTACATCCAATCCTAATGGAGAGTTAACTACACAAGGTAGCCATACAAACCACCGAAGATGTTGTCACCATCTTCAATCCTTGTGAAGCGCTCCTCCTCTCCTACTCTAAACTTAGCTCTGGTACATTATCACTGAAATAAGACTGAATTACAATGATCGTGCACACTGGATTTGGCACAAGAGGTTCCTATTTATAGACTAAGGAAAGACAAAGCAATTTGGGGAGAAATCTATTTAAAAACGGCAACAGGGAGCAAATCAGCGTGACCTGCGCTCCAGGTTGCACTACAACGCAGGATGGGGCGCAATTTCCAGAGAGTCTGCGCTTCACAGCGCAGGGTGAAGCGCAGGTAGCGTCCTGCAGCTCCAACTTTCTCTTTTTAATCTTGATCTCTCCCCGAGACTGGTTTTGGCAGATTTGTCTTTCCTTGTTTCCCTTTTCTTGATAAAATCCTTGCATTTATTGAGCAATCTTTGATTTATTCGGGAAGCTTGTCTGCAGAATCCTTGATTGATTGACAGTGATCTCCTCATTAATTGTATTATATCTTCTTCAAATCTTCATTAAATGTCTTCAATCAATCTCAAATCTTGCAGATATCTCCCTCATTTAATTCTATTTATCCTTCAAATCAAATCTTTGCAATATCCTGCAAAAATCAGCAATATTTCTATCAAAATAGCATTAAATTCAAATCTTAGATTAATAAATACAATTTCTCTAATATTTAATAAAAAGGGATTAAATTGGGGAAAAATTACCATTTTATCCTTGATAAGTGAACTAAAAAGTAATCTAATTTATCAACTAATTTTCACTTATCAAAGTCCCATAACTCCCATTCAAGTCAGAATTGAGTCTGAACTTCCAAACCCTAGATCTAAAATTTCAATCACAACTTTAGACTTCAGCGACCATCCACACACGGCCAAACCCTTCAGCAACTCTTTCCTTCCCCATTGTGACCAGTGACCATGACGGTGCTTTTGGAACCAAAGAACCACACACTAACACTCAAAGGCAAGAAGATAGATCTGAATGAAATGATTATTTCAATCTGAATCATCAAGTACAACAATCAAGTATTTATACTAACTAACATATATCTCAACTAACTTACAACCTTTTAAAATTCTGTTATTAACTAACTAACTAACTAACTAACTAACTAACTAACTAACAGATTGAAATTAACTACAACACTCCCCTTTAATTCAAATCCTAAAAAATACAACACCTAGCTCACTTCTTAATTTCTCAAAATGATTTGTCTTCAATGGTTTAGTAAGGATGTCTGCAACCTATAATTCTGCAATAAATTAAACCAACTCCAATTTCCTTTTGCTTACTTGATCTCTCAAGAATTGAAATCGAGTCTCTATGTGCTTGCTTCTTCCATGTGACATTGGGTTCTTAGCTAGATTAATGGTTGGTTTATTGTCAATCATCAACTGCATAGGCTTCCTTACTTCAATTAACATTTCCTTTAATAATGATTCTAGCCAAAGAGCTTGACAAGCTTCATATGATCCCACAACATATTCAACTTCACAGGATGATAGTGCTATCACAGGTTGCTTCTTTGAGCACCAAGAAATTGGTGCATTAAGGAACTTGAAAATATATCCTGAGGTACTTCTCCTATCAATTTTGTCCTCACACCCATCAGAATCGGAATAGCCCATAAATAGACTTCCTTCGGTTATTTTATTTGGAAACAACACTCCATATTCCAATGTACCTTGCAAGTACCTTAGAATCCTTTTTGCAGCAACCAAGTGAGATATCTTTGGATCATCCATGAATCTTCTAATTAATTAGTCCAACTCCAAAAGATATATCATGCCTGTTGTTATAAAGATACCTCGAAGAACCAACCATTTTCTTGAATAAGGTGTTGTAAACTCCTTCTTCATCATTGTTTCTATAACATCCCGAAAATTAGGACTCTAAGGGTTGTAAGAGAAATCACAAGTTAAGGACTCTGGTCAGAGGGAGAGAATAGGAATTTAAAAAAGGCTATGAGTTTTAGAGAGAACTCTAAACGTAGAGCCCAACACCGGGTCCCCATTTCCAATCATGAATGAATCCAGGAGAAAATTAAGTTAGGATATATATGGGAGGAAGTTTTAGTGGTGAGGAAAAACATTGTTACGAGCGTATTCTTATAGACACTTAGAACCTTTAACCCTAACCTTATTAGAGTGAATTGATGATTTATATCATTGTTCACGTGAAGTGTATCCCGTTGGACTTCAATCAAGGTTATTGCTTAATTTTGTATTTTAAACCTAATGACCTTGGTGCACTAATTCGATGATATTTAGAGTTGTAGGTGTCCGAATTAGGTGATTCAACTTGCATTCGAAAGCTGAGATTTAGGGCTTCAGTTTGTTATGTTATACGATAGTATTCCGGTTTCATTTTCACCTCCAAACAGGCTCCTTCTCGCATAAGCGAGAAATCTCTTGCTTGAGCGAAAATATCAACAGAAACAAGGGTTTGAAATGTCGTCATTCAGAATGCAATTGTTTTAATTTCGCTCAAACGAAATTGTTTTGCTTGAGAGAAAATACGCGAGACCAGTTTTCTAAAACCATATTCCAGCGTCATTTGACCCATTTCAAACATATTACTCTCAACCCTTTCTTGCCCTAGCAGAGGAGGAAGAAGAGAACGAAGAGGAGGAAGCTTGTTTGAGGTCTCCAACCAAGAGAAGAGCTTAGCAACATCCTTCTCCACCCTTCCAACCTCCCTATTCTTGCTCTTTGAGGTGAGTGTGGTAACCCACTCACTTTCATCTTGCTTGCCTCATTGTATGCCCCCTATTTCTCTTTCCCCTTGCTTGTTTACTTTGTTTGTGAGTGTGATAGATTGTTTCTAGGGATAGCAAGCATTTCTTGAGTTGTATGTATTTATGCCTTCAAACCCTAGATTGTGTTTAGGTTTGACTTGCAAATCTCCATGAAATAGCTTGTTTATGCATACCATGCCAATCATACTCATTTATGTATATATATATAATAACTCTAAGCATTCATGGGCCTATGGCCAAGAAAAGGAAATGTCACAAGGTCCTCAGACTATCACAGGGTCTTTGGACCATCACAGGGTCTCCGGATCATCATAGGCCTTTGGGCAATCAGTTACAAGAAGAACGAAGTAACCACATCGACCTCTCGGCTAAGACGGAGATGGGGTTCCTCAAGCTAAAAATGCAACATGCATTGTTCATTCGTTGATAATAAGTCTTAGTCATAGGTGCCCCTGGACGGCGGTCCTTGGTCACATGGCCGAGCACTCAACCACAGTCATGAATAGCGAAAAGACCCCATGTGTCGAGTAAAAACACGTCACAACCATGTTTGCATGATTTCATATTATTTATGTATATGTTGGAATTGTGGAATATGTTTGACTGTTGCATCTCATGCGTATGATTTCCTACACTACATGTTTTTACCACACTCACTGAGATGCTAGTCTCACCCCATGGTGTGGGATATATTCAGATGTGCAGGGTTCCCGTCCATATGCTTAATTGGGAGACTGGAGCTATTGGTTGGGTTTTATTATGGCCCAACTCTTTTTGATTGATACAGTTTTGTATAGTCATATGATTCTATTGTTTTAATGGGATATGATAGTACATGTGGGGCCTCAGGGATGCCTTTTATAATTTCAGGACACATGTATAGTCATATCCCATTATGCCTATTTGAGTGATATTTGTATTCTGAGCCCTTGTTGGCAACAATTGTATCTTTGTATTGATGTACTGGATTTCTGCTTAAGTAACTATTGGATTACCTAAGCGCTGGTAGTATGTGTATGCCAATATCAATAATATGTGAAATAATTTCACGAATTTGAAAATAGTGATTCCAATAGGCAATGTTTTTGAATTAAGAAATTAGAATGTTACATTATGGTATAAGAACAATTCAATCCATTGGACTGTGGTTAAGTTAGTTTCCCGTTACTTCCTATGATCCTACAGTACCTCGTACTCCTTATAGGGACTGATCACCCCTATAGTTTGTGTGTTGTATACAGGATTATGGTTAGTGACATGAATAGGATGCCTTGATCAGGGAGTTTAGAATGATTCCCTAACAAGGTTAGTACCAACCACCTGTTAGGGAGAGAGGATAACATATACCTATTCCCAAGAACAGAACCCTTATCCAAGGAACCCCATAGAATGTCACTCCCAAGTCCTAGTGAACATAAGACCCACTTAAAGAAACCAACTTAAGTAAACTACCTAATGAGTAATGAGAATATTTATTTGACTTTGAATTCTGATACTTGGTTTTCTTTGATTGATTGAGTAACATGGCTAGTGATGTATGTGCATGATTGATTGTGAGCTTCTTGGGTTATGATTTAATTGATTTGGAATTTTAATAGGATATGGTAGGATTAATAATTCCACGACCTGCATAGATGGGAGTGGGGGAAATGATCCTAATTGGCATGAGATTTGAACTTCATGATCAGGATAGCATGCTTGACCCTTCTGAATTAATTATTGTACAATAAATTGTTAGGACTACCGAATTGATGCTTGGCTTAGATTCGATTGTAAAGTGTGGTGTTATCAGAGGAGGAATGCCAAAGATTGATATTTGAATTGATAGGAAACTGATTCTTTTCTGCATGTTTGAGGTCAAGAAAAATATGACTTACTCGTAGCATGAATTCTAGAATATAGGCTTTTGAGGTTTGATCATAATTTGACTAGCGACATAATAACATTCCTATGACATCTAAATTTGGGTTAGAATTCATGTATAAGCTTATAACAATTTCTTTTGAGGATGAGACCTAGTTGGATGTGTCTTTACTTAATTTCACATCTTAAGTTACATGGTGACAAGGTTCAGGTCTCATATTAATTCCAAGAACGAGATTGGTTATGGTTTGGGGGTAGTGACCATAAGAATGTTAAAATTAAGTAGTTACTTTAGTCAATTGGAATACGTGTTTCTTGTAGTGTTTTAATTCGAACCTTTGGCTAAGATGTGAACAACTCCCTAAATGATTTGACTAGGGAACCTCTATCGAATGATAATTAGAAATTGTTTACTCCTATGACCTAAACGAAAACAAATTAAGTGCAAACCATATTCCCCTTGAACTTGGAAGCTTAGGAAGAACAGTGTGTGGTAAAATGGTTATGTTAGAACCTATGGAAATTGATTATCAAAATTGGCATTGCCTTGGTGTGTGAGAGGGTTGGGGAATAGATTTGGGAAAAAACTGAGGTGTTGAATGACCATGAAACCTTGTGCACCTAATTAACCGAGGTGTAGACTTAGAAGTTAGAACTCTAAGCTAAGACATAACAACCAAGACTCTACTGGGATGAACCTTCCCTAAGGGGGATTTGTGTCCCTAAAGAGGGTAGTATTACACAACGTATTCTAGAGGGATGCCCTCAAGGGTAGCTTCTCGGTACCTCCTAGGACCACTGAGGAGCACCCACATCTTAAGAAAATGTTTTGGCGGGAGAGATTTGAGTTGGATGATGTTAACTTAATAACAAGCTCAATCCACTCTAGAACTTCCCTTAGTGGTTAGACTACTTGTATGACTATATTTTATTAACGTCATATTTGGTTAGTTGTTGTTAGCTTGATGTTAATCTCATATTTGGATTAGGATAAAAATTCGATTATATGAAGACGGTTGGTGAATATTAATACTTAGTTGGTTTTATTTTGGATGTTGGTATCTTGATGGATTCTTTAAGATTTTATGCTTATCAACCTAATTATTAGTATTTAGGGAACAAGGTTCATCCTTTTTACTTTTTTGGTATTAGAATGATATTTTTAGAATCTACGCACAGTTCTTAAATTTCTATACCTATGAATTTGGTTCTTTCTCTTGATAAGCATAACTGATCCTTGGTGCGTTAGGTAAGGTGTTATATTGATTTACCTTGGGCCTAAGTTAATCAAGATGGGTATTCATACACATGGTTTTAGTCCTCATAAGTACATGTTAATTCGTTAGTGATGATCTTGATTATTTAGTGTATCCTTATCACTTGAATGATTGGATGGTCCCTTAGTTTAGGATCAAACTAAAATATACCTTAAGTTATTGGTTATGAATTGATCGGTCACTTGATTCTATTTAGCATAGATTTCGGATAGGAAGGCATGTATAGGTTTATGACCATTTTATGGAATGTGAGACTTGGTGGGTTGTACTTTTACTTGAATTCAATTTAAGTTTATATGTAACAAGGGTTCAGACCTTATCATTGAAATAGAGAGAAAATGACCTTTAATTAGTCTAAATGATGGTGTTTATGAAACTCAAATTAATTTAAGGACCTCACTGCTTATTCGAAAGGATGTATCTTAGTTATTGGTTAGTAGAGTTATTACTTGGAGGACGGTCAATTAAGTGATTACCTCATTGGTTTTGTAGCTATTCTTGAAGTAGTATTATAGTTTTAAATCATATGGTATCAATGATTCCTTAATTGACTTAGTTCTTTGAATGTGATGATTAGAATGAACTTAACTTCTTTGGAATGCTCTAGCCGAGTTGATAACCTCCAAAGGTGATGGTATTTTAGAAATAATTTACCTGCCTAAGTTGTTTACTGATGTTTGGAAATTAATGTAATTTCATGCTTGGGTTTGAGTGATCCTAGGTGAGGAAAGTTGTTAGTCTTGCTCTTATGTCTTGGAGTTAGTGGTTGATCATGGGTGGATTTAAATGTTTTACAGGGAAGAACCTAATTTTGGACCTAATAGAAACTTTAGTGAGTTCAATATAAATGTTGACTTCTATGTCAGGCCTAGATAGATTTTGATAATGATATTTTGCGAACTCGACAGTTTTTGAGTTGGATGCGACCACGAGTCAAATAATTATATATTTAAAGTCACATAGGCTTCGATCCTTTCACCCTATGAGGCTAATTTTTGTAGTTACAAGGTTTGATCTAAGAAAATACTTGGATCTCACATGGGGAGGCAAAGAGCTTAGAGTTAGGAGGGGAGAACTTGACCTTTTAAGCCATGATGACGTAATAGATCACTTAATAAACTTGTTTTAAGAACATGATTTGCTGAAGGTTGTGAATAATCAGATTTGGATGATTAATATTAATGTAGGATAGTGAGGTAATAACCAAACTCCAAGGATGTAGGTAATCTAAGTGAGGGATATAAAACTTGAGTCTAATAGGATAACAAGACAAATTTTGAGGACAAAATATATTTAAGGGTGGTAGAATTGTAACATCCCGAAAATTAGGACTCTAAGGGCTGGAAGAGTAATCACAAGTTAAGGACTCTGGTCAAAGGGAGATAATAGGATTGTAAAAAAGGCTATGAGTTTTAGAGAGAACCCTAAACGTGGAGCCCAATATTGGGTCCCCATTTCCAATCATAAATGAATTCAGGAGAAAATTAAGCTGGGATATGTGAGTAAGTTTAAGTGGTGAGGAAAAACATTGTGAAGAGTGTATTTTTATAGACACTTAGAACCTTTAATCCTAGCCTTATTAGAGTGAATTTGTGATTTATATCATTGTTCACGTGAAGTGTACCTTGTTGGACTTCAATCAAGGTTGTTGCATAATTTAGGATTTTAAGCCTAATGACCTTGGTGCACTAATTCGATGAAATCTAGAGTTGTAGGTTTCCAAATTAGGTGATTCAAATTGCATTAGAAAGCTAAGATTCGGGGCTTCAGTTTGATATGCTATACAATAGTATTCCAGTCTCATTTTCACCTCCAAACAGGCTCATTCGTTCTCAAGCGAGAAATCTCTCGCTTGAGCAAAAATATCAGCAGAAACATGGCTTTGAAATTTCGTTTTCGCTTGAGCGAGAGAATTATCGCTCAAGCAAAAATCAGGAGAATGCCACTGTTTTAATTTCTCTCAAGCGAAATTGTTTCGCTGGAGAGAAAATATGCGAGACCAATTTTTAAAAAAGCCGAATCCAGGGTCATTTGACCAATTTCAAACACATTTCTCTCAACCATTTCTTGCCCTAGCAGAGGAGGAAGAAGAGAACGAAGATGAGGAAGTTTGTTTGAGGTCTCCAACTAAGGTAAGAGCTTAGGAACATCCTTCTCCAACCTCCCTATTCTTGCTCTTTGAGGTGAGTGTGGTCACCTACTCACTTTCATCTTGCTTGCCTCATTGTATGCCTCTTATTCCTCTTTCCCCTTGCTTGTTTACTTTGTGAGTTTAATTGATTGTTTCTAGGGCTAGAAAGTATTTCTTGAGTTGTATGTATTTATGCCTTCAAACCCTAGATTGTGTTTAGGTTTGACATGGAAATCTTCATGATTAGCTATATAATGACTCTATGCATTCATGGGCCTATGGCCAAGAAAGGAAATGTCACAGGGTCTTCGGACCATCACATGGTCTCCAGACCTCCATAGGCCTTTAGGCAATCAGTTATAACAAGAACAAGGTAACCACATCGACCTCTCGGCCAAGAGGGAGATAGGGGTCCTCAAGCTAAAAATGACAACATGCATTGCTCATTCATTGATAATAAGACTTAATCTTAGGTGCCCCCGGACGACGGTCCTTGGTCACATGGACGGGCGCTCAATCACAGTCACAGATAGCGAAAAGACCCCGGGTGTCGGGTAAAAACACATCACAACCATTTTTGCATGATTTCATATTATTTATGAATACGTTGGAATTGTGGAATATGTTTGACTATTGTATCTCATGTGTATGATTTCCTACATTTCATGTTTTTACCACACTCACTGAGACGCTAGTTTCACCCCACGATGTGGTATATATTTAGATGTGCAGGGTTCCTGTCTGTAACATCCCGCTAATTAAGACCTCAATTCATAGGAATATCATAACTTAAAGTAGAATGAAGAAAAATAGGTTGTTGCTTGATGTTAGTTCTAAGCCTAATGACCTCGACGCACTAAATTGCAAATATCTAGAGTTGTAGATGTCTGATTGAGAGGATTCCACTCTCATTAGAAAGCTTATTTCCGGGGCTTCAGTTTGATAGGTCATATGATAGGGTTTGGATGAAAACTACACCTTAACAAGAAGGGAAAATTTCACTTTGGTTTCTTCGCTCGAGCTGAGCTCAAGCGCAGCCTGAGCGAGGATATCAGTAAAAAGGGAAAATTGTAATCTGGTTTTCTCGCTCAAGCTGAGCTCGAGCACAGCCTGAGTGCAGAAAAACAGAGAGAAATTCGAGGAAATTCAGCTCGAGCTGAGCTCAAGCGTAGCCTGAGCGAGAACTCGCGCTTGAGCTGCGCTCAAGCGAGGCTTGAGCGCAGGTCCGATTTCTGCATTTTAGAACACGTTCGTGGACGGTTTCAGTCAGTTCCTTCTTCCATTTTTTCGTATTTTCAGAGAGAGAGAGAGAGGTTCTAGTGAGAGAAAGTCCCAGCAAAGGCCAAGAACGATTTCTACTCACTCATCAAGAACGACTCTTGCCTCAATCTTTCTCCCTTCAAGGCCCTCCGTTCTTCGTTCTTTCTCCGTTTTCTCGACTCACAGGTTGGTGGACTTTCACTTGTTTGTTCTGGATGATTGCCATTGCATGTTCCCTATTCTTTTTCCCCTTTCCTTCTATGAATTAGTGATATATGTATAGTAGGAACATATGAATTGTGAATATACTGATTATTGTATGTATTGGATTGCCAAAACCTTAGGGTAGATGATTGGATGATTCTGTATGATGGTTCTTGATTATGTTTGATGATTCTTGATTGTATTATTCTGGAATTCATGGGCCTTTGGCCATCACAGTCATGAAATTATGAATTTAAGAAATCATAGAGCTTTCGGGCTATCACAGAGTCTTTGACCATCACAGGCCTTCGGGCAAATTAATTAAGAACAACGGGGTAACCACATCGAACTCATGGCCAAGAGGGAGATGGGGTCCCCAATCACAGAATTATATTTAAATATTTAAAATTTAATCATAGGTAACCTTGGACGACGGTCCTTGGTTACATGGCCGAGCGCTCATCACAGTCATGTAACAGAGAAAAGACCCCGGGTGTCGGGAACAACACCTCACAGCCATGCATTGCATCTTGATGATTGATTTTCTTTGTGTTGAATTCTGTATCATTATCTCTTTTATGTCTCTAAATTTATATGTATGCCATGATGGTCCTTGGTTGCTTTCCCCCACACCGCACACACTGTTACACTCACTGGGACGTTGGTCTCACCCCATTCCATGGGAACAATATTTTCAGTGGTGCAGGATACTGATCAAAGCTATGACGAGTAGTAGATGGCATGTGAAGACCATTAGTCTTATTGTTTATTTTACTTGATGTTTTTCTTATTGTTTAGAACCACTAGTGTTATTTGTTAAAGCAACTTTAGGAATCATTGTGTTAGTCTAATATTTTGTATTGGAGCCTTGATGGCAATAGCATGTTATTATTCCATTGAGTTATATATGTATTGTTGGAGCCTTAGTAATTGTTGGGTTACTCAAGCGATGGTATTGTATGTTGATACGCGAAATGAATGAAATAATTTCACGAATTTGGAAATAGTGCTTCCAACAGGCATTATTTCTGAATTTATAAATTAGGACGTTACATTTTGGTATCAGAGCAGTTCACTCCAGTTGGACTGTGGTTATGTGTTACTCCTTAAGTTAGTCATAATTTTATATGCATTATTAGGGAATTGATAGACTGATCACCTGGATATTTCTTAATGATGTGTATAGGGTCATGGCTAATGGTAGGAGGGGACGTCTTCGTGCCAATTCACCTTCACCTCACCGGATCAACCTCAGGATCCCGTGGCGGTGGCCCTTCAAATGCTCACCCAAATCATGGGGGAGCAAGCCGCCTCTAACGTCGCAGTACTTCAGGCCTTGCATAGGCAGTCCACCGGTACTCCTCCACCGGGGACAGTAGTAGATCCTTTTCTTCAGGGATTAACAGAATTCAGGAAACACCACCCTCCAGCCTTTAATGGGGCTTATGACCCAGCAGCAGCAGACTCCTGGCTTAATGCCATGAACAAGATCTTTGAGGTGATGGCTTGTGCGGACGACCTGAAGGTGAGATTTGCTACCTACATGTTACAAGGAGAAGCAGAGAATTGGTGGAAGAATGCGAAGATCAGTTTGAACACTCCGGAAACCTTACTCTCTTGGGATGCATTCCAGAATGTGTTCCTGGAGAAGTATTTCCCCGAACCAGTCAGGAAACAGAAAGAGCTAGAATTTCTCAATCTGAAGCAAGGCAACATGACCGTGGGCCAGTTTGTGGCCAAGTTTGAAGAACTCTCCAAGTATCACTCCCCGCTGCAAGCCAATCCTAATGAGGGTTGGAAATGTTCTCACTTGGAAGCGGGCCTCAAGCCCGAGATCACGAAAATTGTGTCAGCCTTCCAGCTCAAGGATTTCCCAGCCTTGGTGACCAAGTGTCTGGTCGTCGAGCAAAGTTTGGTGGATGAGGCGCCCAAGCTGGCAGCTAGGACTTGGGTTGAGAGTAAGAGGAAGAGAGATGATGCACCTGTCAGTAAGAATTTTCGACCTCAGTTCCAGGGAGGAAAGGGCAAGCAGGTCGCCCTTCCCTCCACTACAGCTTTTCCTACTTGTCCCGAGTGTGGCAAGCACCATCGGGGTGAGTGCCTGGCAGGACAACGAGTCTGTTTCTACTGTCGGGAACCAAATCACATGATTGGGGACTGCCCAAAGAGGAAGAAGGACCAGCCCGAACCCCAAGCTACTGGAAGGGTCTTTACCCTCAACGGTGAGATGGCAACTCAGGCCGATGATCTGATGCAAGGTACTTGTAATCTAAATGACACTCCTTTGATTGTACTGTATGATTCTGGAGCAACTCATTCATTCATTTCTTATGACTGTGTGGAAAGGATGAAATTGCATGCCACTCCTTTACCTGTTCATTTGAATGTCCATACCCCTGCTAAGGAAGCCATTCCCACTTCCTTAGTGTGTCTTGCATGCCCCTTAGAAATTCAAGGTAGGATCTTTGAAGTTGATTTGATTTGTCTGCCATTGAAAAAACTTGATGTTATTTTGGGTATGAACTGGTTATCCCGTAACCAGGTCATGCTTGACTGTTGCAATAAAGAAATCACGTTTCCTACTCTTCTCCCTTCCCCGAAGGAGAGGCCATCATATTTGTTATCTTGCTCCACTCAAATTTCTGAATGCCTGACTGATGGTAGTTATTGTTTTATATTACTGCTTTCCTCAACTGTAGAGTCAAAACCCGACCTAGACAACATAGCCATTGTTAGGGAGTTCCAAGATGTTTTCCCTAGTGAGGTGACCACCTTACCTCCGGACCGAGAGACTGAGTTTTCCATAGACCTTGTGCCGGGCACAAGGCCTATTTCTAAGGCTCCCTATAGAATGTCACCCCTGGAGATGAGTGAACTTAAGAAGCAACTAGAGGAATTAATAGAGAAGCAGTTCATTAGGCCTAGCGTATCCCCTTGGGGAGCTCCAGTGCTCCTTGTCAAGAAGAAGAATGGTAGCATGAGGTTGTGCGTTGACTATAGGCAGTTGAACAAGGTAACAATTAAGAACAAATACCCCTTGCCTAGGATAGATGACCTGTTAGACCAGCTTAGAGGAGCAACAGTATTCTCTAAGATAGACTTATGGCCAGGTTACCACCAGATAAGGATTAGGAGTGAGGATATTTCCAAAACTGCTTTTAGAACTAGATATGGACACTATGAGTACTTGGTGATGCCTTTTGGTTTAACCAATGCTCCAACAGTATTAATGGACTACATGAATCGGATCTTTAGGCCCTACTTGGATAAGTTTGTGGTTGTGTTCATCGACGACATTCTCATCTATTCTAAAACCTTAGAAGAACATAAGCAACATCTTAGAGTGGTTTTGGAAGTATTGAGAGAGAAGAAACTGTTTGCTAACCCTGAGAAATGTGAGTTTTGGTTGGATAAAGTTCACTTCCTAGGACATGTGATATCTAGTGAAGGTGTGTCAGTGGACCCCAGTAAGATAGAGGCAGTGATTGGTTGGGAGAGGCCCAAATCAGTCACTGAGGTTAGGAATTTCTTAGGATTAGCTGGGTATTATCGCAAGTTTATTAGAGGTTTTTCCCAGTTGGCTTTACCTCTCACTCGGTTGACTCGTAAGGGTCATGCTTTTGTTTGGGATGAGAAATGTGAGAAGAGTTTCAAGGAACTCAAGGAGAGGTTAACCACCACCCCGGTGTTGGTATTGCCGGACTTGTCCAAATCCTTTGAAGTGTATAGTGACGCTTCAGGAAAAGGCTTAGGTTGTGTTTTGATGCAGGATAAGAAGGTAGTGGCCTATGGTTCTAGACAGCTTAGACCCCATGAGGAAAATTACCCAACCCATGACTTAGAGTTGGCTACAGTAGTGTTTGCTCTTAAGGTGTGGAGGCATTACCTATATGGGGTACAATTTGAGGTTTTTAGTGATCACAAGAGCTTAAAGTACCTGTTTGACCAGAAAGAGCTTAACATGAGACAGAGAAGGTGGATGCAATTTTTAAAGGACTACGACTTTGAGCTTAAGTACCACCCAGGTAAGGCCAATGTAGTGGCCGACGTCCTAAGTAGGAAATCTCTGCATGTGTCATCCATGATGGTGCATGAGCTAGTATTGTTAGAGAAGTTTAGGGATTTAAAACTTGATGGGAACTATGAGGGAGATAGTATGAGACTCCATAGGCTAGAATTAGTTAATGAGTTAAGGACAAGGATTAGAGAGGCTCAGATCTTAGACTTAGAACTCCAGTCTCGAAAGGGACAAACAAGATTTTCTGTATCAGGAGATGGGATGATTCTCTTCCAAGGGAGAGTCTGTATCCCTAAGGGGGGTAGTCTTAGAGAGGAGATTTTAGAGGAGGCTCATAAGAGCAAGTTCACGGTACATCCGGGTATTACCAAGATGTACCAAGACTTGAGGACCATGTTTTGGTGGGATGGAATGAAGAGAGAGATAGTTGAGTTTGTTTCCAGGTGTCTTGTATGCCAACAGGTTAAGATAGAACACCAAAAGCCCTCAGGTATGCTCAAACCATTAGAAATTCCCGAGTGGAAATGGGAAGCCATATCCATGGATTTTGTGATGGGACTCCCTAGAGTTCCAGCAGGCTTTGATGCCATTTGGGTGATTGTGGATCGGCTGACCAAGTCAGCTCATTTCTTACCAATCAAGGCAACCTACCCTTTGACCAAATTAGCAGAATTGTATATCAAGGATGTTGGACAAGTGGCCTCACTAACTTAAGAGGGGGGGGTGAGTTAAGTTATTCGATTTTACCAAGTCTTTTTGATTATTAATAAACTTCTCTTAATAATGCTTAAAATTCCCTCTTTAAGATGATGAATGAATGATAATACTAAATAAAGTGAACATGTAAATTGCAATAAATAAACAAAAGTTAAGGGAAGAAGAATTGCAAACACTATTTATACTGGTTCGGCCAATCCACTTGCCTACGTCCAGTCCCCAAGTACACACTTGAGATTTCCACTATTTTGTAAAATCCTTTTACAAAGTGATGAATCCTCCAACACCTTGGAACTCTTCCTTGTGTTGAGAACCACCCACATACAAGAGAGGCACCCTCTCTTTAATCTCACAGTAACAGAAATGAAATTTTACAAGATAACTCTCTTTTAGAGTGGATAATACAATTTGAAGAACCTATAAGAGATCTTAAAGTATTTGCAAGAGTTTGGCACAAGATGATTCTAAAGAGATTTCAAAGAATAATTATTTCATGTAAGGAAATCTTATTAAAATTCGAATCTGAGTCATACTTATATAAGGATGATGTTGAAACATTGTAATCTTTGATTGAAAGTCATGACTCTTCAGGATTTTCAGAAAAATCAATCTGGTAATCGATTACAAGGGTTTGGTAATCGATTACACAGTTCAGTTTTGCGAACAGTTGTGCCTGAAATTCAAATTTTGAATTTTCTGCACTTTGGTAATCGATTACAGGTTTTTGTAATCGATTACTCAGTTCAAATTTTTGAATTTTACATTCTGGAACTTCTGGTAATCGATTACACATGTTGGTAATCGATTACCAGTTCAAATATTTTACTCTTTGAACTGATTTTTAGTTTACAAAATTACTTTACTTAATTTTATACTTAGTGCCAAGTTACTTGCAATCAATAAGAAATCTTTTGACACTTTATATCTAACTTAATCAAGCTTAAACTAATAAACCTTAGTGTTGACTTGATTATGATCTTGATCTTCATTTGTTCTTGACGGTTGAATTGAATTTGAATCTCTTCTTTTGCCACTGTCTTTCTCATTCATTTCATTCTTATTGGCATCATCAAAACCTACAATACAGTCATCTACAATCTCCCCCTTTTTGATGATGACAACCATCATTTAAGGGAAGAATGAACAATAATAACATTTGCAAATTAATAATGATCACTCTCCCTTATTCTCCCCCTTCATAAATATGTTATTTTCATAAATATCATTTTCCTTAATCTCTCATCTCTCCCCCTTTGGCATCATCAAAATCAGTATAAGACATCCAACGCTATATAGCATGCTAATCAGAGTAGGCAACAAACAACTACACTATATAGTACGCTAATCATAGTATGCAACATAAAAGTGTCTAAAGCAGCCAAACCAAAGTGGCGAAACTGTAATGCCAAAATAAGACTAAACAGTAGCCAAGTGGCCTAAATACAAGGCACTAGGAAATGTCTAAACATCATCTGCAGGGCGAGAGCTGCCTCCAGCACTATCCTCCAACCGAGCAAGGCGAGTCTCCAGGGAATCAAATCGCTCATCAACATGGACCCGGAAACTACGAAGCTCATCAAGAAGATCAGTCAGAAGACTAGCTGTCTCATCTCTATGTGGCGGGGAAGGAGTACGATCATCAGCATCTGGAAAAAGACGACGGCGAACCCAAATGCCATCCGGGCTCTTGACATAGCCAAATGAATTGATCGCAAATGCACCAATAGCACTGGAGCGTTTGACAGGCAACAAATTTTCTTGCTCAAGGGAAACATTAAAATGGGATAGAAACAGAGAAATCAAATGGGCGTACGGCAAAGGAGCTTTGGCACGCAAGGCTTTCGACATCCGATAACGAATCAAGTGTGCCCAGTTAACGCGTCGTCCAGTCAACAATGCCCACATCAAAATGATATCTTCCTCAGTGGCTTGAGCTAGGTTGGTGGAACGAGGAAGGAGAACCCGAACAATGACGTAGTGCATGATGCGACTATTAAATTTAAATAAGCCCGCAAGAATGCGTTTATCTAAGGTAGCATTCTCAATACACAACATTCTACGAGCATTATCATGGTCATAATCTAAAGTCCATTCTGCTGGCACACCTCCCTCAAGACACTCCCCATCACTACTCAACTCGGTCAGAGTATAAAATAGAGACTGATCAATGACAATGGGAACCTTCTTAACTTCACTATAAATTACCCCATCCTTAATCTGTAAATTGTTATAAAATACTCTAACTAATTCTGGATAGATGGGAGAGCGTAATTGTAGAAAATTCAACAGCCCATAAGCACGAAATGTTTCATAACAGTCAAAATTCTCATCCTCAAAGTATTCAGCACTAAGATATTTGGGTTCGATAATTTCGCGAGCGGAAAAGTTTGAAGAATACCTTTCCCATTGCTTTGAGTTGGAGAACAAAGCTGCAGAGCGAGGAGGAATGGCCGCCGGAGCTTCGCCGGAGGGGTGTTGACGGGAGGAGGAACGTTTCTGGCGTTTGGAGGATTCAGCCATCGATTCGAGAAATTGTTCGGTTGAATGTGTAGAGAATGAAAGAGGAGGGAAATGCAACAAACGGGACTTGATTCCGTCAAGAAATGAGAGAGATATGAGGATTTGAAGAAGAAAACGGGTTAGGGTTCGTTACAGTAGAGAGAGAGAGTGGCCGCGAAGAGAGAGAAAGGGAACGTGAGTATATATAGAAGTTACCGTCTGGTAATCGATTACACCAAGTGGTAATCGATTACCACATTTCCAGAATGAGTAAAAAACGGCTTGGTAATCGATTACACATATATGGTAATCGATTACTGCGTGAAAACCTCTCTGGTAATCGATTACGGTACCACGGTAATCGATTACACCAGATCAGACTCTCTGGTAATCGATTACGGTAATCGATTACCAGGGACTCAGATGAGCTCCTGGGGAAATTTATTCTCTTCTGTAATCGATTACTCCTAATGGTAATCGATTACATATGTCCAGAATTTTCTCTTTTGAGTTCTAAACTAATTATTTCCCTAAGAATTTGATTAATCTATATGAGAAACATCTAATAGTCCTAAATCTCTCCTAATTGAGAAGAAACTTTCCTTGGGTAAAGGCTTGGTAAAGATATCTGCAAGTTGTTGTTTAGACTCTATAAATTCTAGAACACAGTCTCCTTTTTGAACATGATCTCTAAGAAAATGATGTCTAATCTCAATATGCTTGGTTCTAGAGTGTAATACAGGGTTCTTAGATAAGTTGATAGCACTTGTATTATCACATCTAATTGGTATATGATCTACATTTAACCCAAAATCTGATAATTGTTGTTTCATCCAAAGAATTTGAGCACAACAACTACCAGCAGCAATATACTCTGCTTCTGCAGTGGATAATGCAACACTGTTTTGCTTTTTACTATGCCATGATACTAAGGCAGAACCTATAAAATGACAAGTACCACTGGTACTTTTTCTATCAGTTTTGCATCCCGCAAAATCTGAGTCAGAATATCCTACTAGACTAAAAGGCATGTGTTTAGGATACCATAAACCTAAGTTAACTGTTCCTAACAAATATCGCATAATTCTTTTTACAGCACTCAAATGAGATTCTTTGGGATTAGATTGATATCTTGCACACAAGCATACACTAAACATAATATCAGGTCTACTTGCTGATAAATAAAGAAGGGATCCAATCATACCTCGATATTGCTTTATATCTACTGACTTCCCATCTTCGTCCTTATCCAAGTAGCAAGCAGTGCTCATTGGTGTAGCCATATGTTTAGCGTTTTCCATTCCAAATTTCTTGAGTAGTTCTTTGCAATACTTACTTTGGTTGATGAAGATACCATTTTTGGTTTGCTTAATTTGCAATCCAAGGAAGAAATTTAATTCTCCCATCATAGACATTTCAAATTCACTTTGCATGTCATTAGAAAAATCCTTGCACAAATTTTCATTAGTAGCACCAAAAATTATATCATCAACGTATATTTGAACTAACAAAATGTCATGCATTTTTCTTTTAATAAAAAGTGTTGTATCAACCTTCCCTCTTGAAAAACCTTTTTCTAAAAGAAATTTGCTTAATCTTTCATACCAAGCCCTAGGTGCTTGTTTCAAACCATATAGGGCCTTTTTTAATTTAAAAACATGATTAGGCAATTTTTCATTTTCAAAACCAGGAGGTTGTTCTACATACACTTCTTCTTTAATAAAACCATTGAGAAATGCACTTTTTACATCCATTTGATACAGTTTAAAATCCATTATGGAAGCATATGCAAGCAACATTCTTATAGCTTCTAATCTTGCTACAGGTGCATAGGTTTCTTCATAGTCTATTCCTTCTTCTTGATTATATCCTTTGGCAACTAACCTGGCTTTATTTCTTACAACTATACCATGTTCATCTAACTTGTTTCTAAAAACCCACTTTGTGCCTATAATAGGATGATTACTTGGTCTTTCGACTAGATCCCAAACTTGGTTTCTTTCAAATTGATTTAATTCCTCTTGCATAGCAATAATCCAATGTTCATCCTTTAAGGCTTCATCAATATTTTTAACTTCTATTTTAGAAACAAAAGCCATATTATTGCATAGGTCTTTAAGAGAATGTCTAGTTGTTACTCCTTTTGATATATCTCCTATGATGTTATCTATAGGATGATCTTTTAATGTTCTCCACTCTCTTGGAAGATCTATGTTTGGTTGGTTTTCTTCTATAATAGGTTCTTCTATATTTTCATTGGCTTTATCTTTGAGAACCTCTTCATTTATGTGAGTATTTTCTAGATCTTCTACAATATCATCAATTAATTCTTTTCTAGAAAAGGATGTGCTAGATTCATCAAATGCTATATGTATTGATTGTTCTATTGTCATGGTTCTCTTGTTATACACTCTATATGTTTTGCTATTCAATGAGTATCCAAGAAATATCCCCTCATCTGATTTAGCATCAAATTTTCCTAAATCATCTTTTCCATTATTTAGAATAAAACATTTGCAACCAAAGATATGAAGATGAGAGATATTTGGTTTTCTACCATTGAATAGTTCATAAGGAGTTTTCTTGAGAATAGGCCTAATTAGAGCCCTATTCATGGTATAACAAGCAGTGCTTACTGCTTCTGCCCAAAAATATTTTGGAACATTAGAATCATTAAGCATTGTTCTTGCTAGTTCTTCTAGTGATCTATTTTTCCTTTCAACTACTCCATTTTGCTGTGGAGTTCTAGGGGCAGAAAAATTATGTTCTATACCATTTTCATCACAAAATGAATCAAAGTTTTTATTTTCAAATTCCCCACCATGATCACTCCTAATAGATGCTATGTTAATATTTTTCTTATTTTGAATCATTTTAGCAAATTTTCTAAAGGTATGAAATGCATCATTTTTATTAGCAAGAAATAAAGTCCATGTAAATCTTGAGAAATCATCTACAATTACAAGAGCATAATAACTACCACCAAAACTCATGGTTCTAGATGGACCAAAGAGATCCATATGTAAAAGTTGTAAAGGCCTAGTGGTTGTTACTATGTTCTTGGATTTAAAAGAAACTCTTACTTGTTTACCTTTTTGACATGCATCACAAAGTTTGTCTTTTTCAAACTTTATTTTAGGTAAACCAACAACTAAATCTTTTGAAACTAATTTATTTAAGTGATCCATATTTATGTGTGCAATTCTTTTATGCCATAGCCAAGATTCATCATTTTTGCTAAGAAGACATTGATTATGATTAATAGAATTGCCTAGTTTTATTTTATACACATTATTTATTCTATATCCTATATACTTAATGTTTTTGTCAATTTTGGATTCTATAAGACAACTTTGTGAATCAAAAGATACTAAGAATCCTTTATCACATAATTGACTAACACTAAGTAAGTTATGCTTAAGACCATCGACAAGTAAGACATTTTCTATGGAGGTAGAGGAATTTGTACCTATTTTTCCAATTCCCAAGATTTTGCCTTTGTTGTTATCTCCATATGTAACATGTCCACTATTCTTTGGTGTGATGTCCATAAGTTTTGAACTATCCCCGGTCATGTGCTTGGAGCATCCACTGTCAATGTACCAAGTATGCTTCATGGAATCCTACAAGACACAGAATTATTTAATTTAGGTACCCAAACTTTCTTTGGGTCCTTGATGTTAGTTTTTACCAAAGATCCTTTTGGGATCCAAACCATATTTTTAAGATTTGCAGCATTCTTTCTAAAATAACAGTTTGATGCACTGTGACCCTTCTTTTCACAATAAAAGCATGTTAAGAATGGAGAACTGGAAGATTGAGCCATTACAAAGAAATTTTTATAACTCTTTTGTTGGGTTTGAGGATTATATCCTAATCCTGCTTTGTCAAACACACATCTTTGATTTCCCAAAATAACATCCAAATTATTTTTACCATAAGTGAACTTTGCAAGAGTAGTATTTAACTTTTTAATTTCTTCTTGATGTTTTAGGCATGATGTACAAGGATGAGTTTGTTTAATCTTTTCTAAATCAATGATAAAACATAAATTTTCATTTTCAGAATTCACTACTTTAAGTTCATTTTTAAGTTTTTCTAAATCTTCATTTAATTTTGAAATTTCTTTTTCAAGTTTTGTAGTGGTTTTCTTATAAGATGAAACTAATTTTGCTAACTTAAATGATTCTTTATGTAAATCATTAAATGCTTCTTGTAATTCATCAAATGAAATGGATGCATCATTGTTAGAAGATGTTACCTCTTCTTCACTTTCGTAGTCTTTGGCCATAAGTCCTAGGTTGACTGTTTCATTCTCTGAGTCACTGGAACTTAAGTCATTGTCATCCCAAGTGATGTAGGCTTTCTTTCCTTTCTTATCTTTGAAAGTCTTCTTGTTTGATTTTTCCATTCTCTTCTTGTATATAGAACAATCCATTCTTAGATGCCCTGGTTGGTTGCATTCAAAGCATTTTTGGATTGACTGAGTATCTTCTCCTTTCTTCTTTGTGTTGGGTATAGGTCTTCTTCTATTTCCTCTATTCTTTAGAAATCTGTTGAATCTTTTGACAAATAAACTGAATTCTTCGTCATCATCTAAGTCCTCATCTTCAATGATGTCTTCTTCCTCATGGACGATTGATGATGAAGCTTTGAGAGCGATACTTTTCTTGCTTCTATCATTCTCTTCATTTTGATTTAGTCTCATCAACTCCAATTCATGTTCTTGAAGCTTTCCAAATAGTGAATGAAGTGACATTGTTGTAAGATCTTTGGATTCTGCAATTGCTGTCACTTTTGGCTGCCATTGCCTATTCAAACATCTTAAAACTTTGTTAATCAAGTCTTCATTTGGAAAACTTTTTCCTAATGATGCAAGATGATTAACAATATGGGTAAATCTCTTTTGCATGTCTTGTATACTCTCATTTTGATTCATTCTAAACAATTCATATTCATGTGTGAGGGTGTTTATTCTAGATCTTTTAACATCATTTGTTCCCTCATGAGTTACTTCTAATGTGTCCCACATCTCCTTAGCACTCTTACAATTAGAGACTCTAAAATATTCATCAATTCCTAGTGCAGATGTGATTATATTTTTAGCCTTCAAGTTATATTGAACTTTTCTTTTATCCTCTTCACTCCATTGATCCCTAGGTGTTATCTTAACTTCTTCCCCTAGTTGCATTGAAGGAATAAATGGTCCATTTTCAACAGCATCCCAAATGTTTAGATCAATTGACTCTATAAAGATTTGCATTCTAGACTTCCAATAGTGAAATCCTTCTCCATTAAATACAGGGGGTCTATTGAAAGAGCTTCCTTCACCGAACATGGAACTAGATGAGGCCATTATAGATCTTGAGGCTTCTAATCCTTAAACAAGATACAAGCTCTGATACCACTTGTTGGACAAGTGGCCTCACTAACTTAAGAGGGGGGGTGAATTAAGTTATTCGATTTTACCAAGTCTTTTTGATTATTAATAAACTTCTCTTAATAATGCTTAAAATTCCCTTTTTAAGATGATGAATGAATGATAATACTAAATAAAGTGAACTTGTAAATTGCAATAAATAAACAAAAGTTAAGGGAAGAAGAATTGCAAACACTATTTATACTGGTTCGGCCAATCCACTTGCCTACGTCCAGTCCCCAAGTACACACTTGAGATTTCCACTATTTTGTAAAATCCTTTTACAAAGTGATGAATCCTCCAACACCTTGGAACTCTTCCTTGTGTTGAGAACCACCCACATACAAGAGAGGCACCCTCTCTTTAATCTCACAGTAACAGAAATGAAATTTTACAAGATAACTCTCTTTTAGAGTGGATAATACAATTTGAAGAACCTATAAGAGATCTTAAAGTATTTGCAAGAGTTTGGCACAAGATGATTCTAAAGAGATTTCAAAGAATAATTATTTCATGTAAGGAAATCTTATTAAAATTCGAATCTGAGTCATACTTATATAAGGATGATGTTGAAACATTGTAATCTTTGATTGAAAGTCATGACTCTTCAAGATTTTCAGAAAAATCAATCTGGTAATCGATTACAAGGGTTTGGTAATCGATTACACAGTTCAGTTTTGCGAACAGTTGTGCCTGAAATTCAAATTTTGAATTTTCTGCACTTTGGTAATCGATTACAGGTTTTGTAATCGATTACTCAGTTCAAATTTTTGAATTTTACATTCTGGAACTTCTGGTAATCGATTACACATGTTGGTAATCGATTACCAGTTCAAAAATTTTACTCTTTGAACTGATTTTTAGTTTACAAAATTACTTTACTTAATTTTATACTTAGTGCCAAGTTACTTGCAATCAATAAGAAATCTTTTGACACTTTATATCTAACTTAATCAAGCTTAAACTAATAAACCTTAGTGTTGACTTGATTGTGATCTTGATCTTCATTTGTTCTTGACGCTTGAATTGAATTTGAATCTCTTCTTTTGCCATTGTCTTTCTCATTCCTTTCATTCTTATTGGCATCATCAAAACCTACAATACAGTCATCTACAAAGGAGATTGTGAAGCTTCATGGTGTACCTTCCAGCATAGTGTCAGATAGAGATCCCAGATTTACCTCTAGGTTTTGGAATGCCCTACACCAAGCCTTCGGTACTAAACTGAAGTTTAGCACCGCATATCACCCTCAGACTGATGGGCAGTCTGAGAGAACAATCCAGACCTTAGAGGACATGCTTAGATCCTGTGTGTTGGAAGATAAGGGTAGTTGGGATAAGTACCTACCTCTTATAGAGTTTGCCTAAAACAACAGTTTCCATAGTAGTATAGGTATGGCACCCTATGAGGCGCTGTATGGTAGGAAGTGTAACTCACCCTTATGTTGGTGTGAGGTGGGAGAGAAAAGCTTCTTAGGACCAGAGTTGGTACAGATAACTACAGAAAAGATTAAGAGGATTAGGGAAAAGTTGGTAACTGCCCAGAACCGCCAGAAGTGTTATGCTGATAAGAGGCGAAAGGACCTAGAGTTTGAGGAAGGTGACCATGTGTTTTTGAAAGTTACTCCCATCACTGGCATTGGAAGATCCATTAAAGCCAAAAAGTTAAATCCCCGTTTTGTCGGTCCTTTTCAAATATTGCAAAGGGTTGGTTCCCTTGCATACAGGATAGCCCTTCTACCCTATTTAGCCAACATCCATGATGTATTCCATGTCTCTCAGCTCAGAAAATACCTTCATGATCCTTCTCACGTCATAAGTTCAGAATCGGTACAATTGAGGGAGGATTTGACTATTCCCTCGAGGCCTGCACAGATTATTGACCGAAGTGTCAAGACCTTGAGGAATAAAATCATTCCGTTAGTGAAGGTGTTTTGGGAGGGTCAGACGCCAGAAGATGCAACTTGGGAGAAAGAGGAAGACCTTCGTTCCCAATTTCCAGAGTTATTCGTTTAAGGTAAGAAAGTTATTTTCTCCATTTTCTTCCTTGCTCAACATTCTTTAGCCAATTTTGAGGATAAAATTATTTTAAGGGGGGTAGAATTGTAACATCCCGCTAATTAAGACCTCAATTCATAGGAATATCATAACTTAAAGTAGAATGAAGAAAAATAGGTTGTTGTTTGATGTTAGTTCTAAGCCTAATGACCTCGACGCACTAAATTGCAAATATCTAGAGCTGTAGATGTCTGATTGAGAGGATTCCACTCTCATTAGAAAGCTTATTTCCGGGGCTTCAGTTTGATAGGTCATATGATAGGGTTTGGATGAAAACTGCACCTTAACAAGAAGGGAAAATTTCACTCTGGTTTCCTCGCTCGAGCTGAGCTCAAGCGCAGCCTGAGCGAGGATATCAGTAAAAAGGGAAAATTGTAATCTAGTTTTCTCGCTCAAGCTGAGCTCGAGCGCAGCCTGAGCGCAGAAAAACAGAGAGCAATTCGAGGAAATTCAGCTCGAGCTGAGCTCAAGCGCAGCCTGAGCGAGAACTCGCGCTTGAGCTGCGCTCAACCGAGGCTTGAGCGCAGGTCCGATTTCTGCATTTTAAAACACGTTCGTGGACGGTTTCAGTCAGTTCCTTCTTCCATTTTTTCGTATTTTTAGAGAGAGAGAGGTTCTAGTGAGAGAAAGTCCCAGCAAAGGCCAAGAACGATTTCTACTCACTCATCAAGAACGAGTCTTGCCTCAATCTATCTCCCTTCAAGGCCCTCCGTTCTTCGTTCTTTCTCCGTTTTCTCGACTCACAGGTGGGTGGACTTTCACTTGTTTGTTCTGGATGATTGCCATTGCATGTTCCCTATTCTTTTTCCCCTTTCCTTCTATGAATTAGTGATATATGTATAGTAGGAACATATGAATTGTGAATATACTGATTATTGTATGTATTGGATTGCCAAAACCTTAGGGTAGATGATTGGATGATTCTGTATGATGGTTCTTGATTATGTTTGATGATTCTTGATTGTATTATTCTGGAATTCATGGGCCTTTGGCCATCACAGTCATGAAATTATGAATTTAAGAAATCATAGAGCTTTCGAGCTATCACAGGCCTTCGGGCAAATTAATTAAGAACAACGGGGTAACCACATCGAACTCATGGCCAAGAGGGAGATGGGGTCCCCAATCACAGAATTATATTTAAATGTTATTTAAAATTTAATCATAGGTAACCTTGGACGACGGTCCTTGGTTACATGGCCGAGCGCTCATCACAGTCAAGTAACAGAGAAAAGACCTCGGGTGTCGGGAACAACACCTCACAGCCATGCATTGCATCTTGATGATTGATTTTCTTTGTGTTGAATTCTGTATCATTATCTCTTTTATGTCTCTAAATTTATATGTATGCCATGATGGTCCTTGGTTGCTTTCCCCCACACTGCACACACCGTTACACTCACTGGGACGTTGGTCTCACCCCATTCCATGGGAACAATATTTTCAGTGGTGCAGGATACTGATCAAAGCTATGACGAGTAGTAGATGGCATGTGAAGACCATTAGTCTTATTGTTTATTTTACTTGATGTTTTTCTTGTTGTTTAGAACCACTAGTGTTATTTGTTAAAGCAACTTTAGGAATCATTGTGTTAGTCTAATATTTTGTATTGGAGCCTTGATGGCAATAGTATGTTATTATTTCCTTGAGTTATATATGTATTGTTGGAGCCTTAGTAATTGTTGGGTTACTCAAACGATGGTATTGTATGTCGATACGCGAAATGAATGAAATAATTTCACGAATTTGGAAATAGTGCTTCCAACAGGCATTATTTCTGAATTTAGAAATTAGGACGTTACACTGTCCAAATGCTTAATCAGGTGATTGGAGTTGTTAGTTGTGTTTTATTATGGCCCAACTCTTTTTGATTGATACTTTTTTGTATAGGCATAGGATTCTATTGTTTTGATGGGATATGATAGTACATATGGGGCCTTAGGGACGCCTTTATGACTGATTTAAACCACTTAATTTCTTTAGAGTTGCTTCCTGTAACAATCATGTTATCTACATAGAGACACATCAATAAAAAAATTGTTCCTCCATCTAATACCTTTACATACACACCATATTCAACTAGGCACTTATGAAATTCACGTTGAAGTAAGAAAGAATCAATTCTCTTGTTCCATTCCCAAGGGTCCTATTTTATGCCATACAAAGCCTTCTTCAGCTTGTACACCATCCCTTCCTTTCCTCTAATTTAAAAGCCAGGGGGCTAAGTAACATAGACCTCCTTCTCCAAAGGTCCATTAAGAAATTCAGACTTGACATCCATATGAAACATGGGCCAACCTCTTGTACTAGCCAAAGCAACCACCAATCTAATTGTTTCAATTCTAGCTACTGGTGCAAACACTTCAAAATAATCCACCCCTTCTCTTTGCTGAAAACCCTTTGCAACTAACTTGGCCTTGTGTTTAGCAATTGATCCATTTGGGTTCTATTTTAACTTGGAACCCCACTTGACAACTATTGGAAACTTTTTTGAGGTAGATCAACCAATTCCAATGTTCCGTTCTTTTTAATGGCTCTCAGTTCTTCAAGCATGGCATCTTTCCAAGTTTGTTCTCTCATTGCTTTTTCAAAATTCAATGGTTAAGTGCACTAGGTCACCTTCATCAATTGTTGCACTATTTGAATACAACTTATAATCAACAAATTTGGTTGGTAATTGTCACTGTCTCTGTGGTCTCTGTTGTTGAGTCCGAATTTCAAAAGTATCTTCACACTCATCTATGATCAAGTGACGTTGTGTGAATTTGTTTAAGGCTATTGTTGCTGTTCTTCCAACCCCAACTTTCTGTTTCAATCACTATAACATCTCTTATGATCTTAATCTTTTGATTAACTGGATCGTTTAGCCTATAAGCTCCAGTAGGATGGTATCGAATCAAAACCATTGGCTCACCTTTATCCTATAACTTTCTTCTTCTTTGAGCAAGAACATGCTTAAATAAAGTGATCCAAAAATTCTGAGATGATTCACCATTGGCTTCCTTTCATTCCCTACTTCTTCTGGTACTTGCTATTTTAATTGCTTGGTTAGACATTTATTTAGTACATAAGCTACAGTGGAAACAGCTTCTCCCCAAAGTGATTGTGGTAGGGCCTTCTCCTTCAACATGTTCCTAGCCATATCAAGCAATGTTCTATTTCTTCTTTCTGCTAGACCATTGTGTTGAGGAGTGTACTGGGTTGTGACTTTATGTTGAATTCCATTCTTCATGCAAAATTCCTCAAATGCATGAGAAGCATATTCTCCCCCTCCATATCTCCTTAGCACCTTGATTGACTTTCCACTTTGCTTTTCAACTAGCACCTTGAATCTTTGAAAGATTTCAAGTGCTTCAGCCTTAGTCTTGATTAAGTAGAGCAACAACATTATGATAAACTTTTCAACAAAAAATGAAATATTTGTTACCTCCTAGGCACCTCAAATGTTCCACAAATATCAGAATACACAACTTCTAACAAATCTGATGCTCTCATAAGTAAATGTGATTTGAAAGAATTTCTAGGCTGCTTACGTGCTAGGCAAATTTCACACACTTTTTCTGGTAAAGTAGTCACGGGGAGACCAGTAACCATGTGCTTGGTTCCAAGTTTATTCAAGCTTTTAAAATTTAGGTAACCATACCTAGAATTCCAAAGCTAACACTTCTCATCATATTTGATTGCCTTTAACCATTGAACCTCAGCAGCCTTCATGTTGATTGGAAAGGTCCTATTGTTTGAGAAGGGAGCTCTTAGAATCATTCTTTGGGAAGAATCAAACATTTTAAGAGAATCACGCTTCATAACCACTGAAAATCCCTTTTCAATAAGTTGTCCAATACTCAATAGATTGCATTTCATTCTAGGAACATATAATGCATTCTGAATTAGTGCTGATTTCTCATTGCTTCTTTTAATCACAATGTTTCCAACCCCTTCTGCATTTAAAGTTCTATCATCTGCAAATCAAACTTTGCTCTTTTTGGTTGCATCAAGATTAGTCAACCACTCCTTGTAGCCGGTCATATGGTTAGAACAACCTGTATCTAAGTACCATAACTCCGATTGAGATGCATCTTCACTAGTTGTCACCATCAACAAAACTGGGTCTAAATCTGAGTCTTCTTGAACTACATGAGCCTCATCGTCATTAATATTCTTTTGTTTTTCTTTTCCATACCAGTATTCATTAGCAAAATGCCCCCATTTTTTACAATTGAAACACTAAACTTTTCTCTTATCAAATTCTTTCTTACCTTTTCTACTTCTTGTAGGTCCTCCTTCTCTTTCGTTTAAGGATTCAGGTTTGTCCCTTTCGTTCTTTACCTGTTCTTGATTGTTAAACCAGATACCTTTTTGAAATTTCTCTTTTTGTTTGCCTTTCTTCCACCTTTTCTTATCACCAGCACATTTCTTTACTATTTGGGCTTGTAAAGCTTGATCTGAAGGCTTGTCTAAGCTCCTTTCATTCAGTTTCATTTCATGAGCCTCCAAAGAACCTTGTAATTCTTCAACACCTTCATAACTTTATAGAAACCACAGGAAACACTAGAAGGGGGAATGAATAGTGTTTTATAACTTCAAACTGATTTTAGGAAAACCTTTAACAAGCACAACTTTTCACAAAGTTATTTGAGCAACTTGCTAAAACTGTGAGTGAAGTACTTGCTGAAGTTGCTTCAGCAGGTCCAATAAAAAAGTTTTGGAAACTTATTTTTAAATACGTTTGAATATGATTTCAGTTTCAACTTATAAAACAATTTACTCAGAACCCTCCAAGTTAGTTTAAACCAAATATAAAGAGATAAGGGTAAGAGAAAACTTAGCCACAGATTTATACTGGTTCACCCACTTCCACTGTGAGCTATGTCCAGTCTCAATGCCAACAAGCAATGGAATTTCCACTAATCTCAGAGATTACAAGTATTCTTTTCTATCAAGCCTCTTCAGACTCTACAACACCAGGTATTCTTTTACAGTCAAGCCTATCCAGGCTCTAAACCAAGTATTGTTTATCCACAAGCCTCTCCAGGCTCAACAACAAGTATTCTTTGTTCCACCAAGCCTCTCCAGGCTCTCAGACACTTAAGAGTGTTTACAAATGAGTTTGTTTAAGTTACAGAACCAAAACAAGTTCCTAACTCTAACTAAAACGAACTTGTACAATATAACTGAGTAAGACTCAGGATAAATGAACTTTGATGTACAATGAAACATAGAGAATAACATCGTATATTTTGACAACGTTTTGGCTCAATATCAATTCTTCTTTCTCTGCTTTGAAGTCCTTCATGAAGCTTTATATAGAGTCAGGATTGAGTCCGTTGAAGATTGCTTGAAATCATCGTTGAGAGATAGCATTAAATGCTTTGAGAATCGTTGTGAGCCAATCTTCTAAAAGCTTCTGACTTGAGCAGTGCAGGTGTGCAGACCTTGATATAGTTCTGACACATTTGTAGGAAGCAGTGCAGGTGTGCAGACCTTGATATAGTTCTGACACATTTATAGGTACTATGTTACAACAGTTTCCCTTTTTTGGTAAGTTGATTTAAAAAGCTCAAAAGGGTCTCTATAATTTTTCCTTAAATGAAACAAACTTACAGAAGACGTTGAGGATATATTTAAGTCTTGAGTAGAAAGCCTTTTGACTTTAGACAAATGCCACGTATAAAGTCTTAAGCAGGTTTTCTTGATTCAGACAATACTGTTAAGTCTCAATATAAATTAAGTATTTAATTTAACTCAAGACTCATTTCCCATGGTTTTAATGTTTAACAAATTTGATTGCAAAAGAAGTGGATGCTACTAAGAAAGACAGTTTATTTTTATTGTTTCAGGAACTCAGAATAGAATACATTCAAGCTAAAGCATCTACCTAAGAGGATTGATCAACATGCGGAAGAATTAAAGCAATCATCTGAAAATTGATCAACCTGCTGAAACGCATAAGCTTCCAGAAGTATGTGTGTACTAAATCAGCGCTTACTAAAGTATGTGGACTTGCTAAACATATACTCTCTGAATTAACACGTGATGATGTAAGCAACATGTGCAAGTGAAGAACTCTCCGAAGTATGTGAGCTCCACTGAAGAATAAATCAACCTTCTAAAGAGGTGCATCCTCCAAGTTGCCAAGAAGACCTTCTGAAAGACGCTCAACGAAAACACTAACAAAGTCAGACGAACATCTGCTCTATAGAATTAAAGGTCTCTAAACGTCTTCTGCAATGCGTACGCAACAAGGAAGACTACAAAGCTCTTTCTCTGTGTCTATAGAAAAGTAGTACATGAAAAAGGACTTTTATGCCTGTTGTGTGTCAGAACGGTACAGTTTCTGTACACCTACTCTGCTCAAGATAAAGGCTATCAAAGAGCTACTTGCTTATTCCTCAACAACTACTTTCTCAACAACTATTTCACTGGATGTTATAAATAGCTTCTCACAAGTCTTTGAAAGTGTCGGCAAAATTCTGAAACATCATATTTTGAAGTTTCTGACCGACAAAAGAGAGAGAAAGTAATACAGAGAAAAATCAAGAAAGTAGTGATAGAGAAGAAGAGCTCTCCAGAAAGGAAGAAAAAAAGAAGAGAAGAGTTTAGCGAGAAGAGTGAAAGAGGCCAAGTCAAAAGAAAGAATTATTCAGCCTAAAACACTTCATTTTATCTCTATCTATCCTTGTACTCAGAAGTTATCATGTGTATTATGAGTTTTACTAGTTATCCCCTAGTACAAGAAGAACCAGAGCTTAAGTTTCTCAGAAACTTAACCTATTCGTTATTGTAAACACTATTAAGTGTCTGAGAGCCTGGAGAGGCTTGGTGGAACAAAGAGTACTCGTTGCTTCTGGAGAGGCTTGTCTGAAAAAGAATACTTGTTGAGCCTGGAGAGGCTAGGTGTGCAAAGAATAATCGGTGTTGAGCCTGGAGAGGCTTGTCTGTAAAAGAATACTTGTTGGGCCTGGAGAGGCAAAGTGTGCTAAGAATACTCGGTGTTAAGCCTGGAGAGGCTGGGGTAAAAGAATACTTGTAATCTTGCGGGATTAGTGAAAATCCAGTGGTGTGTTTTCCCTGGGACTGGACATAGCTCACTGGGTTAGTGGTTGAACCAGGATAATTTTCTATGTTAAGTTCTCTGAACCCTCTTCTCTTTATTTTCCATTGTTATCTTTTTATTTCTAACCAAGGAGGGTTCTGAAAAGTTAGTTTATAATTTGCACGAAAAAAATAACTTTATTTATTACTCCAAACGGTTTTAAAAGAAAAATTTTATTGAACCTGCTGAAGTATTTTAGCACGATTTTGAAAACACATTTTCGGCAAGTTGTCTGAACTTTGAAAACTTCTTTGCTTGTTTTGAAAGGTTGTCCAAAAATCGCTAAAGATTATAAAAACACTATTCAACCCCCCTTCTAGTGTTTCCTGTGGCCTTAAAAGTTGGTATAAGAGCTCACCTTCGGGTTGAGCATCTAACAGTGCTGAAGGAGAAGATCTAGATGGAAACCTCAACAAGCTATGGTGTCTACATCTTGGAAAGAGCATCTGTAACTAGACCACCAACCTTCAACAGAAAAGATTATCTTTTCTGGAAAGAGCATATGAAGTTGTTCATGGACTCTAATGATCTAGATCTCTGGGATATAGTTACTGATGGTAATTATATTCCCATGAGAAATGGAATACCGATTTCCAAAAATGAGTGGTCCTTTGAGCAAAAGATCAAAGTTCAACTTAATGCTCAAGCCAAGCTCTACTTAGTTTATTCCCTGAACAAAAATGAGTGTGAATTTATTAAAGGATTTAACTCTGCCAAGGAAATATGGAATTGGCTAGCTTCATACTATCTTAATGAAGAAAATGTTGAGCTATTGGAAGAACAACCCACTATAGAAGAAGAGGATTCATCAGTAAAAGAGACTAAATGCTTCATGGCAAATCAATCAGAAGATTCTGACTCTCAGGTAACATTCTTAACACTTCTTGATAAATATGATGATTTAGTTGATGGAACTAAGAAACTTTTCAGAAAGCATAAGAAGCTTTCTAGTGACTATGACATTGCTTGTGTTAAGAATAAGGAGTTTGAACAAGAAAATATTATACTTAAAGAAGAGTTTCTAAAGAGAGAAAATAATAAGTTCAATAACCTACTTAAAGAAAAACATGATCTTCAAGGACAGATTTTAGAACTTACTAAAGATATAGTCAACTTTACGGAAGGAACCAATAATCTCAACAGGTTATTGAAAACTCAGAAAAGATTGAATGATAAAAGAGGCTTAGGATTCTCTAGAAAACCATCATCCAAAACATTAAACTCTGATAAGCCTAAAAAGGATAAGAAAAAGGTAGATGAGTGTCTTCACTGTGACAATCACAGATTTTCCAAATCTAGACATAAGCAAAAAGAGGAGCTTGTTCCTATAACTGACCCTGGTGGACCCAAGAAAGTATGGGTACCAAAATTGTCTGTTGTCTTTCTTGCAGATATTCTTTATAAGGCCAAGAAAACTCCAAGAATAGCCAAAGAAAAATGGATGAGTGGAGAACTAAAAGGGAAGAAGGTGTACATGTTGAAGGCTCTAAGCACAATCTTCAAAGGTTAATCATCACCTCTTCAAAGAGACAATGCTGAGTCTCAATTGTATCGAAGATACTCCTACGTGGTAACATCCTTCCTATCTTAGAACTTTCTGAAAACCTATACATCTCTTTGATATGTGAACCTTTTGATTTATTAATTGAAAATGTCTCTGAAAATATTTTTTGAAATACCCTCGTGGAACTTGTATCTGCTGATAAATTATTTAAAACAATTTCTTTTCTAAGAAATTTGAAGAGTTTTAAGCTCAGCTGTTTTTGGGAAATGGCATAAAACGACTCTTGGTAACTAATGGCTCATCATCTGCCCACTCAAAGCGGCGCGACGCACGACTCTCCATGACTGTAGTTATTGTAACTGCTATCCTAAATGCTTCAATGTGACTATTTATAGAATCTAAAGAATAATCCCGAGGACTACACTTTCCCCGCAATCAAGAAAATCCTCTGTATATCTAAGAGAACTTACTCTTGCTCTCACGGTCTCCAAGAACTTCAAAGAGTTTCTCAAGTTGAAAACATTCACCAATGGCTAACAAATGTGTTGCCTCATGCTCCTTTGTTCCAACCTTATATGATGAACGAATCATTCCCACCAAGGTGGTAGATCTCACAGAATTCGATAAAGCAGGATACCATATCTCTGAGTATTTTGAGGCTGTAGGGTGGAGCCCCTTCTTCAACAACATTTCCTTTTCATGGCATGAGGAAAGTGTGTTGGAATTCTGGAACAACTCTCAAGTCATTACAGACGACCATTCTACAGGAATCAAAACTACGGTGATGGGAAGATCACTGTTTGTGGACTGTAAGTTGATAGCTAAAGTAATTGGTGTTCCTGCAATAGGAGAACTTGCCTGCCAAAACTGGGAAGCACGATATGGAGGAGGATTTCTACCTTTTGACCTACTGATGTTTGGAAGAAGATGTTTTCCTCCTACAGAACCTTCTCAACTTCTGGACATCCCGAGAGTTCTTCTGGCTGTTCTTAACTGCTATATCCTTCCGAAAGGAAGTGATAATATTAAAGAACTTGAAAGGATTGTGCTGTGTCATTTATTGAAGAAGAAAAAGATCAACTTACCATGGGTCCTTCTTTATCAAATGATTTTCAGAGAAGAACTGGTTGTGGCAAATCTTTTCCCCCACAATACCTTAATCACAAAGATTATGATTGATAAGGGCTTTCCAATGAATGGACTTCTTAATCAAGCTCCTCCTTCCTTCTTCACTCCTGTTGATTATGAACATATGAAAGATATAACTCCTAAGGAGGCTGAAGAAAAAGGAGATGTAGTTGGGACTTCTGAACCCTCCTACATCACCCCTGGTCAGAAGAAGAAGAACCAGAATGTCACTTCCCCTTGGTGCTCATGGTAGAATAAGGAAGGTGGTAGAGGCTTATAACCTGAGAAGGTTGCATGCTCGTGTCGATTGGATAGCAAAGAAGCTGAAGAAAACTCAAGAGGAGTTACTGAAGCTGAAGGTAGAGAAGGATGGTGCCAATGATGCTGAGACTGAGCCTAATGATAGCCATTAATTCTTCAAGGAGCCATATCACAGTTCTCAAATTATCTTGTTTCAAATTATCTTAATGATTTTTTTAACTTTCTCAATGAATTCGCATTTTATGATTCTATTTGTGCTATTTACTACTTCATATTTCCGATTTCATTGATCTTGTCTATTGGTTGCTTGTATTTACTACTGGAATATGCTTAGGCTTCAAGCTCTTAAGTTGTTTGAACCCTTTTAAATAATGACAAAGGGGGAGAAGAAGAAAGAACAATAACGCATAAATAACAAAATCTGAAACATGACTAAGTTCAAAGATGATTTGTGTTCAGGGCGAGTTTAAAATTCAATCAAGCATCTGAATGAGGGGGAGAATAATTTCTGCATCTGAATGAGGGGGAAAATAATTTCTCTTAAGAATTTCTCATTAAAATTTTAAACTCTTAAGATATTTGTTAGTCATGTCAAATTTGTCATCATTAAAAAGGGGGAGAATGTTGAGTCTCAATATAAATTAAGTATTTAATTTAACTCAAGACTCATTTCCCATGGTTTTAATGTTTAACAAATTTGATTGCAAAAGAAGTGGATGCTATTGAGAAAGACAATTCATTTTTATTATTTCAGGAACTCGTAAAAGAATACATTCAGCTAAAGCATCTACCTAAGAGGATTGATCAACATGCGGAAGAATTAAAGCAATCATCTGAAAATTGATCAACCTACTGAAACTCATAAGCTTCCAGAAGTATGTGCGTACTAAATCAGCGCTTACTAAAGTATGTGGACTTGTTGAACACATACTCTCTGAATTAACATGTGATGATGAAAGCAACATGTGCAAGTGAATAACTCTCCGAAGTATGTGAGCTCCACTGAAGAATACATCAAACTTCTGAAGAGGTGCATCATCCAAGTTGCTAAGAAGACCTTCTGAAAGACGCTCAATGAAAACACTAACAAAGTCAGAAGAACCTCTGCTCTATAGAATTAAAGGTCTCTAAACGTCTTCTACAAAGCGTACGCAACAAGGAAGACTACAAAGCTCTTTCTCTGTGTCTACAGAAAAGTAGTACATGAAAAAGAACTTTTATGTCTGTTGTGTGTCAGAACGGTACAGTTTCTGTACACCTACTCTGCTCAAGATAAAGGCTATCAAAGAGCTACTTTCTTATTCCTCAACGACTACTTTCTCAACGGCTATTTCACTGGATGTTATAAATAGCTTCTCACAAGTCCTTGAAAGTGTCGGCAAAATTCTGAAACATCATATTTTGAAGTTACTGACCGACAAAAGAGAGAGCAAGTAATACAGAGAATAATCAAGAAAGTAGTGACAGAGAAGAAGAGCTCTCCAGAAAGGAATAAGAGAAGAAGAAGAGCTCTCCAGAAAGGAATAAAAGAAGAAGAGAAGATTTTAGCGAGAAGAGTGAAAGAGGCCAAGTCAAAAGAAAGAATTATTCAGCCTAAAACACTCCATTGTATCTCTATCTAGCCTTGTACTCAGAAGTTATCCTGTGTATTATGAGTTTTACTCAGTTATCCCCTGGTACAAGAAGAACCAGAGCTTAAGTTTCTCAGAAACTTAACCTATTCGTTATTGTAAACACTATTAAGTGTCTGAGAGCCTGGAGAGGCTTGGTGGAACAAAGAATACTTGTTGAGCCTGGAGAGGTTTGTCTGAAAAAGAATTCTTATTGAGCCTGGAGAGGCTAGGTGTGCAAAGAATATTCGATGTTGAGCCTGGAGAGGCTTGTCTATAAAAGAATAATTGTTGGGCTTGGAGAGGCCAGGTGTGCAAAGAATACTCGGTGTTAAGCCTGGAAAGACTGGGGTAAAAGAATACTTGTAATCTTGAGGGATTAGTGAAAATCCAGTGGTGTGTTTTGTAATATCCCTAAATTATTATTTAATTTTAATTTAATTACTTTTATTTTTGTCTTAATTTTCGGCCTTTGATCTAAATTTTAATATAGGATTGAAAGGAATAAATAATAATTATAAATTTAGATTTTAAGGTAAGTTGGAGGATCAATTATAGCAGAAAAAATTAGATAAGAAAAAGAAGATTAAGTGTTAATGTCCAATACAAGAGAAAGAGAGAACTTGTAAGGATTCTTTATTTTTTTATAATAATAATATGTGAGAAAATATGTTAAATAAGGGGTTATAAGGTAAGATAAGATGGAGTATTTAAACCTTAATTTCAGTTGAGTCAAATTAAATTCCATTCTTTCATAACAATACAATTTTATGTATAAAAGAAAAACAAAGTAAACAAAATAGATACTTATATATTTATATATGTAATTTAACTTTATTTTGACTATATATATAAGTTACGTTAAAAAAATGAAGAAAAGGGATTAGGTTTCAAAAGAAACCCTCACGCGCCTTTTTACACAAACACACCACACATCCTTCTTTATTTTTTTACCATCAGAAACAAAACCTAAGAGAGAAAGGAAAAGGAAGAGGGAGAGGCGGCTGCAAGCAGCCATGGCCACCGTGGCCAACAGAAGGGGAACGCGACCAGCAGAAGAGAAGCGGCCATGTGAGGCCACAACCATGGTAGCGCGCTTGGCCAACGGAGGTGCAGGTGCGCGAAGGTGGCTGTGAACGGTTCAACCGCGGCAGTGAGGCGGTGGTGATAGATCCAACCACACAGAGGCTCAACGGTGAGGGCGGTTTTGCTGGGTTTGTGCAATGGATATGAAGAAATAGCGGCGGCTGTTGACAGTGGTGTTGTGTCTGCGGAACGTGACGGCAGCAATGGCTCCTGTTGAAGCTATGGCTGTGAAATAGAGGTTGAGGATGGTGATGGTGCGGCAAGGAGCAGCGGATCTGTGGCAGTGTGTCTTGGTTGGGGAGGTATGAGGCAGTTACGGTGGCTGATCTGGATTTCACGGAGGTGGTCTGCGAAGGTGGCTATGGAGGTCGAGGAACCGAGCTATGGAGGTCGAGGAACAAGCCGCACACCCTCTCCTGGAACACATCATGCCACAGCAGCGTGAGGGAGAAGAAGTCAGATTTATAACTAAAGAGAAAAGGAGAAAAAGAGAGGAAGGATGAGAGAAGGAGCTTGGTGCTCCTCTAGGAGATTGTTGGTTGTTTTAGAGGTGAGTATAACTCACACACCTCACTTTCATCTTGTGTTTTCCTTTCTATGAACTCTCTTCCTCTAATCCTCTTCATTTCAACTTGTGGTTGTTGGTTTATTACTGAATTGATTATTGTATATGATTATTGTGGATTGAGAGCTTATATGAGAAACCCTAGGGTAGTAGATTTTGGGGATTTTACAGGAACAATTGTTAATGGGGGTTTGTATGATTTATTTGGATGTTTTATGTTAATTTTAAAGCTATTGGATATGTATGAACTATTGTTGATTGGAGATATTGAAGAAGATGATTTTTGGCTTTGGCCTTCACACTCACATTTCTGTTAAGCTTTGGCTCTGTCCTAGTTAAATTATCAGAATGAAAAGAATATAATTCTATTGTTGTATTAAGACTTGGGTGATTAGTACCCAGAGATTTAAGGTGTGATTAGTGCCCAGTGGTGGTGATTAGTGCCCAAGGAAGACGTTCCTTGTATTGCGAGCTCAGGTCTAGCCACACAATATTTAAAGTGATAAGAACCCGCCGGCTGGGTTATGTCGGTCTCATGTATTCATGCATATGTTCGAGTTACTTGAGTAGTTTACTAAGTAGTGGATTTGGAATGTTTGTGCATCATTTTCCTGTTATCTCCACACCATTTGCTGCACAGTTATATTCACTGAGATATTGTCTCACCACATGTTTTGTGGACTTCCTTTTAGATGCACAGGTACCTCCCCGCTCGGGAAAGTGATCCAAAAGATTACTTGCAGACTCTTGGTTTAGATGTATTATTTTATGAGAGTTGTAATTGTGTAATTGGTTACTATTAGCTTTACTTTGAGATTATATTTTGTGGGGATACGATTGTACATGTGATTTCCTTGTAGTGTCAGGACATATGTATGAGGTTAACCTCATATAGTTACTATACTTGACTTTCATGTTCAACTTTTATGACCAGAGATGTATTTACATTTTAGAGTTCATAACATGTATTATTTAAGTGTTCGTTGGTAACTTGAATAGTACTTGTTAGCTCACTGATATCTAAATGGCGCGAATTAATTTCAGAAATTCGGGATTTGGTTTCCAACGGGCTAAATCCTAGAATTAGGAATTAGGACATTATATTTTGGTATTAGAGTAATTCAGTTCGATTGGACTGGTCTCATATTAGCGAAGTAAAGTTAGGACATGTGCATGGTGTTTGTCTAACCCCTTTAAGAGTTTTCTTAGAAAGATCCAACATTTGTTTGCTCAATGACTTTTTATTCAATCTGTGCAGTTATCATGCCTTTAACCACCTTGGTTACAAGCTATTGGGACTGATCAACCCAATAGAATGTTCTTGGTGTAATGAAGTGTGATAATTAGCAGACGTGGGCATTGGTTAGCCAATGTTGATAATCATATTCTAGGCATTATGTAGAAGTTGTTGAAGCCTTTAAAGGCCAGAAGTGTGATAATCAGTAGACGTTGAATTTTCTAGAAACTCAGTAGACATGGTTTTTTTATTATTATTTGTTCTCATAAAATTTTCTAAACTTTATTTTACCATTTCTTACCTTCTTTTATTATTAAATTAGGACCTAAATCCACTTATTGTAACTGTTTAAGGACATGTATTGTTGGATGCACTCTTTAGCATTTAGACCTCTAGTTGTTGGTGGAAAGGACCTAGCTAGTTTTAGGTAGAACAGTAAATGGAAATTTGTTCCAACTGTGTGATTGTGAATCGTAGCAACATTCTAATTCTATTCTCATCTTTTTTAGACACTGATTGTAAAGTAACTTTTAGCAAGTTGCTAACCAAGTTTCTATCAGCTGTCAAATTCCTTTATTGCTATTTAAAATTTACTGATTATTGTGTAAACTTTTGTTTGTTAATTGAATTTTTGTTCATGCCTAATTTTATGTTTGTTGTCCAAAAGATTTTGATTTTTGGTCCAAACCTTGTTGGAACTGTAATGTTCAAATTTTAAATTTGGAGGCATAATCATTTCCTTCATAATTAAGCGAAGGTTTCTACTGGTGACCATACTCCTAAGATGATTTTCTAAGTTAAAGAACTTTAAAGTTACTAGTTTAACAAATTTCATCCTAATTTTATGTGCTTCTGCCACTGAACCGATATAAATATATATATATATACATACATACATAAGCACATTTTCTACTTGATTGTAAGATATAGATGGCATATATTGTCACTTACTGTCTATTGGTGCCCTGATCGTACATGATTGTTTAGTGATCTTTATATTCTTCTTGATATTTCTAAATTTCCCTCGTCTATTTACCTTTTCTTAAAAGTTCAATGTGTTTTGCTTTGGATATAATGGGTTCCCTATTTTGTTGAACCTATAGTCCTACTTTTGATTCTCGCATTATAAATTGTAATGATCTTCAAGATACAAGTTAGATATTGGTCATAGAAACTGATAAAACTGAGACTTCTATGTGTTTTGTCAATCTTCAGGAAGTGATTTTTCTACAATGGAAATAATAATAATAATAATAATAATAATAAAAAAGAGGCTAATACTCTAATGGTCCCTGTAGTATAAATGTCCATTGATGTGACTAGTAGGCTTAAATTTAGGGACAAATCTTCTTCAAGATGTGGGTCAATTTATGAGATCATTATGTTATACTAGTTGCTAAGGAGTGTTGTATCCTTGCTCGAGCATCTAGTTCATATTATGTTCATCTTGCTGCTAGTATTGATCTAGATATTATTGGCGAGCCATCATCAATTCACTTAATTGTCCCATCAGATATGCTTTGTTCTTCATTGTTTATAACATAGAGTCATAGACCATTTTGTTTTCCTTTCTTACCTTAGTTGTTGCTATTTTTCTCATCATTAGATTCAACAATTGTATCATAAATCGTAGTTTTAATTGAGATCCATTTTAGTCCTTTTTCTTCACTCCCTATGGATTTATTCAATAAAAAACATTGTTCCCGACTAACTTGAACTTAAGAATAAGGGTGTGTTAGTCGTTCATGCTCTTGTCCTTGGTATCTGCCATCACTTGTCAATGATCTAATAGTAGTTTTGTTAAATGTAACTTCCTTCTACAATCCTTTGACTACGTTTGTTGAAATTTTTAACTAAAATCACTTTAAATTTTGTTAATTGTAGAAGGTTAAGATTTAGCAAATTAGAATCCACTTTAGTTAGCTGACTTCTAATTTTACTTGTTATAGTTATATGGTTGACACTACTTTTCATAATTTCGAAATATTGACACACATGTCCAACTTTTTTTGGTAGATATTCACCTTTCCTTAGGCCTTTCCTTGCTGGGCTGGTTAGATTTGAATTAACAAAGACCATGTGGTTGTCTAGTTCAAGTTGTTTTATTGACTATATAGTATTTTAATAAGTCTGAAATATTAAATATGTTTTTCCTTCTGCAGTTCTCCTATTAATCTCAATTTCAATTTTTTTATTGAATGCTTTATATTTCTACTTGTTCTAGAACTCTGTAATCTGTCTCTTAGTATTTTCGAGTCATGAACCTATTATCCGTTACTTTCGGACACTGACCATGTTGTCTACTACTACTTCCTTTGTTGTCAAATGCAGAGAGTGAAACAATCTCGCATGTATTAGTCTTTGTTTCCCCTTTGTGTATGTATATGGTTTTTCTTACTTGGTAGATGATATTCCAGTGTATGATGTATATAATTAATGGCTAATTGGTCACCATAATTTAGTTTAGACGTGCTACCTTTGTAAACTAGTTAGGACTAGAAATTTTTCTGGTGAGTTGCTGCAGTATAGTCAATTCTATTTTGGTCGATGTCTTGGCTCATATAAAGGCTATATTTTTTTTTCGTACAACGTGTTGTTTCATTTCGCTGGGGAGTTTAGGTATATGTTTATACGGATTAATATTCCATGTATCTTGGTTTTGGTGGGTGTTGAATATAATGTCTTATTTAAGGTGGTGGACACCTTGTTGCTTCTTTGGTTTTCCTGATGTAATGATGCAATCTAACTTTGTAATGGGATGGAGTACCCCTGTACTCCCTATAATTCACCTTTGCTTAGATAGAAAAAATAAATAATAATAAAATTAATGGTTTAAGATTTCGCAAGCTGATTATTTTTAGTATTCTTTTGTAATGACCAATGGATTAAAAATAGTAGTATTCTCTACCCTCATGAAAGTTCCCTGTTAATCATAGAAGTCTCTTGAGTGTTTCTTGTGAATGTTGTGACATTATTAATCTCTGTGAGTGCTTTCTATAACTTCTTCTAATATTGAATGGTAAACTAGTCAAGTGTTTGTGTGAAATTAATACAGAACATATGCATGATGTATCTGATAATTGAAAATAATAAAAATATAAATTTGTAGAAATTTGATTGTCATCAGCATGTTCTCATTCATAAAATCATATGGTTTGGGGTGCTGTTTTGCTTTCTTCAAATTATTAGTGTCTTCTTGAATCAGAGTTCTGCATAACGTCCCTTAATCATGATTGTATCTTGATTTTCATTGATTATTGAAATTTTCGTCAATACATTGTTAACTTATATATATATATTTTAATTATTTTTTCTTTCACATAATTCATGACTTTAAAAGTGATTGGCAGGCATATCCACAAGAATGGATGGTATTGATTTCCTTCCTTTATTGACTTAGGTATTGTAAAATGGGTAACTATGAGATATCTTAGTCTTGGTGCTTGTCGGGGAGGGATGATATTCTTTTTTTTCTCTCTCAGGACTCAGGTACCTTAAAGTATACCTTAAGATATGAGTGAGTTGGTAACTTTTAACTTCAATTTTGAGGACAAATTTTTTTAGGAGGGGAGAAATGTAACACCCCTAAATTATTATTTAATTTTAATTTAATTACTTTTATTTTTGTCTTAATTTTAGGCCTTTGATCTAAATTTTAATATAGGATTGAGAGAAATGAATAATAATTATAAATTTAGATTTTAAGGTAAGTTGGAGGATCAATTATAGCAGGAAAAATTAGATAAGAAAAAGAAGATTAAGTGTTAATGTCCAATACAAGAGAAAGAGAGAACTTGTAAGGATTCTTTATTTTTTTATAATAATAATATGTGAGAAAATATGTTAAATAAGGGGTTATACGGTAAGATAAGATGGAGTATTTAAACCTTAATTTCAGTTGAGTCAAATTAAATTCCATTCTTTCATAACAATACAATTTTATGTATAAAAGAAAAACAAAGTAAACAAAATAGATACTTATATATTTATATATGTAATTTATCTTTATTTTGACTATATATATATAGGTTACGTTAAAAAAACACGAAGAAAATGGATCAGGTTTCAAAAGAAACCCTCACGCGCCTTTTTACATAACACGCCACACATCATTCTTTATTTTTTTACCATCAGAAACAAAACCTAAGAGAGAAAGGAGAAGGAAGAGGGAGAGGCGGCTGCAAGCAGCCATGGCCACCGTGGCCAAGAGAAGGGGAACGCGACCAGCAGAAGAGAAGCGGCCATGTGAGGCCACAACCATGGTGGCGCGCGCGGCCAACGGAGGCGCAGGTGCGCGAAGGTGGCTGTGAACGGTTCAGCCGCGGCAGTGAGGCAGTGGTGATAGATCCAACCACACAGAGGCTCAACGGTGAGGGCGGTTTTGCTGGGTTTGTACGATGGATATGAAAAAATAGCGGCGGCTGTTGACGGTGGTGTTGTGTCTGCGGAACGCGACGGCAGCAATGGCTCCTGTTGAAGCTGTGGCCGTGAAATAGAGGTTGAGGATGGTGATGGTGAGGCAAGGAGCGGCGGATCTGTGGCAGTGTGTCTTGGTTGGGGAGGTATGAGGTAGTTACGGTGGCTGATCTGGATTTCACGGAGGTGGTCTGTGAAGGTGGCTATGCAGGTCGAGGAACTGAGCTATGGAGATCAAGGAACAAGTCGCACACCCTCTCCTGGAACATATCATGCCACAGCAACGTGAGGGAGAAGTCAGATTTATAATTAAAGAGAAAAGGAGAAAAAGAGAGGAAGGATGAGAGAAGGAGCTTGGTGCTCGTCTAGGAGATTGTTGGTTTCTTTAGAGGTGAGTATAACTCACACCTCACTTTCATCTTGTGTTTTCCTTTCTATGAACCCTCTTCCTCTAATCCTCTTCATTTTAACTTGTGGTTGTTGGTTTATTCCTGAATTGATTATTGTATATGATTATTGTGGATTGAGAGCTTGTATGAGAAACCCTAGGGTAGTAGATTTTGGGGATTTTGTAGGAACAATTGTTAATGGGGGTTTGTATGATTTTTTTGGATGTTTTATGTTAATTTTAAAGCTATTGGATATGTATGAACTATTGTTGATTGGAGATATTGAAGAAGATGATTTTTGGCTTTGGCCTTCACACTCACATTTCTCTTAAGCTTTGGCTCTATCCTAGTTAAATTATCATAATGAAAAGAATATAATTCTATTATTGTATTAAGACTTGGGTGATTAGTACCCAGAGATTTAAGGGGTGATTAGTGCCCAGGGTGATTAGTGACCAATGGTGGTGATTAGTGCCCAAGGAAGACGTTTCTTGTAGTCTGAGCTCAGGTCTAGCCACACAGTATTTAAAGTGATAAGAACCCGCCGGCTGGGTTATGCCGGTCTCATGTATTCATGCATATGTTCGAGTTACTTGAGTAGTTTACTAAGTAGTGGATTTGGAATGTTTGTGCATCATTTTCCTGTTATCCCCACACCATTTGCTGCATAGTTATATTCACTGAGACATTGTCTCACCACATGTTTTGTGGACTTCCTTTTAGATGCACAGGTACCTCCCCGCTCGGGAAAGTGATCCAGAAGATTACTTGCAGACTCCCGGTTTAGATGTATTTTTTTATGAGAGTTGTAATTGTGTAATTGGTTACTATTAGCTTTACTTTGAGATTGTATTTTGTGGGGATACGATTGTACATGTGATTTCCTTGTAGAGTCAGGACATATGTATGAGGTTAACCTCAGATAGTTACTCTACTTGACTTTCATGTTCCATTTTTATGACCAGATATGTATTTACATTTTAGAGTTCATAACATGTATTATTTAAGTGTTCGTTGGTAACTTGAATAGTACTTGTTAGCTCACTGATATCTAAATGGCGCGAATTAATTTTAGAAATTCGGGATTTGGTTTCCAACGGGCTAAATCCTTGAATTAGGAATTAGGACGTTACATGTTTGCCCTGGGACTGGACGTAGCTCACTGCGTTAGTGGGTGAACTAGGATAATTTTCTGTGTTAAGTTCTCTCAACCCTCTACTCTTTATTTTCCGATGTTTTCTGTTTATTTTAACCAAGGAGGGTTCTGAAAAGTGAGTTTATAATTTGCATGACAAAAATAACTCTGTTTATAACTCAAATCGGTTTTAAAAGAAAAATTTTATTGAACCTGCTGAAGTATTTCAGCACGATTTTGAAAACACATTTTCGGCTAGTTGTCTGAACTTTGAAAACTTCTTTGCTTGTTTTGAAAGGTTGTCCGAAAATCGCTAAAAATTATAAAAACACTATTCAACCCCCCTTCTAGTGTTTCCTATGGCCCTAACAAATACATCTCTTCAGAGGGTTGAATGACTTCAGCAGGTTCTTCTCCTTCAAAAGGTTGCACCCTTTAGAGGGTTGCTCCTTCAGAGAGTTGCTGAAACATATAAAATACCCTTAAGAGAATTTGTACTTTTTGTCAGCATGCTTTAACCAAATTTGTTGCTCACTAAAACTTAGGGTTATGGACTTAAACATTTAATAATATTTTGAGACTCAACAAACTTTTGTATCCTTTGATTCCTCAATTGCTACTACAATGTAGTCAAATCTTGGAGTTAGTGTGCGTAGAATTTTCTCTATTATACCTTGACCAGTTATCTTTTCACCACACCCTTTCATCAAGTTAGTAATCCTTAATACTCTTGTAAAATAATCTCATATCTTTTCAAAATCCTCCATCTGTAGCAATTCAAATCGTCTCCTTAGAGTCTGAAAGCACACTTTCTTGATTTCTCCCCACTGGTATAACTCTTTTCCAGTGTATCCTAAGCTTCCTTGGCAGTACTTGCAAAAGCTATCTTCTCAAAATTTTCTACATCAACACATTGATGTAACAAAAACATGGCTTTGCAATCTCTCTTTTTCGCCTCCTTGTAATATGCTTTTTGGGCTTCTGTAAGGTTTTCACTCAACTCCTAATATCCATTATGCACAATATCCATCATGTAACGTCCTTATTTATTAATTAAAAAAATGTCTATTGGGAGAACTATTTTCAAATTCATGAAATTATTTCGCTGCGTTATTGATATCAACATACAATACATCAAAACACTTTGGTAATCTAATAGTTACTTAAGCAGGAAATTCAATAAATTAAGACAAAGACATAATTGTTGCAAACAAGGGCTCATAATACAATATCCAATAAAAAAGCTTAATGAGATATAATGATACATATGTCCTGGAACATAAAAGGCTTCTCTAAGGCCCCACGTGTACTGTTCTATCCCATCAAAACAAATAATCCTATGCCTATATAAAATAACATCAATCAAAAGGGTTTGGCCACCATAAGACCCAACCAACAGCTCCTGCCTCCCGATCAAGCATCTGGACGAGAAACTTGCACATATGAATATATGTCCCACATCGTGGGGTGAGATTAGCGTCTAGTGAGTATGATAAAACATGTTGTGTAGGGAAACACACACATGAGATGCAATAGGCAATCATATTACATAATTCCATCATGAGTACAAATACATGAAATCAAGCAAAATTTGGTTGTGATGTGTTTTTACCCAACATCGGGGGATCTTTTCACTATCTGTGACCGTGATTGGGCGCTCGACCATGTGACCAAGGGTCGTCGTCTAGGGCCACATATAATTAAGTTTTATTAGAAATCAATGAACAATGCCTGTGATTATTTTTAGGTTGAGGACCCCCATCTCCACCTTGGCCGAGAGGTCGATGTGGTTACCTCGTTCTTCTCATACTTGATTGCCCAAAGGCCTGTGATGGTTCGAAGACGTCCCTGTGATAGTCCGAAGACTCTGTAACGTATTCTTTATGGCCATTGGCCCATGAATGCTTGGAGGTATTATGAATGTATATACATATATCCTGATTATGAATGGCATGGTGTGCAGAATAGCTAATCCATATAGATTGTAACGTAAAAACCTAAGCATATCACTCTTAGCTATTTAACCTATTTCCACCCTTAATCAATATCTTTGTAGCGCTCCTTAGTAAGGTCATTATTGAAAATACAAAAAGCATCAATACATTGCCCCTTTTTTTAAAATAAAAAACATAGGTGTTGTCCTCAATGTAAATCACAAATGAAATTTAAATGGTTCCCCATATGCATGGTCCAAATTATACACCTTCTTGATCTCTAAAATCTGGTATATATCCACCACGACATTCTGGACCCATGTTGCCCAAATTTGACGCATGAGGAAAATAATAATCTAAAATAAAATTTGAAAAACTAAAATGGAATTTAAACAATAATAGAATTCAGGGAGATTTTCATAGGCGTGGGCCTTTCCGATTTTCTTATTCTGTTTTCTCTCTTTATGCGCCCCTTATTTCCATAACTTAATGACAGGCTTTCCTCTCTGACTTTGTAGCTCGAAAATGTCTATATAAATTTACAATTAGATATTTGATTAACCAAAGAGTTCTAGAACAGTTAGCAACGCACAGAATGAGATTATAGAAAGGGTTCCTGTGTTTGATTACACTAAACATATCACTCTTAGAGAGGATGATGAATTAAATCCCGAATTCAATTACCCTGATAATATGATACATATAGTTAAAAAAAAAAACAGATGTTTGGTGCTTAAGAATGTTTGCATTTGATTAAAACTTCACGCTATATTCTTTCATTTAGCTCAACATGTTGTAAGCACCAAAAGACGAAAACAGATGTTAATTAAAGAAAACGATCAATCCATAAATACATCCGTTTATTAATTTTCATAATAATGCGATTATATTTTGGATGTCGGTCATTTTATTTCTGCAGTTTTGATGTTGTTAATTACTATTATTTAATTTTATCAATCCCATTAATATTTTATGGCGTGCCTGGGGTTTATTGTGCCTTTCTTCATCAGCTTTTTTTTTTGTGCAATACCACAGGTATCCTTCACGGAGGCAATCATGTTGGAACCGGGTAGGACCTCTATGGGTGAAAAATTTTCTTCATCAGCTTTTGACCAGACAAATAAATTAAAGTTTCTTATCTTCGTCACAAAAATTAAAAAAAAAAAATCTCAATATATAGTACTCAAATATCCAGGTAGTTCATATGAATAATTTCAAATAGGTGGATCTGATCATATAAAACTCTTCATTGATCACGTTCCATGGGACCATGTGAACACCACATTCAATTGCATATACCTACTTGCATTATTGTACATGTGGGGAAAAAGATAAAAGAAAAAGATTTTTTTGTTTGAAATTAAAAACCTGTTCAATTTGCATCTCAATTTTTAAATAATAAAATTAACTCATATATATTGGTTGAGATTTCTTTTCCTTCTTTAATTAATTATTTGTTCTAGTCTTTTTAATTTATTTATGGGAAACTGATTAAGAATAAAAAATAAAAAAAATAAATCTTTAATGTTATAGATATAATCAATATTATAATTTTTAATAAAAAATTTATTTATAAATTTATTATGTTTAGAGCATTGGTTATCCAGGAGTGCTCTTTATTTATATATTTCTCCATCTTTCAAAACTTTAGTTGCCTTAGGGCCTGTTTGGTTTACATTTTCATTTTCTGTTTTTATTTTGTTTCTTGTTTTCTGAAATTTTACAAAGGAAAAACTAGAAATGCTGAAAACAACAAATTTTTGTTTCCAGTATTTCCAGTTTTTCTTTTGTAAAATTTCAAAAAACAAAAAACAGAAAATGGAAACAGGAAATGAAAATGCAAACCAAACATACCCTTAATTTCTCTGAATTCTCTCTATCAATGAGTCATAGAAATATGTATTTATGTGCTCACTGCTTATAAATTATATTATTGATATTTTTTTATGCTTCTTTGAATGGAATATGTAAAAAATACATACCAAATTCTTAACTAATTATTTGCAGATCAGCGGCCTCACGAACATAAGCATAGGTGGTCCAACTTTACTTTAATCATAGTTTCCTGAAAAAGATATATGGTGAGGACTATATATGCATCTTCAACAAAAGAAAATAAGAACAAAAATGTTAAGGTGGAAAGTCTTTTTCGGAGCACTTTCTTCTCGGGAACAAACTTTCTATATAATCATGATTTTTTTTGCTATGACTATATTATGATGATTTCATGCATACAATATAATCTTCATATGTATACCTTCATATCCGAACCACTCCTCCACCGGCAAGTTATTCAGTCAAAGTTTTTCCCAAAAATCTTGTAAGAATCAAAAGGATAGAATAAGTGTCTTTGGTAAAATTAAAAATTAGTTTCTAGTTTATAAGCTAGTTACTAGCTGATAACTTATTGACTGATAAACTTTGAGCTAACTTATTGAATTAAAAATGTTTGGTAAAAATAGCTGATCAATAAGGTAATAAATGAAAAAATGACATAAAAAGACATAAAAAAACAAATATAAAATTATATTAAAATATAAGAGATAAAAATGAAAGAAAAATAAATAAGTTACAAACCAGAAGCTATAAGCTAGCTAAATTAAGTAGCTTCTATATGACTTATAAGTTAGAAACTCCTAAAATAAGCTAGCATACTAAACACTTTTATCAATTTTATGTTGGTCAAACTAATTTATAAGTTAGTCAAATTAGATAGTAGCTAGTTTGGTGACCTTACCCGACACACTTAGAATATTGATGCATGTGTGAAACAACCTAGGTTAGCTATGAATTCACTATACTCGTAATCAACGTCAAGTTAAGAAATGCTCTATTTCTAGCCAAAATCTTAGAAGAAGAAAAAAAGGGTTCAAGTGGTTAGATTGAGACTCATGCTGTGATTGTGGGTGTGAATGACCCAAGGAAAGGAAGCATGAAATGAAAAGCAACAAAGCGATGATGTACCTACCACATTACAGTTTGTTCCCTTAGATGAAGGAATTGCTGTTTTCTTTTTGGTTAGAAAAATAAGAAGAAATTAGGGTTATTAGTACTGTTAACTAAGTCAAAGAAAATATTGCAATTAATGTTTTACTATTCTGCATTTGAAAAACAAAAATTCCCTACATCTACAGTACTACACACTTTACAAAAGCAAAAGTTATGTAAATTTTAAAATAAAATATGTTTGATTAGAACGGAGTTGAAATAACTCTTAAATATTCAATACTTTTTAATTCAATTTTTAAAATCAAGAAAAAACCGATTTATATATATATATATTATTAAAAGACAAATTTTAATATTTAATTTTTTTATATTTAAATATGCTTTTTATCCTTGAAACTATGATTTTGTCATTGGTCTCTCTCGTTAATTTTTTTTTCTTTTCGTTCTTATATTTAACAAAAATATTAAGAAGGAGAAAAACTAATGTTATCCATTTTAAAGTACATTAACGTATTCTCTACAGGTTTTACTGTCTGTCAATGTGATCATCTGTTCACATTAGTAATCCATTACCTATATTGTTACTCAATGTCCTAGGGCCATATAATCTATGGTTAGTGGCGGAGCCACTCCATGTGTCTATTACTCTACAATTGAAAATTTCAAATTCTTCAAGTGCCTTAATTTATTTTGGGAAGTGCTGTGAGGTGCTTTCCATGTAATTTATTATGGATTTAAATACGCCTATATTAATCATATTTGTTTGGAGAGAAAAATTATTTTATTACTTAGGGAAATTAAATACTAACTTAGAGCACGATTTATGGAATTAAAATTAGAAAGTTTTTATTAGATCAATTATGCAACATTTAATACTATTATAAATGTAATTAATGTATGATTGTGTTGATTTTCAATAAAAACCCACTACTCTGAACACAAATATAACCAAAAAATCAACTCACGCTTATTAATTAAAATGCTAGTTATCTTTATTTAATTTTCATAAAAAATGAATTGCATTCCTTAAATTGCCTTTTATAGCATACTTTAATTTTATTAGAATTTATTTTAAGTAGAAATACTCCCTCTATTAGTACATGACTCATTAAATAGGGCCATTGAAAAATAAAATATAAATTAAAGGGTATTTTTTAATGATCTCATTAAATAAGGTGAAAGTAGTTGAGATTTACTTATATTTCGATGTAAATTCTATGGTCCCGTTTTAATTTTATGGATATCAATCCCGTCTATACTTGTCATGTAATTATTGAGCCAATTGGTGCAGAAAAAAAAAGCTGGCATTAAACAAAAAAACTCTTCAACATTTTTTTGTTCAACCATGGCAGCCTCGCAACAAAGCTTCCACAATGATGGTGCGATGGATTGTAGCACATCGATGAACTGATGGTGGTGGTTGCTGGTCGTGGGTTATGGTGGTTTTGACAAAAGCAATGTTGGACCATATATGGTGGTTCGTGCTTTGTATGGGTGATTGTAGGATTAAGGGCTACTTGATGATAAAGATGTTGGGTTGCAAATATATCAAATACTTCGCCGATAAAAAGATGTTGGCTACTTGCAAATATATATATATATCAAATATATCTTTTAACAAAATTAAATAATTATATTAAAAAATAAAAAATAATATTTAAATTAGTAACTCAGAACACAATAAACAATATTTTTTTTATCAACTAAAAAGATAAATGCATTATAAGATCATATATACCCAACCCATGCAATTATCGTAAACAGGATTTTGATAACTATCTATAACTAACAAAAATCTTGATCAACCAAATACCTATATGATACCCAACTTATGTGCTTCAATCACTCATTAAAATTGGCAATCCCACATTCTACCCTGTGGAAATTGCATAAAACAACCACACATATATAGTTATGTTGTCACAACCTATTATATAATAGGTTCTTTAGTTTTACGATTCATTACGTTATTAATTACTCTTCATCAGAGAAGAAGTACTTAATTATGACTTTAGATTTCGTTGTGGAAAAAACAGAAAGTTGGAGAGTCAACGAAGATCGATCATGATTTGTGATCTTAAGGAGCACAAGGGTGGAATTAATTAATTCACCGTTCCGTTTGTACTACCGTTAGCTTTAGCTAGACCTATCAACGAAAGTTTGAATATATCCTCAGCAGCCATCACGTGATCAAACCATCATCATTACAACCCAAAACGGATATTTGTCCCTTTAATCAGAGAAAATATTTTGTGATTTTATTTTTATTTTTTAGTTTTTTATAAAATGTTGACTTGTCATTTTTATGTTATTTCATATTTTAGAATTTTACATAGAAAATAAAAAAATAATAAAAAGTTGTTTTCAAGATTTTTTTAATAAAACTTTAAAAATAAGAAATAAAATAATGTTTTTATAATTAAAACTAATATTTTAGTAGTTAAAATAAAAAAAACATAAAATATAAATAAAAAATATTTTCCCAAATTTCATTTTTAATTTTAATTATAAGAATATTATCTTTTTTTTTAATTTATTATTTTTAAATTTTTTTATGTAAAATTTTTAAAAAATAAAAATAAGGTGACATTTTAATAATTAAAACTAAAAATAGGAACGATTTCTTATTTTCAGTTTTAATTATAAAAATACTACTTAATTTATTTTCATTTTATTTTCTAATTTTAAAGGTTTATTTTAAAAAATAATGAAATAACCTTTTTGTTTTCACAATATAAATAATAATGTTATACATTTATAAATATCTTATTTATTTACATGATGAACATATTAATGTTATATTATTCAACGATTGAATTCATTATATTTTATATTTTATAAAAAAACTATATACTAAATAAAGGAAATTTAACACACTTAGATATTTAGGTTAAGTTGAATATTATCTCAACAAAATAAATGAACTAAAAAATTTAGTAAAAACCCTAAGAGTTTCTACACCTAAAGAAGGGGTGACAATGGGTACCCTCTGGGTAGGATATCACAGTGCCCGTCCCCGTACCCGCGTTTTTAAAAAAAGCCCATACATGCGCCCATACCCGCGTGGGCAGTAATTTTAGTGCCCGTCTCCATACCCGTTGGGCACCTATATGCCTGTACCCGCGCCCGTTACCCGCACTTTTATTAAGTAAAAAATTAAAAATTTACTAAAAAAATATTAATTTAAGAAAACTATATCTCAATTGAAAAAGTTACGGGAAGATCGTCCAAATATAATTTTTAAATATCAGTGATACAACAATTTAATTATTGAAACACAATATGTTAATGTTCTAAATACATGCAACAAATGATCTACAGTTCAAAATTTTTATTAAATATTATAATATACTTTCACGTCACACTATTTTATAAACTTGGATATCATGTTTTAGAATTCTTCAAGATCCGTAAAAAATGATTATTAACACTAATTGGTCATATACTATAAAGTAACAAAACACAAATAGATAGTTATAAAAATATATTTTTAATCTGTAATATATATATATATATCAATTTTAAAAATATGCATAAATATATTAGATATTTTAATAAAATTAATATATCTCTATATAATTATATATGATGTTTTTTATTAAATAATTATATATATATGAGTGCGGGTATGGGGCGGGTTGAGCATCAAAGTGCCCTTACCCGCGCCCGTTCCCATGAAAAAATGCGGGCTTTAGTCCGTCCCTGCGCCCATACCCGTTTTGCGGGTTTTTACCCTACCCATTGCGAGTAATTTTTGCGGGAACCCATAGGGCTTGGGTTCAATTGTCATCCCTAACCTAAAGAGAGATTAAAAAATAAGAGATAAGAGGTGTCAAAAGTCAAAATAGGTACATACACTGTTTGAGTGTTTAAATATTGGAACTGATGCACTAATTTTAGATTGAGAAGGTTAAAGATAAAGTATAAGTCACCAATTTGTTTGTGTTTTTTTTTTCTTAAATTGAAAATGCAATTAAAAAATTATAATAATTAAATGAGATTTCCTAAAAATGTAAAATTATGACAAAAAGTAATTTTAATGTTTTTTAGAAGTTAAAAAGTAATTTTTGGCAAAATATTCTAAACAAAGAGTTACATTCACAATATCTTAAGTTTATCCACGCACCATAAATGTTGGATATCCCAAAAGCGCTTCTTAATCCCATATTTAGTCTTTTAATAAAGAAGAAAAGGGCATATAATTAGGTTTTGTAAAATGATCTAAAGTACTTAAGCGTGGCACTAATTAATGACACTTTTCATTGGATTTGGACTCGAAAAGGAGAGTTCCCTTCAAATTAAAGTAACTGAATTACGGAACTACGCATGCATTGCCATGAGGAGGCGAGGCAGAGGTTATAAAGTGATTTTAAATTAATTTATTTACTTGTTTTGTTTACTTTTGGACTTTTGATTCTTCATCATCGTTTCCAACAGAATTCTAACTTCCAACTTCTTGTCGGGTTTGGAGATAAGTCTACAGGGTCATGTCATGTAGTTAGTCCTTTTTGACCGTAAAAGATGAAAAGGAATGATCGATGTGAAATATTTTACTTAATTGGACAGATCTAAAGTGGGAATAAGCTTCTTACATTATGCGTTTGCATTTCCTATTTTCATTTCTTATTTCTTGTTTTCTGAAATTTTATACAAAGGAAAAACTGAAAATGCTGGAAACAGAAAAATTTTATTTTCAGCGTTTTCAGTTTTTACTTTGTAAAATTTCATAAAATAAAAAACAGAATAAAAACAAAAAATAAAAACAGAAAATAAAAACACAAACTAAACATACCCTTATTTTTTATCTTTTGATCAAGAATCCTTTCACAAGTATAGAAATAAAATTAACTTAAGGTCGGAGTGATAATAAAGTCATTTTTTTTAAAGCGATGACTATAAATTAAATTCAAATATTTAATTGCAGGTAAAGTTCACTTAAAGATTATAATTCATTTCCATAAAAAAATATTTTGGCTCTAAATTAATTTTCATTAATTCCATGAAATATTGTGGAAGAGATTTAAGATATTCCATTTTGTTCTTGTTATAAGGTACACTTAATCGAATTACACATATAAATAAAAGTGGTTAAAATTATTTAATTTTATTGAAGTTTTAAAAAATAGTTTAACATTCTAATTTTATCCTTATTTAATAGAATCATTGACTAACTCTACTACCATTAATAAGGGTAAATAAGGAAAATGATAATAAATGTTGTCTTGAAATTGTAAAGTATTTTATAAAAAAACCACAAAAATTTGTAAGAAGTGGCTTATAAAAAGAACCTGAAAGAGTACTATATATGGATTTGCTTAATATTTCATTTTTCAAGTTTCAGTTATTTTTGGATCTAGCTATAATGATAGGTGCAATGACGTAAAATTAAATGAAATGGAATAAACTACCGTATCATTATTTAGATATTTTGTAATAAAATAGAATTATCTTTTTCATTCTTTTGGAAAATGAATGAAATAGTTTTAGAAGATTAGCGAGCAATATTGATTCCATCACATTTGATCTATTCCTTCCAATTAGAAAAGAAGAAAAATAGAGATATTAAATGAAATAAAATACATTCCATTAATTAATTTTTATTTCAAATAACAACAACTTATATCAATCCATTTCATTAATTGCAAGTCATATGAATCTAAACACACTTCGGTTTTCATTAATTATTCCTGGCATGCAACCCTTAGATTGAAAATAGGTGCATGTTAATGATTTTGCTATGGTGATTAATTCAACAATTTATCAGCTCGAAACTATAATTAACTTATAAGTTGGTTCATATTTAGTCTGACCTAACCCACATACAACAAAGTCATATATGCCATTAATTTTCCATCTTAAGGGGTTGACATCCCTAATTTTTGCAACATTAATTAAAGAACCTCACTCTACGTACGTTTTGGAATCAATATCAAACACCTTATCATTGCATTAGCATCTATGTGTCATGACTCCGCCATATCAAATATTTCATGTCTCACATGCCTCCAATCTTTATCATAATTAATAACCATTGTGGGAGAATACATATCAATGAAATTCAAATAGATCATAACATTACAAACTAAATTTTTATATCTAGGTACGTAATTCCACAAATTTTCACCTTTTCTCACCTAGTTAATTCCATAAATTATGTAAATAGAATCCACCTCTCCAATGAAAGATAAGAAAACGGTTATAGATTACGATAAATGATGCGATGAAAAAGCAAAAGAAAGATAAGAAAAAAAGGGTCCTGTTAACGAGTGTTCTAAAGGCACGAGTTAAAAATTCAGAAGAAAAAGATTTTTATTGGAAATCACAGTATTGATTGTATCTGTGACATTACACATTCCACTAAAAACTTTCTACTTTTAATTCCTTAACAAGTGCTCTTAAGACACTCGTTAGCATTTTATCCAAAAAAAAAAATGAAATGAATGAAGAGATGGAAGAAAAAGTAAATATATGATGAAATGAAAGCGGGCTAATTAATCATATCATCGAAAAGATATAGATACATACGCGGGTGATGCAGCTCAAATTTGAACATGGGTTGATTAATATAGTAGGTAGGAAACATTAGTTGATGGCCATATATTATTAATTATTTTGTATGGCCCTGCCCTTTAATTTGTTTGGATATATATGGGAATGGAAGTTAATTGAGTTTGGTTAAGAATGGATGATGAAGAGTTAGTGAGCTAAATAGAATACTAAATCCCAATTGCCGGTTGTTAGCAAAAATGTTAAGATTGTGTTTAATTTAATAGATACATACAATACAACAAGAGATCAGAAGGTAATGTGAAAGAGGTCCCCGCAAGGTCCGTGAGGGGTCTCCAATTTTTATAGCTGCACGTGGTGGTGCTTGATATATAAAACCGTGAATGAATTTCCCATTCTCTGCTTCATTTGGGAAACTCCTCTTCCCTTCAAAGACATGCCACGTGGCGTGCCATGTGATGACCTCATGCCTTCTCACACTGAACTATTGGGCCTTCCCTCACGTAGTTCTGTCTCTCTAACACAATTAAATATATGTAGCAGGGAAATTGCCATGAATGTTCCCCCTAGCTAGAATTCATTTGCTTAATTGTTAATCCCTTAATTGCACAGCATTCTACATGATATAATCATCACTTTAATTAATTAAGCTTGTTTGTTTTCTTGATTTTACTTAGCTTAGCAAAATTAAGATGGTGATTTAATAAAATGATTATGCTAATTAAGGACATAATGAAGCATCATAATTCAAATCTAAGTCAGTCATGATTAAAATTGAAATTAGTAGCTGAAATTATTTCATCTGTGTTTGGTATAAGATAACTATTTTAGCTAACTATTAGCTTTTCTTGAAAAGCTCCTTGAAGTGACCTTTTTTTAAAATATCTCTCATTTTTTTATTAGCAAAAAATTTATTACAAATTTATCATTCAACAACCCTTACTCATCATAAATTAATAATTAATGATGTCATTAAATATTATTTTACCAACTTTATCCGGTACTAGTATTATTAAACACTTTCAATCGAATCAACTACTCTTGTATATGTGCATACAACACATTGTTCTTAAATATTAATTAATGAAGTTGGGGCTTTGACAACCAATAGTTGGATGCCATGTCCGCAGTGGAGGTTTGACTGAACATTGGAGCGAGGAGTGTTGAAGGTGGCAGTGTTTTAGGGTACAATTAGGTGGAATTGTGTGATTAGCAGAGGAAATATAGAGGTAGCATCCTGAATTGTAGAGGATCCGTTTCCTATGACCATGTGGTGTTGCTTATATAGGCATGTACATGAAGGCCCACGCTGTTAGCTTAAAAACAAACACACTCTTCTTACCGCACTTGGAATCAAACCCAAATTCGGGAACACACACAGAAGAAGAAACCTACGTTCTCTCTCTCTATTTTAATTAAACACCACTGCTTTCCCAACGCAATTGTTTTCTTCACATCCAACATCACTGTCTTTCTTATTGTACTCTCTCTCTTTTGTGGTCCTTTATATCTCTCTTATCACACTCTCCATTTCTTCATATACCTATAGCGCTACCCTTCTTCTATTGTACATCCTCTAATTCCTCTTCCTCTTCTCCTCCACTATATATATACCTTCTCTTCTCTTTTGTTTGTTAATTTCCAATCAAATCCATTATTATATATATTTTCTTTATTAATTCCCCTTCACTTGCATCTTCATTCTTGCTTCTCTTTTCCTTGCATATTATAAACTGATCCAAGGCTCACACACTCTACACTAAAACTATATATTACACCAATTCAACCTCTGAAGCTAGCTAGGGACATGTCTAGCCGAAGGTCCAGGCAACAATCTGGTTCTACAAGAATCTCTGATGACCAAATCATCGAACTTGTTTCCAAGTTGCGTCAACTTGTTCCTGAGATTCGAGATAGGCGTTCTGACAAGGTACTTTCACAATCACAACCCTTTCTAATGCATATTTAGTTTAGCTTTGAAACGTGGCAAACTCACGTTTCCAATGCTAAAATAATGGCGTTGAAAAATCCAAATTTAAATTTGGCTAGTTTCAACACCAAACCAAACACACCACTACTCTGTTTAACACTATGTATTATATTATATTATCATTGATGACCTTTCACCTACTAACTGATTGATATTTTGTTTAAATAACTTTAAACCCATTCCTTAGCATATATATATGTATATAGCTAGATATATAGTTCAAATAAAATAAAATATGTATGCTATTATATAGTTTCATTAATTTAGCTATAGCTCAAGCCGCAAACAGAGAAAATAGGCACACTGGAATTAATGTTATTGCCTGGAGTATGAAGGAAGAAGCTAGCTAATTATAACTAACATACATACATGGCATATGGCTAGCTAGTAGCACATGTGAGTCATATTATAATAATAGTAAATATATAGTCTCAAATTGACCCATATATTAAGGGCATAGTTCCCAACAGTTCCAAATCCTATGCAGATCTCTATACACGTCAAACCATTCACATTGACTATAGTACATCTACTTTCCATTTAAATATTACATTATTTTTAATTATTTAGTATATTTCAATATAGAAATAATATTACATGATAGAAAAAGTAACAAGGCAGAGAACCCCAGAAAGAAAGAAGAAGACTTTAACAGAAAAAAGGTATCTGCACCTTAACAGTCATGTGGTTAATTTGGACCAATTGGTGAAACAAAACCTCCTGTATGGTTTTCTAGATAGGATTGCATAGTACATAAATAGATTGACAGAGTAATGTACCAGTCATCAACATTTGACTCAGTCACCATGTGTTTATATGCTTCTTTCTTCCTTCTCACTCAATTAACTCTGCTTCTTTGGGAGAAAGGACAACACATGTATATCCATATGCATACATATAAGTAGAATTAAGAAAGTGACTCATAGCTAATGAAGACACTGACTTTTGTTTGTGCAGGTATCAGCATCTAAGGTCCTACAAGAGACCTGTAATTACATTAGAAACTTACACAGAGAGGTGGATGATTTAAGTGAACGTTTGTCTCAGTTGTTGGCCACTATTGATGCTGATAGTCCAGAAGCTGCTATCATCAGGAGCCTAATTAACCAATAAAGCAAGTAATTAATTAAATAATAATCTAATTTTCTTATTCTATGAGATCAGCTGAGTGCAAGCACTTGAGTTTAATTTAGGTGGGTTAGAGTACTGCAGTTATTACTTTGAGGTGTGTACCTCCAATATGGTTGGCAGGTATATATATATATATATGGTGCATTTGTAAGAAAGGTACGTTTTTTGTAATAATAATTAAGTAAGGACTTTGTATTATAGCTATGATGCTATATATATATGTGCCACATTTATAGATGGCCAAAATTAATGTATCAGCTTTTAAATTTATTGAAGTTTATAAGCCTTATATATATAGCTGTACTTTAATGACTTGATCAGGGTTGGTGTCTTGGTAGCAAAATACAATTTGTATAAATAAAAATTACTAATTAGACTTAATTGCATTTTTGGTCCCCTATTATCATTAATCCGCGATTTTGGTCCCCGTATTTTTTTTCACGATTTTGGTCCCATATTATTCCAAATTTGCGATTTTGGTCCCTCTAACACATAGATTTTGAAAATAAGGGACCAAAATTTTGAACTAAATCGCGATTTTGGAATAATAAGCGGACCAAAATCGCGAAAAAAAAGTAGGGGACCAAAATCGCGGATTGATGATAACAGGGGACAAAAGTGAAATTAAACCTAAAAATTAAGAGGGTATTGTAATTAATTAAGTTGATCAAATCTAAAAGAAGATGTTAGTACGTAATGGAGGCTATATATATAACATGAATGTGTTCAATTACTTGGAGATTTTTGTCGGCAAAGTTGGGTTCAAGTTTCTACATTATGTCAACATTATATAAATAAATATAAGGTAGCTAAGGCTGAAAGTGTTTGACGTGAAAGTGATTTGATCTAATGTTGGATAGTTGTGTTTATATAATAGAGATCTCCCATTCTTGTATTCGGAAAGAGACAACAAGCCGAGACAGATACCAAAAGTGTCTTGGTTTTATCGGTAAAAAGGTTAAAAAGTTTTCAAAGTAGCGGTTACGCAATGAAGCGTGCTTTGGTTTCCTTTTGCCTAATAAACTATGATTTGGATAGTATTATACAAAAAATTATTTGTTTTATATTTGTAACTTTCTTTTAATTGTGTTAAGCAATGCATTAAGTTTTCTTTGTTGTATTTATTATCTCCTTTTATTTCTTTCAATATTATTCATAATAGTAACAGCATGTCCTTTGTTGAAAGATGCACATTGGATTCTTCTTGTTGTTAATAAAAGTCGAGATTATACGGTGGTGTAACAGTAATGAAGTGTAAATAAAGGAGAATATCGTATAGTAAGTGGTAAGAAATTTGAACAAATTAAAATAAATTGTTTATACTTTCGTGCTGAATCAAAAATACAGAATATAGAAGTATATCATTACAAAAAACGCGAAAATTAAGTTCACAATATTTTTCCTTTAGATGAATCTCTAAATAATTTTTACGAGTTACTACCTCCGACCCCCCCGCTCTCTCCCTCTCTCTCTATATATATATAATATAATATAATATAATATAATATAAGTAAAATTATCAAATACTAAGAATATGCATTAGAATTTGTCATAAATTTAAGTTTTATTTCAGAAATACATTTACTATTAAATGATTAAATAAGTGAGTAATTTATTAACCACTCATAATAAATTAAGGATTATATAAGGTATTTAGCAATTAATAATACAATTAAAAATGATATTCCCTCAATTCCTATTTATAAGACACATTTTAGAAATTGTTTGTATTCCTTTTTATAAATCACTTTATTTTAATTATTTACCACTATTAATTTTAATCTTTCAAACTATCAAATGATAATTTAGTTAGTTAATAATATTAAATAAGGGTAAAACTAGAAAGTTAAATTAATTTTTAAAATCTCAATAAAAATTAACTAGTTTTAACCACATTTATTGATCCATGTGATTCAATCAACTCTACTTTATAAATAGGAACAGAGAGAGTACTGTGTTTTTTTATATATATAGGACAAACATTCACCTTATTGTTTATTATACTATCTCTGGTCCTATTTATATGAAGAATAGGACTAAATCATCAAGATCAAGAAAATATCTTGAAAATCAGTTAATTATAACTAATAATATCATAATTTTAAATTTTATTTCAGAAATATTTTTTAATATTAAATAATTAAAAATAATGATAAAATTATTCCTAATTAAAATAATTATTAAAGTAGTAACTCATAGCCCGATAGTTGGTCATTGAAAATATTCACTCCGGTTCTATTTATGAGACAATTCAGACAAAAACATACATATTAAGAAAAGTAATTAATGTATTGATTTTCAAGAAATTACTCAACAAGATTACAAGTTTATCCCTATTTAAAATTAAATTCCACTACTATACTTGTGTCACTTTAAAACCTTTAATAGTCAACAAGAGTAAATATGAGAAAAAACAATAAATACTTCTAGATATTTGTGTGCTTTGTCTTATAAATAGGACCATGGAAAAATTTCAAACGTTGTCTTATAAATAGACCGGAGGGAGTAAAGTATTACATACATTATTATTGGAAAATAAGTGAGTAGTGGACAATAATTCAAGGTAAAAAAAACTTCATAATTATTATAATTCAAAATAGTATTATGTTTCTTAAATTTAAGACCAATGAAACACATTTTTTATTTCTTATAAATAGGACCTGAGATAGTATAAAGGACATGAGGTAGTATGATCCCTTAGTTTCAAAATAATAGCCCATTCAACAAATTTTATTTTTTTCAAATTATTTGTTCATTTACCTTTTAATGTAGAATTAATTTCTTTTACCAATTTTACACTAAGATAATTATTAGTCCTCGAAGAGAGAGAAAATAAATAAATTATCAGTGGAAAATTAATTAAATTGAGAGAGAAGTTAATGAATAAGGCATAAAGAGTATAATAGGAAGGGTCGTGCTAACAAGTGCCTTAAGGATAGATTTGGATCCCCTCACGTGAAAATTTTGTTAGAACCACAGGCAACACTAGAAGGGGGGGTTGAATAGTGTTTTAATCTTTTTAAACTATTTTGGAAATCTTTGATTAAATCAATCATGTAGAGTGATCAATGTGCAAAACGAATCTTAAGATCAGAGTTACTTTTAAAAACTTGCGGAACATATGAAAGATAAATATAGAAAATATTTCTCTTACACTTAAGATTGTTTTGATTGAAAAGCTTCTCTAAGTATCTTCTGAAGATTATTACCAAGAGTACCTTCAGAACTGTTTCTGAAATACTTCAGATGATCAGAGATCATTTGTTTCTAACTTCTGAGCTGAGCTCCTTTTGAACTCACCTCAGGCAGTTATTTCAGAGGTTCTTCAACATACATTCTTTGTAATGCTTTAAACGATATAAAAGATGTTTTATATTATGTTTGTTTAAAAACTTGTTTTATTGAAATCGTTGTGTTAAGATTATTATGAAAAATACTTTTCAATCCTCAACGTAAATGTAAAGACTGTAAATAAAAGAGATTAAGGGATGAGAAAACTTAGGCACAGAATTTATCCTAGTTCACCCACCAACCCGTGAGCTACATCCAGTCCCAAAGGCAAACCACCACTGGATTTTCCTTGAGTACAGTCTCTCCAGACAAACACGAGTACAGTCTCTCCAGACATACACGAGTACAGTCTCTCCAGACATTAACATCCAAGATCACACAGACCCTGAACACACTAGGTCACACCGACCCAGCAAACAAGGTCACCAAGACCTTCTCAACACCTACATGTGTCATCCAGGCCCCTCGGACCCAACACATGCCTGTGTCACACCGAGTCACCCAGACCCAGCCAAGTAGTCTTTTCTATTAAGCCTCTCCAAGCTCTAAGAGTATTCTTTCTTCCACCAAGCCTCTCCAGGCTCTCAGATACATAAAGTGTTTACAAATTATAATCAAGTTTAAGTTTCCATGAAACATAAACTTAATCTCTTCCTGTACTAGAGGTTAACTGAGTACTACTCAGGATACAATGTATGAATCTAAGTACAAGGTAGACAGTGATACAAGTGTTTGAATTAAGTACAATCCCTGTCTTTTCTATGAGGAATACATCATCTGAGAGTAGGCTAACTAAGGTATGAAATTAAGCTCCAGCCTTATCCTCCAACCATTGGTTTCCATGGGTTACATTCTCACCCGTATCATTGGAATACCAAGGTATCTTCAAAGCTTCAAACCGTACCCAGTTTGATAATCATTTGCTCAGCATGGTTGTCTTCAGACCAACAACCAACTTAATTGATCAAACAGATCAACTGAACAACATGACTAACTGACCAGCTAGTCAGTAGCCTGATTGATTCGAGAACCAACTCTCTGATAAAACTTTGTTGACATATTGATGATCCACTTTAGCTCAAGTCAACTCTTGTTAACCATTTGGCACTCAGCCTAGTTAACTCTACTTGGTTGGGCAGTTAATCTAACTCCCACAACTGGTTGGGCAATCTTGCCAACTTGGTTGTGTTAACAACAACAACTGGTTGGACCGACCAACATCGACCAACATCTTCAAATTCAATCTTGAGGCTATTTATATGTTCAGCTTGAATATAGCCGTTGAAGATGATTCATAATACCGTTGAGCTGATGATGATGTGGCTCATATAGCCGTTGTGTAATAGCTTCTCAAACGGTTGCTTCTTCTTAAGCGAATAGGTGTTCAGACGATCCCGTTCTGACACTTGTTATATGCTTCTTCATGAGAGATGTTTCTTGATATTATTCTGCGTATTCTCTCTCTTGAATTTCTTCTGCTTTTGCTTTCTCCTTCAGCTTTCTTCTGCTTTCTTTTGGATTGTATAAAGGAAAATATCCGTTGAAATACTATCGTTTAGAGATAGCACTGAATCCTCTTTAATCCATTGTGAGACACGCTTCTGAGGGCTCTGACATGTCTGACATAGTACAACGTAGGTGCTGCTATAAAGCTGCCACCGTTGTTGCTGCGAATGCTGCGTTGCAGAGATTTCCTCAGTGGTGTATGAAATTCAAAAGCACCAGGAAAGGTCTCTGTGTTCATTTCCATAAATATGCTTGAGAAGGAAACGTGTAGCAGAGAATGACTTTTCTCAGCAATCTTCAGAGAGCAAAAGTCTTCATAGTCTTCAGCAAGTAGTGCCACGTCGGATTTCAAAAGGCCTCAATACTTCAGACGGATTGAGACTTCAGACAGATTGAAACTTCAGACAGCTTCACCACTTCAGACGGGTTGATGCTTCAGACAACTTCAATACTTCAGACGGGTTGCGTCCTTCAGACAACTTCAATCCTTCAGACTGGTTGAAACTTCAGAAGGTTTCTTCCTTATGATAAGAGGAATGTAGCTTCGTTCTTCTTTGTATCTTCTTCTTCTTCTTCTTCTTCTTCTTCTTCTTCTTCTTCTTCTTCTTCTTGTGTCTTCTTCTTCTTTTTCTTCTTCTTCTGAGATAAAGATGTTGAATTGTATGTACTTTATTCAACCATCTTTCTTGCTTGTTTTTGTTTAGTCTTCTAACCCATTCTGGACATTGGCAGGTGTAGATGCAGTAGGTCTGCGCACACAAATCCTTTTGTTGCAGGTGCAGCAGTCGTTGCAGAAAGTCTTTGCAGTATTTCCTTATTTGTGTAAGACTTTGATCGAGGTAGAAAAGCATGTCTAGCTTTATCTACTGAATGAGTGAACTTCATTTGATGAAGTGTGCTTTACGCTTTGTAGTGTCTCCAAGAGATCATTTCTTTATTCTGACATCTTCAAATCTTCAGATACATAGACTGCTTCATATTGTCTTCATTTCTTTAATTCTTCGTAGTCTTCAATTTTTCATATAGTCTTCAAGTCTTCAACTTGGTTGTGGATTACTCTTCTTTGGATTCTGCATTTTGTTCTTCTGATCCTGATCTTCTGAACGTGATTCTGATTATCTTCTTCTTCAGATAATTATTCTGACCTGAAACACAATCAACAAACCAATACATTTCTCAGTAGAATCTGTTTACATAATCTTATACAATTCTTATATAAACTCATTTGTCCTTAATCATTAATACAATCTTATTTGTTAATTATTAATATAATCGTATTTGTTAATCATTAAAACTTAAGGATGCTAAGTCTTATAATCATGTTTAAATACTTAAACTGATTTATAGACTTCACAATCTCCCCCTTTTTAATGATGACAAATAAATTATATATTACTGACAAAATGTGTATAAAAAGAAACGAGAGATAATAAACAAAATATTTAATTGTATTACTCCCCCTATCTATATTACTCCCCCTTAGACAAGCATTTGATTCTTTTAGTTATCTTCTGAAACAATTAAATCTTTTCTATACCAATTGTTAGTTAAGTCTTTTAGATACCAACTGTTAAATCTTTATTATCCAACTGTTAAATCTTTACTGTTAATATTTTAGATACCTATTGTTAAGACTTATTGTTATTCTTACTTATTTTATATTTTCCTATATATTTCCCTTTTAGTTATTTTCCTATATATTTCCCTTTTAGTTCCCTTTTTAGCATTTTGTATATTTCTCTTTTAGTTGCCTTCTTTTTAGCATTTTGTTGGTTTATATTTCTCCCCCTTTTGTCATTGATTAAAAAGGTTTGGTGATTAGTTTTCTTCCTCTTTTAATAGCTTGTTATATTTCTTCCCCTTTTATCTTGCATTAAACAGAATAAAGTTTTTAAACCGCTTGTTATAAAGACTATTATATAAAAAAACATTCTAACCGAAAGGAAGATTTTATTAGATTAAATTGTTACAATTACTCATATACAAATTTGAAGAGAATCAAAGTACAAAAATCAAAACCTTTTCTACAAACATTTTATAAATACAAAAAAAATGAGAAACATATTTGAAAAGCTTTTTGAAAAGAGAGAAGATAAAAGAAGGTTAAAAAAATCTTAAAAGGAATTTTTTGGAAAAACAAAATATTTTAAACAAGGACAAGAAAAGAAAGAGAAAAATGTTTTATAAAAGCAAGTATCTGAGAAACTGTTAAGCTTTGATTGTCTTAGGTTTTTACTTATTAAAGAATTAAGGTTTATAATCAGATTTTAAAGGTTTTACTAAAAGACAACTTTCACAGATATTAAAGTTTTAAGATGAAGTGATGTTACCAAAGATCTGGTTGTTGTTCACTGGATGAAGAGGTGCTTTCTAACATTACTCCTTTCTTTGAAGACTTTTTCTTTTTCTGTGGTTGCTTGATGTCTGCACGTCCTACTTTTGTCTTTTGCTCCAGAGAATCTTTGAACAATCATCTTAACTTTTCTTCAAGAATTGAGATAGACTTTAATGGCTTAAGTATCAATCACCTTAGCATTCTTGACCCACAATTTCAGCAAGTCCATAGAGAACTTTCTGAACAGGTTCAGAGAATAGGGATGTTACTGAGTCAATATAATCTTCTCAAGAGTTGAGTTAGGTTTGGTGCATAGAGTGTTAACCATCTTAACATTGTTGACCCACAATTTCAGTGAGTTCATCTCGAACTTTCTGAACAGGTTCAGACAATGGAGATGTTATCACACTAGCCATCCTTTTAGATTATGTTGTTTTGATTTATCCTTTCAGACGGTATTCCCTTCTGATGCTCTTCTTGAGATTATCTTCAAAAACCTGTTTTTCTGAAACATACACAAACTAAAAATACCTTTCAGTAGCATCTGATATTAAGTTAATCATTAAACCAAATGTCTTAGATTCCTGATTATATTTTACAATTTTAATAAATTATCTTTAAATTTGAATTTATCTTTTAGTTGAATTATTTGAGAAAGTGTGTTGAGTTAAAAGATTCATGTACAGTATAAATAATCACAAAATTTAATACAGTTATTAATTGATTAAAGCTAGAGTTATGTTATTGATAGACTTAAATATGCATACAAGGAAACACATATAAACAAATAGAACACATAGAATATTGACATTAAAAGAAACACATAAACAAAGATAGAAAGTGAAATGGACTCAAAACAGAAAGACATAGATACAGAGACTCAATAACAGAGCACAAGTATATCATTGATAATCAACACAGTTGTTTTCATTGGCATTGGCTTTCTCCTTTTGTGTTTTCAGCATCTGCAGTTTTCTTTGATAGAATCTGAGTGTTTCTTCCAGCCGTCCGATGCGTTCATTCAACTTCCTTATGTTATATCTTCTGAAAATTTCACTCAAATCTCCATGATTACTTAGAGAATCAGATGACTCCATATGGTTCTGAGTTGATGACGGAGAATTGTGTTCTTCTTTTATCTCTGCTGATATCCCCTTAGAATGTTCATATTCCTTTATAGTGAACAAGGATGATGGCTCCTGGTCAAAGAATCTTTCAATAGGAAATCCTTTATATTGAAGGATTTTCATAATCAGTGTAGTATGGGGAAAGACTTTGACTTCTTCTAATTTTCTTCTCATCATATGATAGATGATGATTCTTGGAAGATTTAGTCTCTTTCTTTTGAGAAGATGAATCAGCACAAATCTTTCCATGTCTGAGATGATGAATATATCCTTCCTGTTGGTGAGAATACAACATTTAGTAATTGACAGCAGAATTCTGGGAATTTCCAGTAAGTTTGAGCATACTGGTGTTTCAAGAGTTCTGCGACCACATAACATTTGATCATGCATCTCTTTCTCTCTATCATTGATTTCCCAATCTGAAGAGAATTGTTTTCCGGTTGCTTCAACATCAATAATCTCCTTCATAACTTTGGAGTCCACCTTGATAGGTATACCCATTACAGAGGTGTTTAGACCGCATGTCTCTTCCATGAACACTTCTGAATTGTTCCAGAATTCCAGAACACTTCGTTCGTGCCAGGGAGAAGATGCCTTTTCAAGATAAGGAGTCCATCCTGCAGCTTCGAAAAACTCAGAGATTTTGAGTTCTCCTTTGTCAAAGTCACTTAGTCTTATTCCTCTTGTGGGAATGATCCTTTCATCATACTTGCATGGACTTTGAACACCTGAGATAACTAATCTTGATGCCATTGAAATGAATTTCGAGGAATTGGAAGGAAATGTACTATGAGGTTCTTCTGGTGATCTTCCAATCCTTAAATAGGAAATCAATCGTCGCTTCAGTTTATGAGGAGAGCGGTTACAAGCATTGAGCAGTTATGGAGAGGTGTGCATCATGCCAGTTATGAGAAACCGGTTGATGATTCAATGATTCACATTGCGCCGTTTCACATTTAATAATTAAACATATACAACTCTTCATTTACTTAAATGAATGTACACATATATTCATACCTATGATACAGAAAATAATCCATAAATATGCATGACCGTTCAACTTTAATCAGATAATGAAAACATTCAACAAGTATATACACAAAACGGATCAGACAATATACATATAAAACACATAGCATGCAATAGTTTATCTTCACACAATTATATATATATATATAAAAAAACACATTTAAGAATTAATGATTTCAAACAGTATGATCATGCAGCACATACTATAAACAATTTCAATAAAGCAAATCATGCAATAGATAAGTAACTATACTTACATTTTAAATTTAAGTTTAGATAGGAAAGGTGTTACCAGTTTGTGATCTAGAGATAGATACACTTTCCTTTTCCAGTTGCGTCCTGCGCTTCAGTTCTGTGAATAATGAGTTTTGGAAAATGATTTTACTACTCTCATTATCTTTCTTCAGAGTAGCTTCAGCTTGGTGAGATTTCCATCTTCTGAGGATCTACTCCTTCTGCATTTGTTAGATGCTCAACCCGAAGGTGAGCTCTGATACCAATTGTTAGAACCACAGGCAACACTAGAAGGGGAGTTGAATAGTGTTTTAATCTTTTTAAACTATTTTGGAAATCTTTGATTAAATCAATCACGTAGAGTGATCAATGTGCAAAACGAATCTTAAGATCAGAGTTACTTTTAAAACTTGCGGAACATATGAAAGATAAAGATAGAAAATATTTCTCTTACACTTAAGATTGTTTTGATTGAAAAGCTTCTCTAAGTATCTTCTGAAGATTATTACCAAGAGTACCTTCCGAACTGTTTCTGAAATACTTCAGATGATCAGAGATCATCTGTTTCTAACTTCTGAGCTGAGCTCCGTTTGAACTCACCTCAGACAGTTATTTCAGAGGTTCTTCAACATACATTCTTTGTAATGCTTCAAACGATATAAAAAATGTTTTATATTATGTTTGTTTGAAAACTTGTTTTATTAAAATCGTTGTGTTAAGATTATTATGAAAATACTTTTCAATCCCCAACGTAAATGTAAAGACTGTAAATAAAAGAGATTAAGGGATGAGAAAACTTAGGCACAAAATTTATCCTGGTTCACCCACCAACCCGTGAGCTACATCCAGTCCCAGAGGCAAACCACCACTGGATTTTCCTTGAGTACAGTCTCTCCAGACAAACACGAGTACAGTCTCTCCAGACATACACGAGTACAGTCTCTCCAGACATTAACATCCAGGATCACACAGACCTTGAACACATTAGGTCATACCGACCCAGCAAACAAGGTCACCAAGACCTTCTCAACACCTACATGTGTCATCCAGGCCCCTCGGACCCAACACATGCCTGTGTCACACCGAGTCACCCAGACCCAACCAAGTAGTCTTTTCTATTAAGCCTCTCCAAGCTCTAAGAGTATTCTTTCTTCCACCAAGCTTCTCCAGGCTCTCAGACACATAAAGTGTTTACAAATTATAATCAAGTTTAAGTTTCCATGAAACATAAACTTAATCTCTTCCTGTACTAGAGGTTAACTGAGTACTACTCAGGATACAATGTATGAATCTATGTACAAGGGTAGACAGTGATACAAGTGTTTGAATTAAGTACAATCCCTGTCTTTTCTATGAGGAATACATCCTCTGAGAGTAGGCTAACTAAGGTATGAAATTAAGCTCCAGCCTTATCCTCCAACCATTGGTTTCCATGGGTTACATTCTCACCTGTATCATTGGAATACCAAGGTATCTTCAAAGCTTCAAACCGTACCCAGTTTGATAATCATTTGCTCAGCATGGTTGTCTTCAGACCAACAACCAACTTAATTGATCAAACAGATCAACTGAACAACATGACTAACTGACCAGCTAGTCAGTAGCCTGATTGATTCGAGAACCAACTCTCTGATCAAACTTTGTTGACATATTGATGATCCACTTTAGCTCAAGTCAACTCTTGTTAACCATTTGGCACTCAGCCTAGTTAACTCTACTTGGTTGGGCAGTTAATCTAACTCCCACAACTGGTTGGGCAATCTTGCCAACTTGGTTGTGTTAACAACAACAACTGGTTGGACCGACCAACATCGACCAACATCTTCAATTTCAATCTTGAGGCTATTTATATGTTCAGCTTGAATATAGCCGTTGAAGATGATTCATAATATCGTTGAGCTGATGATGATGTGGCTCATATAGCCGTTGTGTAATAGCTTCTCAAACGGTTGCTTCTTCTTAAGCGAATAGGTGTTCAGACGATCCCGTTCTGACACTTGTTATATGCTTCTTCATGAGAGATGTTTCTTGATATTATTCTGCATATTCTCTCTCTTGAATTTCTTCTGCTTTTGCTTTCTCCTTCAGCTTTCTTCTGCTTTCTTTTGGATTGTATAAAGGAAATATCCGTTGAAATACTATCGTTTAGAGATAGCATTGAATCCTCTTTAATCCATTGTGAGACACGCTTCTGAGGGCTCTGACATGTCTGACATAGTACAACGTAGGTGCTGCTATAAAGCTGCCACCGTTGTTGCTGCGAATGCTGCGTTGCAGAGATTTCCTCAGTGGTGTATGAAATTCAAAAGCACCAGGAAAGGTCTCTGTGTTCATTTCCATAAATATGCTTGAGAAGGAAACGTGTAGCAGAGAATGACTTTTCTCAGCAATCTTCAGAGAGCAAAAGTCTTCATAGTCTTCAGCAAGTAGTGCCACGTCGGATTTCAAAAGGCCTCAATACTTCAGACGGATTGAGACTTCAGACAGATTGAAACTTCAGATAGCTTCACCACTTCAGACGGGTTGATGCTTCAGACAACTTCAATACTTCAGACGGGTTGCGTCCTTCAGACAACTTCAATCCTTCAGACTGGTTGAAACTTCAGAAGGTTTCTTCCTTATGATAAGAGGATTGTAGCTTCGTTCTTCTTTGTATCTTCTTCTTCTTCTTGTATCTTCTTCTTCTTCTTCTTGTATCTTCTTCTTCTTCTTCTTGTGTCTTCTTCTTCTTTTCCTTCTTCTTCTTCTGAGATAAAGATGTTGAATTGTATGTACTTTATTCAACCATCTTTCTTGCTTGTTTTTGTTTAGTCTTCTAACCCATTCTGGACATTGGCAGGTGTAGATGCAGTAGGTCTGCGCACACAAATCCTTTTGTTGCAGGTGCAGCAGTCATTGCAGAAAGTCTTTGCAGTATTTCCTTATTTGTGTAAGACTTTGATCGAGGTAGAAAAGCATGTCTAGCTTTATCTACTGAATGAGTGAACTTCATTTGATGAAGTGTGCTTTACGCTTTGTAATGTCTCCAAGAGATCATTTCTTTATTCTGACATCTTCAAATCTTCAGATACATAGACTGCTTCATATTGTCTTCATTTCTTTAATTCTTCGTAGTCTTCAATTTTTCATATAGTCTTCAAGTCTTAAACTTGGTTGTGGATTACTCTTCTTTGGATTCTGCATTTTGTTCTTCTGATCCTGATCTTCTGAATGTGATTCTGATTATCTTATTCTTCAGATAATTATTCTGACCTGAAACACAATTAACAAACCAATACCTTTCTCAGTAGAATCTGTTTACATAATCTTATACAATTCTTATATAAACTCATTTGTCCTTAATCATTAATATAATCTTATTTGTTAATCATTAAAACTTAAGGATGCTAAGTCTTATAATCATGTTTAAATACTTAAACTGATTTATAGACTTCACAAATTTCACATGATCATATTATGTGGAAATTTTGTGTCTATTTCTCTCCTCATAAATGTTTAACATTCATAAATGCTAAAATGCTTAACATTTATGAGGAGAAAGATAGACACAGAATTTCTACATGAGATAGTCTGGTGAAATTTTCACTTGAGAGGATCTAAAACCCCTTAAGGGTACTGGTTAATTTTTTTGGTTTAACCACATGTATCCTCCACGGGAGGCAATCCTGTTCGAGCCGGGAACATCCACATCATGGTGGGGCTAGCTCTCCCAGCGAAGATTTTTTCCATCCACAAGACTCGAACCCGAAACCTTGCTTAAGGGGAAACAAGCATGTACCACTTGAACCAACCCCCGTTGGTTGGGTACTGGTTAATTAAGGAATTCTTATATAAATTTTTTATTGGAAATCACGTCATTAATTGCATTTGTAACATTAAATGTTGCACAATTCAATAAAAATATTATAATATTAATTTCTTAACTAGTATTTTTAGGGCACTCGTTAAAAACTCTTTTATAAAATTAAGAATATTAATTACATTCTTTAATTCTTATGTAAAAACCATAATGGATTATTATTATGAATTGGATGGAGTATCATTTAAAAAGGTTGAAGTCCATTGCATCACAAGACGATTCTAGGGTGGACCAAATAAAAGTTGTCTACCAAGTTGAATTTATATATTATTAATTGGTTACAATAGATGAATAAATAATTTTATTTTTATTAAATATTCTTTATATGTCTATGTGAATTTAATTTAAGAGAAATTATTGATTTACAATACAATCTATGCTAGTTTTGGTGAATATATTATCGATTCGAGTTTTTATTTTTTCAATCAATATTTCATAAAAGTAACTAGAATAAAATGAACGTTGAATTTTATGATTAAAAGTTTAAATTATATACTATATTTTCACATTATGAACCATGTAGACCATGATTCACCGTAAACGGAACTTCCTTCAGATGTACCATGAGCTTTTTTTAATTAAATACCCATATATACTAGTATTTGTGAGCAAACCAAGAATTAAAGAAATTAAGATTAATGAGTAAAAGTGTTTGAATGTTCTTCTTTAATTTCACTATATATCAATCTCCTTTATTTCCTTCATTCATTGTTCCAATGTCAGTCAACATTGCTAATTATCTCCCAAAGCATATACTACATGCCAGCTCAAGGAGTCTAGTATCACCTTGTTCACTTGTTATTGTCTTTGTTAGACCATGGCTTGACTCTCTTTCATTACCATCTGCCACGTATCACACATGAGGAAACATACTTCATTCTGAGAATCAACTACAAATAACCCCATATATATAAATTAAAAAAAAGGGGCCAGAAGTCTTGATAAAATATGCATTTAGAAAATAATTGCTCATAGTATTAATTGTTTATATATTTTTGCCGGTAGCTGTAATTTCTCTGCCGACTAATTAGAAAACATATACCGATGATATTACATATAATCCCAATTTAAAAGTCGACATATGTATAGAAGAAAACGTGCTTTTGAATAGGGCAAATATATTATTGGGTGGTTAATTGATTAGCCATGCATATTCATGTACACAGTTAGTTAATTAGTACTGAAAGCTACCAAATTCTGACTTTACTCAATATATAATTAATAGTGTATTTGATTTATTTTAAAATCACATTTTAAACATAAATTTAGATCAATAATAATGATTAAAATTTAAAACATAATTTTAGAGTAAATCAAACACGCATAAATTTCATATAGACCAGACCTGCAACATTACAACACGCTACTGACCTGAGAGATTGGCATTGAACAAGTCCTGTAAACGTTGTTAGGCGTACAACAGATGAAAGAGACAACATTTCTATAAAGATCCGATTGTGTGCCACATGAATTAACGATTCGACACAGTTGAATGGCAGGTTTGAATTATGAATTATAAACAAAAATTATTCAAATTTAAGGTTGTTGGCTTGTTCCATATGAATATATATGATCCATATGTTACTCTTGTTTTGTGCTGTATCAGAGATAAATATTATGGAAATTATTCTCAATTTACATCGTATTTGATCGAATCTTTTCTCTAAAAAATACTGAATAATGATGAAAAAAAACGTTAATTGAATTAAAAATTATATGAAATCAATATAAATATAAGAAAAAATAATTTTCATCCAATAAGTGTTAAATAAAGATATATATCAATAGCCTCCTTTCCCAAAGGTTTTCCTTGCAAATTTTCAATGAAATATATATATATATATATAGGAGGGTTCAACTTACACCAGTGTAAGTTACACCAAGTCTTACACTGTCGAATAACTTTTTAACAGATCATCGTATTACGTAATCTACCGTTGGATTGAAAGTTACTATCATATAGATCATATATATAAAATTTTATATTAATCTAAAATTATTTGATATGTCATTGAGATGTCTCAAAATTAACGTCATATATACATTTAAAATTTATGAAAAAAAGGACCATTTGATTATCGGTTTATTAGTGTTCAAATTTTATGGAATTTTACACAGATGATCAAGATGATGAATAAACATAATACAACGATTGGATTAATAAAAATCACATTCGATCTAGAGTTATCGGTAGTGTAAGATTTGGTGTAACTAACACTGGTGTAAGTTGAACCCTCCTTATATATATATATCATCTTCATGAATGGAAATGCCTATTTTTCGAAAAAGACCTATTTTAATATATTTGACTTTGATTTTGTTGATGTACCGTACATGACTGAATTATTGATCGGCTAACCGAGGTTCGACGAACTAGGTAACTGATTTAAAGGTCGGCCCATATAGGAAGTCCCGACCCCCGCCCCTTCACTCTCCTAATTGTCTAGGTTCATTGAACAGACGCACAGTCAATCTGCACACTACAACCAAGAGTCATAAGATCAATCAGAATAATTACTAGAAGCAAAGGAAAACTGGAAAGGAAAGTATTTTAAAATAGACAACGAGAATCAGGAGATAGGCTGCAGTCAAAGGGAGGACATCACTCATCTGTTGAGGTCAACCCTGAGCCTATATAAGGAGTCACCGAGGCAGGATTAAGACATGCTTATCCTAAAGATTGAGCCGTTACTTTATCCAATTATATTTTACACTTTTGAATAGGGTTTGAGGTATTTTTGGATTTTGTAACAATAGTCAACGATCATTAAAAGTTTTATATATAGTAAATCAAATCATATCATGTGCTTAATTATGTACTAAGTTCAGCAAAAATATTTCGAACTGAGCTCCAGTCTATGTCTAAAAACTTACTTAATAAATTTGATTGATAATATATATAAAATATCAATAGTTTACTCAATATAAAAAATTTTGATTTATTGATAATAATATAAAACATCTTAAACTTAATTACAAAGCATCCACAATGGAGCAACCCTATTTGGGTGCTTCCAATGGGACTCATTTCTACACATCACTAATTTTTACTCTTCTCAATATAAGCACATAAACACTTTATCTCTACAATCGAGCAACTCTCTTTGGTTGCTTCCAATATCTCTTTAACTATTTTTTTATTCTTTTTTATCACTTCTGAAAGTTGCTTTAGGAAGCAATTGAAGCACATGAAGCAACTCTTGAGAATTGCTTGCAATGCTTAAATCCCAAGAAGCACCAATGCTTCCCTAGCTAGATTACTTCCCAAGCTCCCATTGTAGATGCTCTTAGTATGTTTAGATGGAGAATTTTAGAATTCTCAATATTAAGAAATAATCAATTATTTGTGATGATTAAAAAGAGAATAAAGTATGAAAGTAATTGTATGTTCCGAGGATAACTCGGATCCGTTCCCGGTAGTTCACCATGCTTAGGCCAACTCGAATAAAGAGTGTTGATTCGGATAAATCGCAAAGTAACATGTCACTATTTTTTTTAGTGCTAATTAAATTTGAACTTTTTTGGCCCAATCCATTTTAGTCCACATAGTGCATCAGGTGGGCCTGAATCGGGTCGGGTAGCTCATTTTGCCACCTCTACTAGTAAGGTACTTAACTATTTAATGGAAAGGCAATTTAAGCAAAGAAATGTATGTCTATTTGGCCAAACTAATAAAGTGGTTGCAAAACGAAAATTTAGTCAAAAATTAAATTTTAGCATAAAATTTAAATCTGTTGAGGTTTCGACAAAATTATTAAGATAGTTGAAAGTTGAAGAGTTAATTTTTAATTTAAAGTTGAATTAAATAAATTAATTAATTAAATTAAAAGTGTTTGATAAAATTAGCAATAAACTAAGTTGATAAATTTAAAATGATATAAAAGTATATAATATTTATCTGATTTTTTTATATAAATTATATTTTTATTTTATAAAAAATAATAGTATTATATTTTTTTTAGTAATTTTGAATTTTTATAAACTTTTGTTTGAAGATAAAATATTTATGAAAAAATAAAATAAATAGTGTAATAATTAAAGGGTAATTTTGTAAGAGGGTCGTAGACATAAATTATAATTCATCCAGATAAGTTGTAAATTACATTTTTATCCATCGATGTAATATCGATCAAATGAAAGACGAATATATATCAAACCCTATAAAAAAACTAAAAATAGCTAAAATATTAATGTAAAAATGTAAACTTAAATGATACTAATTGAAGACATGTTGTAAGTTAGATTTAATTTAATACTCAACTTATTAATATAAAAGCTGTCTGAATAGATCATTAGTCATCATGACTTTGTAAAATTCACATAAACCAATGGATATTGTATTTTTTTTAAATAAACCTAATATATTTTCATCCCATTGGAGTCATTAATTATACATTAATCAACTATGAAGAAACATTCAAAGCACTACTACAATTGTACGACTTTAAATGAAAATTTATTATTATTAATATATAAATTTAAAATATACTATATTAAATGCATATATAAATTATTGATATGATAACCCAATAAAAAAGACTTACTATTGTTGGAAAACGGCTCATTGTCATCTATAGTTCTTGATTTCTTAGCTTAAAAGGAGTAGTAGATAATTGCTACAAAAAAGAAAATTCAATATATAGATACATTAAACATGACTATTGTAGGAATAAAACATACTTGATACTTACTCATTTCATTAAATTGTAAAAATATATATATTTGCTGGGAAGAAAATTTACTTTAATTAATTCTATGTAAAAAATATCCCTATTTATTCTTTTATCTTTTCTTAAAATGCCTATGAAAGTTTTTAAAGGTCTTGCTTAGATTTGGAAGTGTTTCCTATATTGGGTGGGTGTGATGAGGAAAAAAAGATTTGGATCAAATGGGAGGTGGGAGGATGTCCACAAATCCAAAGTGTAAAAGTGGGCTGGGTGATGCTTCTTTGATGCCCTTTGAATCCGAATGGTAAGTAGAATACAAAAATTTGAAAAAGTTTTGAAAAGATAGAGGCAAAGACCTAGCGCCGCGGAGCAGAAAAATCAGGAAGCAGCTGCGGAGCAGTTCGTCCCCCTTGGGGGCTCTTCCCCTCCATGGGAGGAGCTCCTCCCACTATAGGAAGGTTTCCTACTCACAATATGTGAGTTTTTTTCTCTCTCTCTAGTGAGAGTTTTCATGTTCTGTATTTTTTGTTTTGTTTTTTTTCTTTTTTCTTTTCCTTTCTCCATCCACTACCACCACCACCACCACCTCCTCTCCCTTCTCCCTTCTCCCTTCTGGCTACCACATCCTCCTTTGCGAGATTCTGTTAAGAGTCATCATCTTGCAGCACTGTCTTACTCAGTCTTGTTGCCTTCTTTGCATTTCCACCACTACAGCTCAATTTTGAAGCACTGCTTTACTCAGATTGACTGCGGTTGATGTGGTTTTTTGCTTGAAGTTGATGTTGAACACGTGCTGATCCGGAAGGAATAAAAAAGGAAAGAAGAAAAGTTCAGACTGTATCAGAATTTTTGTAATAGGGGGTTTTTTAGGACTGCTAAATTGTTTAGATTGACCGAGTATGCGTGCTCGATTTGTTGTTTAGATCTGTAGTGCACTGTTGTAATACTCTCTATTTAGCATCCTTAAGCTTTGTAAGTATCGTTGGACATTTTTCAATGAATATTCTTTTGACAAAAAAAAAGAATCCGAATGGTAAGTGTTCTTTCAAAAACAATCAGCAAGATAGTGGAAGGATGTGTACTCTATTGGAAATTGTATGGGCCTTAACTCTTGGTTGGTTTTATGGAAGGCTTGGAAAAAAAGTTAAGGTAGTGGAGGTTTTGTTAGGTTTTGGGTTAGGCAATGTGAAGTTGAAATATTTTTTTCCCAGGTTGTGTATATCATTGTTGTTAAAGCCCGCTCGGCTCGGCCGGTCCAACTGGAAATTGGGCCTCTGATCGGGTCGGTTGGCTTAGTGGACCAGATATGCAGTCAACTCGGGTATGACACGAGTAAACTACTGTCAAAATGGATGCACGCAACCACTAAGACACCATGTCCTTTGATATATCATGTGGGTAGTGTTATATATATATATATATATATATATATATATGTTAAAGATTGCTTAATAATCAACCGTTTTTAGAGATGTCAAAAAAACTCACACCCGCGGATATACCCGCAATGGGTACCCGCATATTTATTAAATGGGTGGGGACGGATATTATACTACCCGCCCCACGGGTACCTGCATACTCATTACAACATATTTTTCTATTAAATATATTTGAATATTAAGATTTTTTATTATTTTATGATGAGATATAATTTATTTTATATTAATTTTTTATAATATTTTTAATATATTAACAAGTAATGGTATTATATAATGATTATTTATATATATAGTATGATATTATAATTTAGTATATAACATCTCCTCTATTTTTTTAATAAAATTTAAATTCTTAAACATTAATAGGTACCCGTGAATACCCGCAGATACCCATTACCCGCATGGGTACCCGTTAATTTTAGAGGGTACCTATACGGGTAGGTACTACCCGCACCCGCCCCGCCCCGCTCCGTTGACATCCCTAACCGTTTTGTTTTGTTTATATTTTTTTAATATTTTTAAAAACTTAATATAATGTAAAATATATATTATCAAACATAAATAAGTCTTTATATCATTTAATCTTACTATTTTAATTTGTGGCTTTTAATATTATCATAAATTTTAGATTTTTTAATATAAAATTTATAGTTTTGATATATATCGGTTTAACCGGTTCACCCAGTGACTCCCTGGTTCGACCATTGATCCAATGACCCAATCCCTAGGTCGAGTCGATTGTGGTTCGAGTTTTATAACAGTGGTGTATATGACTCATGAGTTTGGTAGTGGAGGAGACATCAATTTTATTGGGAGCGAGGAAGATTTACAAATTGAATTGTTAACTTTGTTAATTAAATGTAGCATATCTTGTAATTTGAAATATAGGGATAATAGGTGGATTTTGGAGCCATCATAGTTCTGATGCATATTCGGTTAGCTTGGCTTATGATGTGTTGCAGAATCAGTTCCTGTAGTTGAAGGTTTTTAAAAACTTGTCAAAATGTATGGCTCCTCCTATAGTATATTAAGGAATGCTCCAAATTATAAGTTCAAAATCATCCTAAACGCTATATATAATGGTGGTTGACTGTGTTGTTACATTCTATGACTAATTTCATGGAAATGACCAGTCAAGACACAGATATAGTGAATAGACATCTACATCTTCTTTGATTATTTAGGGATGCTTACGCCGCAGAAAGTTTGTTACATTCTATGAATGTGAGTTGTTTTGTTGCATACATCATGGAACATTATTTTCCAACAGGTTTCTTGATGATATTAATTAATATATGCTTGTGGATATTTTCACCTAATTGTATGCCAGATCAAAATTGTAATACAGGAATCAGGATGGTGATCTGTTTTCTTTCAACATCTTAAAAATGAATCAACCTTGTTTCTAGACATGCTCAAGTTCACCAGCTAAATTGTATTAGGTAGCCTTAGGATCCTTTCCTTTTTTATTTCCATACTAGAAAGGGTGATAAATAATAATTGGAATCGAATTTCAATTCCATTGTTCAAGAATCCGATGCATGTGCATCAGTAATTGAGACAGTCTTAAATTAAACTATCATATACAGCCTTAAGAGTGAAGACAGTTCAAGCTCAATTAAAGGAATGCCTGAAATCCAATGTCTAGTACTTCTCTTCTCCAAGTGTAACTTAGTTTATGTCATCATCATCTATTTCACACCCTTAGTTGAGTGAGGCAAGTTCATTAATTGTGTAGTTGCCTTTTGGGTTTTCTAGCATGTGGCATCACTCCTTGGAGTTTTTAATTATATATATTACCTAGTTTTAAACAAAAGAATATGTATTAACAGAGTAATCTGGTACCAAGACCCAATTTATCATAAAATTCTTCATAACAAAATTCCATTAATATAAACTATAACTAGTAATTTACTATTGGAGTCAACCATTGATTAAGTTAACATTCTTTTGATTTTTTCTGTTACATGATATATTCATATGGATAAACTTGTTTCTTCCCCTGCAGAAGCAGAAGCATTAACTATGGTATAGTTGGTTATCAAAACAATGGCAACTCAGGTTGCTGAATTTGCAATATAGTTTGTTTGACTGGTAAAATTGCTTCAGGAAAACTCTTTAAATTTGCGGATGAGAAGTATCATATACAGATACATAGCAACTATGGCATGTGGCTAGTTTGTTTTATAGAAGACTAGACGATGTTATTTTAAATATATATTATGTCATATTTGAACTTATTTTTAAGTTAAATTATGAATGATATATTTAATTTTGAAATTAAAATTGTTATCATATTACATATAATTATATAAAAATATATATTACCTTAATTAATATACTAATAGATTTGATAAATTATTAGGAATATAGGTATGTGCTCTGCATGAGAAAAAGACTAGCACTTTGCTGGTTTGGTTGTATAATGGAAAGAATATGAATGAAAATAAAAGTATAAAATTAGTTTTCTTTATTTGGTTTAATAAAAAATTGAGAGGAATGAAAATGAAGATGTTATAAAATGTCGAAATTACTCTTTTCATAGATTGCTAATAGTTAATTCCACATAAATATGGCAAAGTGGAAGGGAAATTATTTCTTTGTGCAACACAAATCTCATTCCTTTGCCCTTGTTTACATGGGAGAGAAGAAAACATTTATGACGGGCACAAATGTTTTATTTTCATTTCAATGAGTTTCTTGAAAAAAAATCCCCTTTTCACCCTTTATCTTTTTCCCATTCAATTTCATTGATTCCAAACGAAGTGTAAGGGTTACTCGATTAAAAGATGTATCTATCTAACATAAAAATAACGAAAATGTGATTATTACTGAAAAAAAAATAAGTAAAATGTTGACTTGTACCAAAATGTTAGATGGTTTTATCACAGTATATATATAGAGTTGGGTATATGGGTTTTGGTCCGCGGGCTGGTCCGCAAAACCCGCACCGCATGCGGGCCTGGACCACAAAATCAGAGGCCCATTTAAGAAGCGGGCTAAATGGGTTTAACCATTTAAGCCGCGGTCTTAAATGGGTTTCCCCGCAAACCCGCGGGCTGGTCCGCGGACCTATATATATATATATATTTTGAAAAAAAACTGCAGCTATAATAAAGTGAAAACAAATTTAAAAAATAAAAACAAAATCCTAAAACTAAAAGTAGTAACCCGTGACCTAATTGGTTAAATCCCTTCCATTTTCTCCTTCTTTCTTCTTCATCTCTTCTCCACAGCCGTCGCTCCATCTCCCTCCATCCTCCGTTGTCCGCTCGTCGCAGCAGTGCAGGACCAGAAGCGTGGTCACTCCCTCGTCCAGCAGCGTCCAGAAGCGCGACGTCTCCTTCCAGCAGCTCCTTGCGTCTCCGTCCAGTGGCGCCGCATCTCCTCCAGCAGCGTCCAACAGCTCCTAGCGTCCTCCGTTCAGCAACGACTCCGCTCGGCGTCTAGCAGCGGCAGCTCCACGTGCAAATGATGAAAACAATTTGTTGACATATTGATTGGGTTAGATTAATTTATTGGCTAGTTAATATATTGATTTGGTTCTAGACTTTGGAAAAATTTGTTGACAAAGGGGTTAGGTCAAGTTCATTGATGGGTTTTTTTATTGAGCGCAAATGCTGTCTTTTTACATTGACATTCAAATTTTTCTCAGAATAATTCATATAATAATCATTCATTCTTCCTTTACATGTTCTTGGTTCAAATAGCCAATGGAAATATACTGGACAAAATCGAAAGATATATTGATTTAATAATAACATAAAGCGGCAAAAGAGATTGTGCATTGATACTGAGATTATATAATTTTTTCAAAAAATTTATGTTTTTTCTAGAAATTTTTTGAATTAAATAAAATTTTATATTTTTTAAATACATATGTGGGCTGGCCCGCGGGTTGGCCCACAAACCCGCGGGTTTACACGGACCAGAAGAGAGCAGACCCATTTAAAATGCGGGCTCAAACGGTTAAGCCCGTTTAACCACGGGTTTAAGCTGGCCGGTGCGGACCAGCCCGTTACCCAGCTCTATATATATTGATTGTATAAATTTAAAATATATATTTCATTATCATCCATTCAACTACAATTAAATTAATAAACTGTAAACCATTACTTTCACCTGTTTATAATAACCCTTTTTCCATTTTAAAATCACCGTTTTTACTTCAAAAGGTATAATTATTCTGGCAATCTAAAAACTAAAATCTACATAATAACATGTCAACAACATCCAATATCTTAATGCTGATTCCCTGCATGCCAACCAGATTGCTATACTTTATAGGCATCCCAGACATCCCATCACATTGCAAACTAGATATTATTATCTTTACAGCCCAAAGATTGCTTTGCAATTGCCGGCCTAGTTCTTTTGGGCCACAACCACAACAACAAATTGCAGGTCACATCTCCATTATTTCACTGTCCCTATTTTTCTATGGTCAAATTGGTCTTGTCTCTCAAATACCATGAGAAAATATAACCATATATACTTGTGCAAGTTTTTTCCTATTAAAAGTCACCTTGATAGATACATAATTTGTGGGACTTTAGATGTGTGGATCCCCCTCTTTTGTTTCTCTAAAACTGCATGCCAGTTGCTCTACATTTGTTTGCAAAAAGCCGTGTAATTGATGGTTGCTTTCTTTCTTTCTCATATACGGATCAGAAACAGCCTTTAACAACTAAAGCTACAAGGAGCTTTTTCTCTGGAGTAACATGTCTAGCTAGAGGGCAGGGATTCTTTCCAGAACATAAAGCTATGTAACTATTTTATTTTCCCAAGCAATCTTCACACTCTTTGTCATGCATTCACCCACCACTAACCTACAAAAACAGACATCACTTTTTTAATATTATATATACATTTCAAATTTTAAAAAAAAGTAAGACACGTGATTAAATATCGACATTAATTACTAAAGCATACTACTAATTAAAAACTTAAAAAATAAAGGTGCACAAAAAATTTCCTGAAATTTATTGATTTTTATTGTACATAGATAAATCTTTAAATATTTATTAGTCAGACAATGGTATTAAAAAATTGAGTCTTAAACAACTCCCAATGTATTATTAACCTCATTCTTAACATAAATAAACAATTAGCACTTATTACCATAATGTAATTATCATAAGTAACTCCAAAATCAATTATGATTTTGATAGCATGACTATTAACTGTTTGAATCGTATGTGAAACCATCATTTCATGAAATTGTTTTTAAATCACTTATATTCAACGTATTTCATAAAATGTGTAACATTCGTTTCAATCATTGTGATTCCAAACGGACACTATTCCTTATAAATTGTGGTTACGATTATATTATAAACCTTAATATTGTGAAAAATTATGGATAAGTATAATTTAAGCACATCCACAATTGTGCTTGTGAAGACCTCTAAAATCATAATATTGTGGCCACAATTGTGATCATGGATTTTGATTTAAAACCTTACTAGCTTATAATTGATGGGATTAATTTCTTGTCTCTAGGCCCCATTTTCTTTCGTGAACCTGAATAATTAAGTAGGTGCAGAAAAAAGTTCGCTTCTTTGGCACAAATCCATTGAATTATTAGGTGTTCCTTAGTGGTACACCCTTTTGCAAATGGCAACAAAATGCCTATATAATTTTTAATTAAATTCCATGAATTGATAGGACACTCATATGCTGCACCGCCCTATCCCTATATTGATCATAACAAAACAGTGTAGAAAAAATACTTTACATTGAGAAGAGTATCGATCATGTCATGTGTGTTGGTACCTGAAGTCAAAATCGGTGATTTTTCTTGCACCTTGAGTTGCATCAGCCTATGATGGGTCTTTTTCTTGCTTATGAATGATATCAAAAGCAATCGGGGCTCAAATTGCAATAACTTAAACGAAAACGGTTGAGGAGAAACAGATACAACTTAAAATAATAAATTATGACTAAATTAAAGTTGTTTCTTGTTGAAACTTCTTTTTATGTTGAAAAATATTTATGCGCGTTTGAGCTGTTGTTGTGTAGGTTCCAGAAGAAATGGTATTTAGGTTGAAATTGTATCAGCAGTCACGGATTCCTTTTGAGTCCAAAGAACAGGATTTGACCAAGTCACAAGGTCTCTTGCATTAGACTATATTATTTTCGGATCCCTTAACCTTAGTTTATTAGTAACAAAGAAAATGTGGTATGGTGCTGCATAAAATGATCAATTCAAAACAAAAATATATGAAGTTGGAAATGCAGAAATCAATACAATCAATAACTTGGCAAACACCATTTCCTACTAATAACAAAATCAATAAGATTACTTCTAGTTCTGGTCCCAGCAATTGTAATCCAATATAAAATCAATGGCAGTAAGTAAAAGTTTCCTAACAGCTATTGATCTTATCTTCAATACAGGGCAACATTTGTTAGTTAAAAAGATTGACAATCATGTAATAGCATTGAGCTCAAATTAAAATGTGGCAATTCCAGGATTCGAACTACTGACCTTACAGGTAAAGTCTGCTTGGGGTTACAGTTCACTTTTATTGCCACCAACCAATGTTGCATTATGGAATTAGCTCAGGGTAGGCTAAATGCTAATAGACCTAGAAAGAATTCAACCTCCCAATATAATCATTGCTAGAAATTACATACAGCTTTGAAATTGTCCAAGGGATAAGAACACATTATGAAGTGAAAGAATGTAAATGCTAAATATTATTATACCTGTGTAAGTATCTCTGCCTTGCTTAGTTTTGCAAGAAAGGAAATTGTATTGTTTACATAATACAAGCCTTCTTTGTTTTATGAAAAAGGAAAATGAAAAGTATACACTATGTAGGAAACTGCACTGGTTGTGCATTATGATTGATCAGATCCTGTTACTCACTCTTCTATTTCCTTCCTCTTCTCTCATTATGATCAAGCACACCAAAACTTCACTGTACAATAGAAACTTGACTATACACAAAATACACAGAAGACACACCTCAAAAAATTGGTTTAAATACCTGTGTTAAATCATTGCCACCATGAAAGAGGGAACTAATAGCAGCACATGGGGCAGCGTATTAGTCCATTTTCATTGCAATCAGGACAACGCTGGAATCCATATTCACCCATCTCCCCTTCATCAATTTCTTCTTCTTCATCATCACCTTCATAGTAGATTTTACAACTTCCATAACAGGTTTCACAAGGCACAAACCTTATATCACCACAAGCCTCACATACTCCCCCAACATCACCTCCATCATAGTCATCAATCTTCTCACAACAATCAAGCAATTTCTCAAGTTTCCCATCCTCATGCAGTTTTTGAATGTTCTCTGCTCCACCAATGTATTTCCTCCCAACAAACACCCTTGGCAATCCACCCTTACCATACTCATCACCCAATAGCTCTTTGAGCTCCTCCTTGAACCCTGAATGCATTGACACATCTCTCTCATCCACCCTCAAATTCAATCCTTTCAGAATAAGCCTCACATGGCAACAATCCTCATAAGTCTTTCTCACCCCACGCAAGCTTGTGAAATACAGGACCACCTTGTCCTTCTTCCCATATGGGGCAGGCTTGAAATCCACAACAAAATCATCACTGATCTTCTTTTCATCAAAAGAGAATCCTTTTCTAGCTATGATCTCTTGTTTCTCTTGCAATGACTTTTGGAATGAGGAAACAACTTGAGGGTCATCAAAATCTGAAACTTCAGCCTTGATATTTGATTTGGGTGAATGAGTGCCATCATTTTCTATGAAACTATTCTTGAGTGGATCAACATGGCCATTGACATTGACATCAAAAGAGAAGCTCTTGAAGTGAATTGGTGATCGGAAAGGGCTTGTGTCTTCAAGGCCTTCCATCAATTCCCATGTGTTGATAGTCTCTGGCTCACAAGGTGGTGTTGTGATTGGAGTCTTGGGGATTACTTTTGGTAACTTTTGCTCAATCATATTGGACCATGCCTTTGCCTCACTCTCCTCCTCTTCCTTCTGGGTCCTGAAACTGTCACTATCCCTCACTTTGCCATTAGAAAACCTGAAACCATTGCCATAGTTGTGGTGGGAGACCTGGTCCAGAGAACCTAATGTGGTTGATGTCAGTGCCACAACATGGTAACTGTCCCCTTTGCTTTGAGGTGGGTGATGTACATGCATAGAGTAGCTTCTAGGTACAGGGACATAAGGGGAGTTGCAATGACAGTGATTGCATCCCTTTGGTTTTGAATTTGCACAACCCATAATCAAACAAACACAAATCTCAATTGATGAACACAGAACACACAGAGAATAGGAAAAAAAAAAACAACTTTAAGGGAATAGAAAACACCCACAAACAGAAAAGGACTACCACAGATTCAATCCACTCAAAGTGTTTGCATCATTAAACAAAAATTGAATGTAAGATAAAAATGTACTTAAATTCGATGGCACAGTTCACAGATGGAGACGACCCAGAAACGACAAGAGAAAGCACGAGTAGAAGTAACTCAGAAGAGAGAATTTCAGTAGTTCCAATTTGTGAATAACCAAGAACAAGTCTTAAATTGAGTGGAAGAACCAAAGAAATATACAAAAGAAGGAAAGAAAGGGGAAATAGGATGGAAATTGAATTACAAAGTCAAAACTTCAACCACCATTCATCATTCAATTTCAATCCCCACACGCTCTCTGTTCGCACAAATGAAACTGCAATGGAAACTCTCTCCGTTACTTCCACTCACGTTGTTATGTTGTAGTTTAGTTGTTAATTTATTTATGTTACATTTTTCTTTTCTTTTCTTTTTTTAGGGATAAACATAAGGGAAAATTACACTCACCTCCCCTAAAGTTTGTCTAAATAACAAAGACCTCCCCTCTAGTTTTTAAAATGCAGAAACCTCCCTTCCCATATGAGGATTATCTAGGGATATTAACGAGGTGAAACAAATTATACACTACTTGCATCCATACTTCCTAGAATTAATAGCTACATACAGGTAAAAGATATTCACGAGTATCCATTAATATTTAAAAATTCAAAATTTATAGAAAAAAAGAGAGAAAATGACCTATAATATATTATGATATCATATTATATTAATTTTATATAATATAAATAAAAATTATATAATATTATTACAAGTTAATGTATTAAAAATATTATTATAAAATAATAAAATAATAAAATTAAATTTTATCTCATTATAAAATAATAAAAAAAATTAATATTTTATCATATTTAATAGAAAATATATTTTAATGACTATGCGGGTACCCGCGGGACGAGTAATATAATATTTGTCTCCTCTCATTTAATAAATATGTGGGTACTAGTTGCTGGTATATAGATAAATATCTACAAGTACGAGTTTTTTTTTATCATATCACTTTAGACAAGGGAGGTGAGTGCATTTCAAAAACTAGAGGGGAAATATTTGTTATTTAGACATACCTCAGGGGAGGTGGGTGCAATTTTCCCTAAACATAATAATATTAGAGAGAGGCTAGTAACACACTCTTTTGAACACTCTCCCCAACACACTCTATGTGATTGGTTAAAATTCATATGGGTCCCACCACTTGGGAATGGGACCACGAATTTGGTGAGACTGTGAATTTTAACCAATCACGTGAAGTGTGTTTGAGAGAGTGTTCAAGAGAGTGTGTTCGTAGCACTCATCCTAATATTATCTTATCAATGTTATTGTTACGTGGAAACCGCTTTCTTGGCATTTATATATTTGGGAACTGTTGGTGGCGGCAATTATACCACCACTTGCACTTTTCGGCGCGTGATTACAAATACCGAGTCAGAGGCGAATGAAATAATAATGAATTGGTAATTATTTTTCGGAGTGAGTTGCTGGGCCCAGTTCATACGCGCTTTCGCATCGATCGTGTTCAACCACCGATAGTGTGAGGCGCGTTGGATGTGCCTTACAAAGAAGATTTTCTAATAATTCACTTATCACTTTATTAGTTACTTAAACATTTATTTAAATAAAAAAGAGACGAAAAATTATATTGAAAAAGATGTTTATTTAATGGATTTAATATCTTGAAGAACTTTGAAACTTTCGTTTTAGTATTTTGTATCTCTTCTTTAAGTAATTAAATAAATTAATAGACGGATATTTTTTACATTTATTTATTTAAAAAATGTTACTTTATTTGGTTTTTAAAAATATTTAAGTGAATAATTATAAATCATCTACTAATATTCTTTTTTCAAATCCTCCCAATTAGAAAATAAGATAAATATTAAATTATTTTTATTTTTTGTGCTTTTAAAATATCAAATGCATTTAATTTTTTATCTAATACTTTCTTCGAGAGGATTATTAGAAAGAAAGTATAGAAGCATATATCATTGCTCTATTTATATACTAAAAGATTAAACAAGTGTTTGGAATAATTTGTTTTGTATCAATATAGTAAGAAAAAATAACTATTTTGAAAAATAGGAAAGTAAAATAATACAAAACTCAAAACATTGTAAATGTACTTACCAAAAAACAATGTAAATGTATGTTTATTGTTTGAGTAATGATTGACTTACCACAACACAGTAAATCCAACAAATGTACACACACAATTGCTAGCTCACTTCCCTCACTTTCTCTCTCTTTTTTATTTGGTTGTGCTAGAATTATAGTATGGTATAATTGTTGTAGCTACTGTTTTATGTAAGCTTAGATTTTTCCTTATTGTTTTTTCAATTCATTAGAACATATGTATAGAACAGTGATGCCAATAGATGGTGTGAATATATAATATTATGTAATTTATTTTTATAGGAGTATTTTCATAATATTTCCATATTCGAATATGTACAGCAGTTTTAATACTCATAATTTTATATTCTTCTGATGGATACACTTATGATGGATACACTTATAACAGTAATCTGAAAAAAGCAGTGATTAAAAGTACAAGATATTACTCAACTAAAAAAATATTAAAAGATTATCTAAATCCTAGTTCTAAAATATATATTTCAAGTAGAATCATTTGAATTAATTAGAGAATTATTCAAAAAAAAATTTAAATATAAAACATAACAAATTTTTATAGATGATTATCCATGTTTAAGCCTGGAGTAGTAAAAGTTTCACTTACAGTATAGGTAATTTTTATTAATACTCATTTGGATGTGGGTCCAAATTTCATTTTTTTACACCTACTTCCTTTTCACCTTCTTCTTTTGTCTCTTTTTTCTTTTTATCTCTTTTATTTTCCCATCACATCACTTATTACATTTTTTACTCTCTCTTTATTCATTTTTTTTTCTTTTTATCTCTGTTTCTCCATCTCCTACACCTCAAATTCAAGTATAAGTTTATAACTTTTCATATGGATCTAATTATCTCTTACATAGGGATTTAACTACCTATAGAGTTGTAAATTTGAAATACTATTTGTTCAAGTTAAAAAGTGGTTATAAAATACAACTTTAAGAGTTTATTAATATATAGTTATTATTCTTAACTTTAAAGAAAAATAAGAAATAATTTTAAGACTTGTACCGTTTAACAAAGTCTTATATAATCATTACATTTTTTAAACACATATTTTAATTAATGTCCTTTTTCAAAGAAGCACACAAAAATGAATCCAAAGTCACACAGGGGGCAAATTGCATTGTTAGTAAGTCTCATGTTAACTCTCTCAACATTAGTTAAGATACCATTTGATGCAACTTTCCAAATGAGGATTCTAATTTTTTGAGGGCTTTGCCACCCCCATATTTTCTTCATTAAAGGTTTGGGATCCAACGTCCTAAAAGCATAAATACTCTTATAAGCAGAGCTCAAAGAGAACCAACCATCTGAGGTATGTTTCCAAACTATTCTATCATTTCCAGAGCCTTGAATAGGGGGATAATGCTTTGAAAATGGTTGCATACATGAACAGGGAGGACAGATTCCAGCCTAGCCATATCCCATTCTCCTGCAGGAGTGGTATAATGTTGTACAACAGATTTGACTCATCGTCAAATAGAGGTTGCAAAGCATATTGAGATAAAACCCCCAGCTCCTGAATCCAATGTTGATCTCTAAAGGAAACAGAAGCTCCATCTTGGATTTTCTAGGTGCAATTACTTAAAAAATCCTTCCACACAACACACACCCTATGCCAAAGATTTGAGGCATGGACTTTATTTTTCTTAATTGGTAGAGTAGACTCCCCACAATTATATTTAGCTTTAATAACCTGTACCCACAAATCTTGGGGTTGATGAATTAGACCCCCAACAAATCTTCATCATATAGGTAGTGTTTACATCTTTATGCTTCCTTAATCCAATGCCGCCTACTAGTGTAGGACTGCAGATTCTATCCCACCCCACCAGGTGGATTTTCCTTTTTTTTCATCAATATCCCCCCAAATGAAATCTCGAGAAATCTTGAGCACTTGATCGTGCTGAGGAAGAAGATCCAGATGGAAGCCATAAGATGTTAAGGATGCTACAAAAGGAGTTCAACCACAATGACAAGGGAAGGTTACTAATTTTTGGTAAAATATAGTTCATAGTATAACATCTGAAATTATATACATTGTCTGAAAACTGGATTTGCTTATCTATCTGTACTTGTATGCGCATCTAAAAATATGTGATTGTATGAACTCATATTGTCTAAAATGCATCATCTGAAAATATGCTTGCATAATCTAAATATATGTTTTGAAATGCATGTGTCTGAAACTTTGTGATGTTCTGAAATCACATTAAGATGACATGGCCATCTGAAACGTTTAGCATTTCTCTTTTTCAAAAAATAATAAAATAAAATGAAAGTAAATTAAAATATTTGAATCATTGTGCCTCTTGCGACTCTCTATATCTATTGGTTTAAGATGTAACTGTCAGTGTGCACACCTATATATTTGGAAGAGAAAGGAACTTCGACGGCTACCGTCTTGTCTTTTCGAACAAATTTTCTCAAGCAAAGCACATACTTCCTCTAAGTCTCTTATATCCTTTCAAAGTTTCTACCATGATCCATGGCATCCAAGAAATCTCAGAAGTCTCAAGGCCAAACAATAACAACCATTGTTAAATGCAAGGCTGTAGACTTTGAAACCCTGAAAAGTGAAGGAGTTGATCTGGTTGAAGAGTTTGAAGTAGGAGGATGGTTACCCTTCTTTGACATAATGGACGGAGAAATGGTCTGAATCTGGAGTGGTTGAATTCTGGAGAAATTCCACTGTAAAAGATAGTGAGATTGTTAAGGGATACAAGTCTATCACCAGCAAGGTAATGGTTGTTGACATCTTCATTTATGACTCCATTATTTCCCAAGTCACCGAAGTGGAGTCTGTGGGTCTAGTATTTTACACAGGATGGGAGAAAAGCAATGAAGGGTACAAGAAGTTTAACCATATGTTGTACGGTGAGGCAGAACCTACGTGCACCAAGTCCCAGGCAATGCTAGATAAGCCTAGGATCATCCATGCTATCCTTGGGTGGTCAATCCTACCCAAGTCTGTAAGCTGAGATCACGTCTCTGAAATGGAGAGGTTCTACATGATTAATCTGCTAAAGAAAAGAAGACTGATCTTCCCAAATTAATCATTGATCATATGGTAAAGAGAATCAATGACTCTACATCTAGCCCGACTCATATAACTTTGATTAAGAAGATTCTATACTTCTTCAATATCCCCATTCATCAGACAAAGCTCTATAAAGCACCACCGTGTTTCAGCGTGGAAAATATAAAGTCCATGAAAATAGAGGTGATTGCCCCACCTCCTAAACCCACCATCAGAGAAGAGTTCGCCAACATGAAGGCTCAAGCCACTGGGAGAACTGCACTCAGTATACTGGAGAATGAGTTGCATCTTGATTTAAGGAAAGAAGAACCTGAGCGCGCCAGGGCTGCATCTGAAGAGAGGCCTCGGAAAATGCTAAGAATTTCAAGAGCAAGACACGGGTAAAGTGAAGGCCAACATGGCCAATACTGAACACCTAAGCTTTGAAGAGAATGCACAAACTCGTTCAGCTGCAAAACCTGAAGCGTCTGAAGAAGTTCAGACAGGTGCTCTAAGGGTATCTGAAAATTTTTAGAAGACCTCTCAGGGAACCATTCCTACTGAGACTATGCCTACTTTTCAATCTAAAGGACAGGCTAATACCCAGATATGACCGGTTACGGAGGGTGCAACTACCACTGATGATGTTGGTGATGAGATACCAATTAATGTTGTTCCCTTAGTAGAAAGCTACCCTGATTTTAAGTTACAAAAGGTCGCTGCTCTGGCGAAGGCTTCGAAGGATGAAGAAGAAAAGAAGAAGAAAGACCAAGAAATCCCAAATTTCACCATTGCAAAGGCTGCTCAGGAAGCCTATGCTGAAGATTTGAGGCTATAACAAGTAGAAGCGTCTTAGAGGAAGAGGAAAAGAAAACATAAGAAGTGTGCATCAAAGAAAAGATCTAAAATGACTATTGTTGTGGAAGTTGGTGTGGAAACAAGAATGATAAGGAGGGAAACTGCTGAAGCCGCTCAAGCACAATAATCCATTGCTCAGGAAATTGTGTTAACTGAGCTGAGCAAGAAGAACGGGGAGGAAAGAAGAATGAATCAACTAAGGAAGGATCAGATCATACTAAGATTTACTGGGCATACGAAATCCTATTGGAGGATTAGATAAGAAGCTGGAAGTTGTTCTTATCTGAATCCTGAAAGTGATGTACCTGAAGCTGACTTTGTGAGACTGAAAGATTCATCAGTTACTATGAGCAAAGGACCTTTTGCTTAGCAGTGGACGAACATCAATTTCATAAAGGAAAGTTTTCTATGGGAGATTTTCTACATGAAGGAGAATGTGAGCTTCTAAAGAAAACTAACGACTGTTACTTTGTTTCATCAAGAAGCCAGGAGACCTGGTTTTCCTAAGGAAGTAACCTACATCATATTCACCTCTCCCTTCATGACCATTATTTTCAGAGAACCAGATGTTGATTTAATTGATTAGAATGATGCAATTCGAAGAAGAATTGCGGAGATGGAACAAAATTAAGTGCATATGTGCATGGCTCATGAGAATATGATCAGAAGACAAGATCAACTTTTGGAACAAATTGCACAAATCCAAACATACAATGAAGGATTCAAGGTTGCAATGCTGGATGAAATTGCAAAGGTCAAGGATAGTTTAGTTGAAACAATATTGTCTGCCTTGAAAAGTGAATACTGCAATGTACAAATGGCTACTGACCTTTCAATGGAATTTTCAGAAATATCATGTGTGTGTTATATCATTTGTATTTAGAAATTTAAATGATTCTTGTTTGTGATGAATACTTATTTGTTTATTTAAAAGGTATGATCATAATTGTGTTGACTATGGTTTAATACATAAACATTGATTGTTATCCTTTTGATTGATGACAAAAAGGGGGAGAATTACTAACTTCAAATCCATTTAAATCTGAGATGAAATATGCAGTTTTAAGGGGAGCATGAACATGATCAAAGAGCAACTTGATCTAAGAAAAGATCTTAAGCTTGAAGCTTAAAGGAGATGTCTATCTCAGGGGGAGCTTTTATAAATATTTACACTATTTATGATCCCTTGTCAGATTTAAAGTAATAGTTTATTTAAGTTTGTCATCATAAAAAAGGGGGAGATTGTTGAGTCTCAAGTTTTGATGAATGCAAACCCACAATAAACTAAGTAATAACTTCACAAAATGACTGATAAATGTGTCGATGTTTCAGATATACAAATAGCTCATACTCAAAGAATCATCTGAAACCTGTCTGTCTGAAGACTTGCCACAATCTGAGGTCATCCTAGGATCTGAAGGAAGTTCGTTTTGAAGTCAAGCGGCCAAGATCTAAAGTTCTGAAGACTGCACTGTCTGAAGTACAAGACATCTGACGTGGGAAGTAAAAACTTGTACCAGAACTACACGCAACCTGATTTCACCAGAAAAACAAGTCAGGAAAGGCAAATTTTTGGGTGACTTTCAAAAAGCAAGCACGAAAGAGGAAACACTACTTGCAAGAGTTGCAAAAGTCAGAAAAGGTGCTGCAAAAAGCGTACTTTTGTCAGAAAGCTTTCTCAATGGGTAGAAGCTATCTTTAAACGTCTTTCTTAACAGATAGTTAAAACTCAAGTCTATAAATACAAGTATCAGTGAAGTTGAGAAGAGGCGATCAAAGGCTTGCACACAGAGACAACACACATGTGTGCATGGATGCTGCAATGCTGAAAAATTAAAAACAACAAAACAAATCTCTTCAAATAGCAACAGGCCATAATAAGAAGAAACTGAAAAAATATTGCTCAACAAATCTTGATGATGAAGATGAAGAAAGAGATAGAAGAATGATATGGTGAGCAATAGAGTTAAAGAGATGAAAATCAAGATTATATTATGCCGCAAGAATCACTAAGAAAGAAGACTTCAGAAGATGCTCAAGCTAAGACACATACCCATCAGATTTCATATGTGTGTAGTCAAAGCAAGCGCCAAGACTACAAGCTTGATTTATCATTGAAGAAAAGAAAACCGAAGCAAAGAAGGCATATAACGTTGATTTGTATATCCAGTGTTTTACATTGTTATCTTCTTTGTTCAATTGTAATTGAGAACGTGTGTTCAAAGTTGTATTTTCTTCAATTCATTTGTATTCATTCTGTTGTAAGAAGCATGAAGAGGCTTGTGAAAAAAGAATACTTGTTGTAAGAGCATGAAGAAGCTTGGTAAAAAGAATACTTGTTGTAGAGTCTGAAGAGGCTTGGTAGTAGAGAATACTTGTTGTAGAGCGTGGAGAGGCTTGATAGAAAAGAATACTTAAGCCTGGAGAGGCTCTGTAAGAAGAATACTTGGTGTGCTGCCTGAAGAGGCAGTTGATAACAAAGAATTCTTGTAACTTTGAGAAGTTAGTGAAAAGCTCACAGTGTCTGAGGACAGGACGTAGCCCAAGGTTATGGGTGAACCAGGATAAATTGGTTGAGTACTTTCTCTTACCCTTAACTCTTTATATTCTGTTTATCCTAAAAGAAGAGGGAATTTGAACAAAGTTTTATAAGCGACCTTATAAAAACTATTTATAAAACGCTTTTTGAAAAGCCTCTATATGAAATCTTCAGACATCATCTGAACTATTGACTGAAAGCCTTCTGAACTTAGTTTTGAAAATTTTCCATAAAATGACCAGTTTATAAAAACACTATTCAACCCCATTCTAGTGTTTTCCTGTGTGTCCCTACACTTAATGCTGGACAATCTGTTGAATGTTTGAGGAATCGATGTTTAGGGGATGTTCTCAGAATCCTTATATACGGGGGAATCAATATATTTTTCAAAACTATTTTTAAAGATTATCTCTCAACTATATTTTTCAATTTTTTTTATTTTTAATAATAGAAAATAGTTTTTAAAAACTATAACGTACAAGCCTTAAGTCTTGTTGATAAAAAAGACGTTTTGATACTGTGTATCCGTGATTTCATATTTTCATTATAGTAAAATTAAAAAAATACAAATGTAATAATGGAGTATTTATTACAACTTTGGAGGTTCTATAAATGCTATTAAATTTGAAAGAGTTATGACTTTTGACGAATTTATATGCTAAAATTTATTTTTTATTTTATGTTTAATTAATATATTAAAATAATATTTTTAGAAAAGTAACTTTTATTACATTATTACTTTCATATTATCATTTTACTTATATAGAATAATATAAACAAAAGAATTCACATAAAAAGATAAAAGTTAAATTTACAATAATTCCTTCTTGAAGATGGCCACGAGGCACTTTACATTTAATCCAAAGAAGAGATTAGCCACTAAATCGAGAACAAATTGAAATTCACCGGTTATCATTATGTTGCTAATCTTTTGAAAGATAAAAATTCACTTTATCATTATGTTACATTCACATTAGGCACATTACTTTCATTTCTATTTATCATTTTACTTATATAGAATAATATAAACTCAAAGAAATTCACATAAAAAGATAAAAAATAAATTTAAAATAATTCCTTCTTGAAAGAAGACCATAAGGCATTTTACATTCAATCCCAAAGAAGTTTCTCGATTTAGAGTATAAGGCCTTCTTACAATAATTTCTTTTTGAAATTGTAAAGTGCCTTATGGACTTCTATAATTAATATTATTATACATGTAATAAAATCAAAAATATTCTTACCAACGAGTGACTGGTTCAATTGGTACATACTTGATTCGCCTTAAATAAGGTCTCGAGTTCGAGTATGGAAAAAAAATTCCGTTGGGAGAATTAGCCCCCACCATGATATAGATATTCTCGACTAGAGCAGAATTATCTCCCATGAAGGATACAAGTGCTTCACACAAATTAAAAAAAAAATCAACATATACTTTCAAGATAAATCCATCAATTAAAACTAAATTTGGGGGAGGGGGTCATTGCAGCCCCCCACCCTTTATATAACATAGTAACTCTTATTAATTAATCTTTCTAGTCCTTTTTATAAGACATATTTTAGAAGGCCATAAGCCACTTTACAATTTCAAGAAAGTATTTATTATTATTTTACTTATTAATTTGCTTTTATTAAAAAAAGATTTTAATATATATATACACTGTTAGTGTAAATTTTTTTACACAAAAATCCAATAATGTGCTGCCATATTATTTATTGAATTTAATAACACATGAGGTGTTATATTCATTAAATGATTGTGGCTGCACACTATTGGATGTGTGTGTAAAATTTCTTTACACTTTCAACTATAAAATTATAATGGGGTTAGTGATTGACATTAAATGGGGTTAAAATTAGAAAATTATATTATTTTTAAACTCCAATAAAATTAAATAACTTTGACTACACCGGTGGTAGTAATAGAGTTATGATTTTTTTTCACACTATTTTCTACACTTTCTTTAACACCTACTTTTTCTTTCGTTCTATCTATCTCTCTCACGTCTCCATCACATTAATTATCACATCTTTCACTTTCTCTTTCTTCATTCCCATAAAATGTGTTACAATACTGTTTTTTGAATTTAATAACATTTAAGATATTATATTTATATTAAATGATATGATAATATATAATTCAACGATGATATAATATATTTTTATATTGATAATACATACTTATTAAATTTTATTATTTTTTCATTTTTAAACATACATGAGTGCTAATGAAAAATGTATTAACCCCACTGTTTCATAAGAAAAAATAAAAACACAATGTGAAGCGGTTACAACTATAGAATAAGATGAATATGTTTACATTTTTGTATTTTAAATTATTAATTGTTTAATATAAACTAGTATTTTAAAAAAGAAGTTTTGTAACCTTATATATATTATAAATATATATAATATAAAAATATATAGTAAAATTTACTGTCAACGACATTTAAACTATTGTCACAAAAAAAATGGTACTTTATTAGTTATTATAAAATTAAATATTGAAATCATGATTAAATTTTTAATTGTTTAACAACTAACTAATGTAATTTTTATCCTTTTCTTTTTTAAATTAAATCCCTCTTTAAGGTAATAAATTAAGAATTATTATTATCACACACCCTAATTATATATCTCATGACTCATTCTCCTTTTTTTCATTACATATTTTATTTTCTCTTTAATTAGTAGTAATAGTAATTTTTAATAAACTAACTTGGATAATCTGGGTTTCTGTTCTGTGTGTTAGTCTGTGCAGTTTGAGATCGTTCATTCCCATTGATTCCTTTAGCGTTTTAGTCCTTCTCTCCGGGCTTGACTTCTTGCTAGCATTTGTTGCTTTTGTCTTCCCCCTATTCACCATTTACTTAACATTTCTTTGTTGTTTTTGATGAAATCCATTTACTTCATATTTCAGTTTTCCTATGTTTTTCCACGCTGTATTTAATTACTACTCTTCACTCCTTACCATTCCTACAATAAAAATGGAAAAAAAAAATCTTTTTGTCCCTCTCTCCATCCCCTGTTTAATATTTTTTATTGAAGTGTTATTGATCCATATCCCTCTCTTTCTCTCACAACATTCAATCTTTTTCTCTCTCTTAATTTTCATCTCCATGCATGAGCCTAACTTACATATAATACCTCCCCAAAACTTGCGTTAATTTCATTTATTCGTCTCTTTGGTTGCTTCTGGCACATTGGCCTATATATAAACTCCCCTTTCTAAGATCCTCACTCCTGACTCACTCATTCTCTCATTTCCAATTGCATCAGTTTCTTTCTCTTCGGTGTGATCCTTCTCTTCTCTAACCTTTGAATTTCTCTTTACCATATGGGTCTTCGCTACACTTTCTCATTTATGTTTTTTCCCAGTGGGGTTTGTCCATTTTATGGAATGGTTATGCAATTCTAGGCCTTTTCTTAAATCATGTCATTGCTTTTTGCTTGTTCAACATTTGGAGTTTTGATATCTTGTCTTTGCATGTCGTTTTTTGCTTTTCGCTTTAGTACTTTCTCTGCACTTTTTCTGTTCTTTGTCTGAATTATGTGTGAAGTTTATTTTTTATATGGATTGTTCAGATTTTGCTTTGAAGAAATGGCAAGCCCTGTTGGTGTTTGGTGCTAAGACTGAAGGTAGGAATGTGGGAAAAGATAAAGGTGTCAAGGTGAAGGTTCATGGTTTTGGATGAATCTCAGGGATGTTGTTCGCTTGCATGGGGTTTGGGGTCCACAGCGGAACACCGCTCCTTAGGTGACACTAACAACAACAATAAACTGGATAAGGGTATTCTTTTGCTACCTTGTTTCACCAATATTCTTGTCACAATTTAGGCAGCTCTGCAATTTAGGAGTTATATATAACTTCTGTGATTCCTTAGGGGATGACAAATTATACATGAATTTTGTCTAATATATATATATAGACACACACACATGTGTATGTTGGTGGAGTTTATTGGATTTGATCTGATATCTTTTTCCCTTGTAGGAAAGAAACCTATAAGAGATAATGGCAAATCCCCATTGGGTTGTTGAAGCAATCCAAAAAAAAAAAAACAACAATAATCCAGAAACAATGTGGATCTACTCCCAACATGATTATGGAACTGTAATATTATTCCCATCTTAGGCAGTTCCCCTTTTATGAGCTCAAGTTGGCACTAAGAATTTCAAAGCTGGGAATTTTCTTGGTGAGGGAGGCTTTGGTAACTATACAGAAAGGCTGGATCACTCAGAACTATTGCTCCCCATCAAGACCTGGAGTGGGGTATTCCAGTTGCAGTAAAGACCCTTAACATAGAAGGAAATCAGGGTCACAAAGAATGGGTGGTACGGAATGGAACTATCCTAACCCTAGCTAAATATATGCATGTTTTCTTTTTATTTATTTATTAGCACTTTCCTTGCATTGTAAGATTAAGAATAACTTGTTTCTGTCATGTATTGCAGGCTGAAGTGGGAAATCTAGGTGCCCTGGAACACCCCCAACTAGGGGTGGGAACAGGCCAGCCCGCTCGTCAGGGGCCTACTACCCGGCCTATATCAGGCCCAGGCCAGGCCAGGCCAATTTATTAAATAGAGCAGACCAAGGCTTTTTCAAAAGCCTATATAGCAAAATAGATCAAGCTTCAGGCCATCGAATAAGCCTTTTGAGCCTATCAGGCCGGTCTATTTAACTAAATATAAATAAAATACTAATATTTTTTATATTGCTATTATTATTATAAAGATTTGTTATTACTTTTCCTTATAATTATATACTTAGCTTGTATAAACATTTAAGTATGTTAAAAACTTGAACTTATAAGTCTATTCATATATATGCTTATGATATATTCAAGTACCTTACTATAAAACAGGCTTTTAAACAAGCTTTCAGGCTTTGTCAGGCTTTAAGTAGGCCAGGCTCAGACCATAAATAAAGCCTATGTCAGGTAATAGGCCAGGCTCAGGCCATGGATTTAAGGTCCAGGCCAGGCTCAGGCCTTGAAAAACGTAGCTCGGCCTATTCCCATCCCTACCCCCAACCTTGCTAAATTGGTTGGATACTGAATAGAAGGTGAGATAACAGGGTTTTGGTGTATGAGTTTGCCTAGAGGAAGTTTAGAACATCATCTCTTCAGGAGTACGTAATTTAAACTCATTCTTTTAGAAAATTGTGTTCTTTAATATAATTATTTAGTGTTGCTTCAAGTAATCTTACCTTTTTTTATTGCCTTTCATTTATGATTAAGTAATAATTCATTGATTAACATGCGCAAGAGGAGCATTGCCCCTTCCATGGTCTATGAGACTGAAAGTTCTGATTGGTGCTGCAAAGGGTCTTGCTTTTGTGCATGAGGAAGCTAAAAAGCCATTGATTTATCAAGACTTCAAAACTTCTAATATCCTATTGGATTCAGTAAATAACTGTGCTATCTAGCTATAGTTTTCAATAAGTATATATAGTTTAATTTCAATATGTATGTATGTATATTTGTGGTGCAGGACTACAATGCAAAACTTTCTGATTTTGGGCTAGTGAAAGATTCCCTAGCGGGTGACTTGACTCATGTGTCAACTAGAGTGATGGGTACTCAAGGGTATGCAGCCCCTGAGTATGTGATGACAGGGCACTTGAGTTCGAATAGTGATGTGTATAGCTTTGGAGTGGTATTTCTTGAGGGCGATTGATAAGAAGAGGCCAGTAGCGGAGCATCACCTGGTGGAATGGGCAAGGCCTCAAATAAAGCGTGGAGGAGGAGCACAATACCACCAATTAATGGATCCAAACCTTGATGGCCACTGCTCAATCAAAGGAACACAAAAGGCAATGAGTTGGGCCTATCAGTGCCTTTCAAGAGATTCGAAATCACGACCATTCATGAGTCAGTTCGTTCAAGGGCTACAATGTGCCTCTCAGTATACTACTGACTTATCCCATGCCTCACCATCTTATCATCCCTCATGAAACAAAAGGTCAAGGTGCCCCTTCTTCTTCTAGCTCCAAATCAGCGTCAGGGAATAATATTGCTGCCAACAAATATGGGCTGAGAATTGGGTCATCGGCAAGGAGCACACCAAGTCGCTTTCAAGCCTCTCCGTTGAGCTTTACCCCTCCTTTTCCTTCACCCAAGCTGGTTGAGATGAGATCACATGCATCTCATTCTATATATATATGTGATGGAATTCTAGCAAGCGAACCAAAAGTCCAGCAGTATAATAGTAAGTAAAGTATCGTATCCACAGGGAACGGTCAATTCGCGTGTGCTCGTGATCTATTTATCAAGTGGAAATAACGAATTTATGAGAATAATTGGTGCGGAAAATATAAATTGCAGAATAATAAATAAAAGCAATAGAAAGGAGGAGTTGAAAGCACTTTACTTGGATTAGGATTGAACTTCGTATCATCTCACCTTCGTATATGTAATGACTATTTATTGTTTATGATTATATTCTTGTAAAGACTTAGCCAAACTGAATTGATACAACCCCGAGTTACCAGTAGCCTACCACCTAAAGATAATCCATGCGGGCTCTCCCAAGCGACAATTACCCTCAGCTCATTAAGCTCTTAATTAATTAATTATTGTTCCATTTGTTTGAATTTTCCATTAATTTGCACTTCCCTATAAACACTCTTCAATCAGGAGCTGTCACTACCCCCTCGATCACGAGATCCCATTTATCCCTCACATACAATTAACTTTCAATTATGTTACTATCGACTAACCATACCTTCCTATAAACGCTTTTCAATTGGGGGTTGTCACTACCCCCTCAATCACTAGATCCCGCCTATATTTCAATATGACTAGCGAGTACCCTTAAACAATCAGAGTTTGAGTTCCCTATGTCTAGGCTCCCTCATCCTCATTCTTAGCCGGAAGTCTCTATCCACATTGTGTCACAGATGCTAGCCTATAGCTCCGGCGCACGCGCGGAAGTTAGGAATTAAGCACAGAATAAGGATACCGAAATTACAAGATAGGGAATCATAAACAATAAAATAGAAATTACATATACTTAGGAGATCGAATCAACTACATTCAATCCTACTGGAGAGTTAGCTACTCATGGTAGCCATACAAACCATTGAAGAATCTGCACCTTCTTCAATCCTCGTGCAGCGCTTCGCCTCTCCTATTCTAAAAAATATGGTGTATTCTCACTGGAATTATACTAAATTACACTGATCCTACACACTTTTATCTGGTACAAGAAGGTCCTATTTATAGGATAAGGAAAGACAAAGGAAATTGGGAAGAAATCTATCTAAAATGGGAAACAGAGCAAACATTACGAGTTCTACGCTTCACCTACGCTACAGCGTGAGTGAAGCGCAGAAGTCAGAAGCTAAATTTTAATTGTTGCGCCTCACCTGCGCTACAGCGCAGGTGAAGCGAGCAACACGGGTTGCACAACTTCATTCTTTCTCTTTTTAAGTTGATTTCTTCCCGAGACTTTTTGGTTGATTGTCTTTCCTTGTTTCCCTTTTTCTTGATGAAATCTTGCATTTATTGAGCATCTTGAATTTAAATGGGAAGGTTGTCTGCAGAATCCTTGTTTAATTAGCAGTTGATATCTTCATTAATTGGTCTCAATTGAATTTCAAATCTTCATTAATTGACCTCAATTAAACTTCAAATCTTGCAAATATCTCCCCGATTTAATGCTATCTTCTCTCCATATCAAATCTTTGCCATAATCTGCAAAAATCAGCCAAATTTATATTAAAATAGCATCAAATTCAAATTCAAGACTAATAAATACAATTTATCTAATTATTAATAAAAAGGGATTAATTTGGGGCATAAAATACCATTTTACCCTTGATAAGTGAACTAAAAAGTACTCTAATTTATCATATATTTTTCACTTATCAAATACCCCCCAACTTAACTTCTTGCTTGTCCTTAAGCAAGAGACCTCCTTGTAATCAATATAATTCCCTGTATAATTCCAAAAAAAAACAAACTCAAGGAAAACTTTTCATCATCTCCTTGTTAAGCAGCAGTCACTTTCCAAATGTCAGAAAAAATCAGGATTAAGAGATTTTACCAATCCTCAATCAGAACAGAACACAATCATCAGTTAAACTTCTCAAAAATAGAAATTAAAGCAATAAGTGATAAATTAAGGAATTCTCTTATTCTCACGGGTAAGTGTTTCCCTCAATCTTTTTCACCACCGTTGAGCAACTTGAATTGATTGTCGTTTCCAACTTCTAAACCTGCAAATAGTCAATATGGATCAAAAGGTCTTTTCTTTGGTTGGTAATGAGACTGGGCTATCAAGAAATTATGGTTTTTCTAGATATGCAATGAACACATTGAATAGAGAGTATCTTGTGATTGTGCTTGGGACTTCTCTGCATTTACCATGTCATTCTTGAATTGTCACCCTTTTTCAGCTGGCCTCTTTGTTTTAGGAAGTACTCCCCCCAACTTATTCAATTTCCACACTTTTTGTGCAGAATTTTTTTTTGTAGTAGCAGAGAATTTATTCATGAGGGAGTAGATTTTTTGTGCCTGCTCTTTGAATTTCTTTGACCTTTCAATTCACCACCTTTTTGTCCCATTTTGTTGTGTTGCACCTTGCTCTCTATCCCAAGTGTGAAGGGACAAGATATAATCATTGAGTATGGCTAGGGTGCATCAAAAGAAACATTAAAGGCTCAAATGGGCAATAAAAAATTGGAAAAAATTAATCAAGGTTGGTTGTTTGGCACTAAGCAAAATATTATAATCACAAAAATTTGCCTTTGTCACTTCCATATTTTCCACTAGCAAGATAAAATTTAGAAACTCAAGCAATAACAGTTGACAAGCAGCGGTGAAAAACTCTCAATTTCAGTGTTTAGGCTCTCAGCTCACCGGTTATTGGCTAAAATTCCTTGATAAAGCACTTACTGATTTTAATTAACTATCCTGATAGGTTCTCCTAAAAAGTATCCTAATCCTAACTGATTATGGAGTTAATCACAGAACCCTATCATTTTTCCTAATCTGGTTAGTTAAACTACTTAATTACAGAGAATTTGAAAACATTTGCCTTAAATCCTAATTCCTAAGGTCCTAAAATTTTAAAAATCCTAAAAAATTTAAATTTAATAGAAAAATCAGAAAATTAAAGAATATGCACTGCATAATAAAAAATGTATCAGTGCGGCAAAAAATATACAGTACATATCGAAAGAAAAATAACAAAAAAATAAGAAGAAAAAGAAAAATAAGAGAGAATAAAATGAAAAGAAAAAGAAAAAGAAAAAGAAAAGAAGGAAAAACACCAAATAGGATAAAAAATCAGTCATCCTGGTCCATGTGAGCAACTCCATCCTCAGCTCCGACTCCAGCTACTCCATCCCCCCTGGAAAAATAAGCCTGTCCCCAGGCCACTGTAAGTACGCCTGAAACTGCTCAGGGGTCATGCCTGGGTAGGGGTCCACACGAGCCTGGTAATGTAGGTCCTGGAAATGAACTGCTGCTCGGTGAAGAGTGGATAACTGTGCCATCATGTGAGTGTTCTGGGCCGAGAGCTGCTGGGCCCAGACAGGAGCATCCATGTCTGGTGGTGGTGGTGGTGGTGCCTGCTGTTGCTGCTCATCCTCAACATGTAACTCCTCAGCTGGGATACAGTTGGCTTCAATGTATGCTCTAGTCATGGGATGTAAGATGCGAACCCTGGGGTTTACATCCACACCCATAGACCTGCAGAGTGCGGTAATGAGAGAAGAGAAGTCAAGACTGATCCTGGAGTTGGCGCTCCTGCGCCATACAGAAGATGCGAAGTCTGTATCTTATGCGTGATAACCTGTGAGATATCAATGTCGGCGTCGGTGAGGATGGTGTAAATGAGATGGTCCATGGGAATAACAACGTCAGAAACATGCCCGGTAGGATGGATGTTGGCCAGTATCAGCACTGTCCACATCTGAGCGATGCTCCTCATGTGCCTCCGATAGATCCTAGCAGCTTCATTGTATGCATTCCTCTCGAAGGAATGCCCTGGCAGACAAAGTAACTCCGCTGTCTGTATATCAAGGGGATCATTACCATGGATCCCCACAGCTTGCATCCTCTCGTGGTACTAGCACTCCACGAGGTCCCTGTCCTCCTGGATGGGGTAGCCTAAAAATGCGTTGATTGCATCGCAATCAACCTGATGACTCGTCCTCTCACATAGGACTCCCTCCTGAAATTAACGTCGTGGTCTCCAATGGCGTTGGCATAAAACTCCCTGACTATGTCTGGGTCAAAATAGTTGTCAGGGCGACTGAGGCGTTCCCATCGCCTCATCTGAATCTCAACACTGAACTCCTCATACTCATCCTCTTGAAGGATGACTGGGCGCTCCTTGATAAAGTTGCACCCCTCAATAGCAGTGTAGGCTTCAAAGGACTTGAGGTCCTTGAAGCGGTGAGGGTCAAATTCAAGTTCCTTTTGGGGTGCTTTCCTCTTACCACCCCCTGTGCCTCTCCTAGATGTACCGGCAACATTTACTGTCTTGGTGCGTGCCATCTGTGAAAAACCAATACAAAACAAAATTATTCATGCAAAATAATAATATTAAATTACTCATAATTAATAAAAAAATGGCCAATTAATTTCAATAATTAGAATAATCAACTAACCAAACAATTTTGCATAAAAAATTTGATTTTAAAAACTACCAATAATTGCCAATTAATTAAGAACATGCTAAAGTGATCAATTAAAGAAAGTCCTAAACAATTCTAAACAGGCAAAATTGATAATAAAAATCATGCTAAAAAATCATGTCATCAGTAACATGCAATAAGGCACAATTATTTATGTATGGGCATGCAAAATATAATGGAAATTAAACATTCATGCACCAACAAAATAATTTGCAGAAATTATTGAGCACTTAAAAACTACCACCTAAGCAAACCAAAAATACTCACAATCATTTCCTAGCAGCATGCAATGTAAACTAAAGCTTTATGGACAATCATTTCTATCCTAAAGGTCCCTAGAATCCTAAGTTTCCTATCCTAAGGTTTTTGCTCAAATAAAATAAAATTGAAAATTTCAATCGGTTAAAAGTAAAGAAAACTATAAAAACATACCTGGTGTAAGCTCAGAAATGTGAAAAGGAAGGCTATAAGACTGAAAAATGGAAAGCAAAAGGTTAGGAACTCAGAGAAAATGGAAGACAAGGAACGAGGGAAAGTTCAAATGAACTTTCCTCGTTCAAACGTAGGCCTTTATAGCCTCCCGCGCGCTGCGCTTCACCTGCGCTACAGCGCAGGTGGAGCGCGTACTCCCTGGAATGCGAAGCGCGCCGCATGCGCTTCACCTTGCGCTACAGCGCAAGGTGAAGCGCAGGTACAGAGTTATATTTTTCTGCTTCTGCTACTTCCTACTCCTAACTGTTTTCATGCAGTCCTATTAAATTAAATTCTCCACTTAACAATTTCCTAATTACACAGTAATGTCTAAAAACTAAAAATTAAAAAAATTAAAGAAAAATTAAGACTTACAATGGCTGGGTTGCCTCCCAGTAAGCACTTGTTTAACGTCTTTTAGCTCGACGCCTGGTTACTCAAATATTTTATGGTGGCCTCAAGTGGAGGATGATGTTTGGCTCCACTCCAGTTCTTCCTTTAAGCTCCCATCCTCCATGCCAGTTCTTGATTCTTCCATCACTGTCACTGTCTTCCTTAGTATCAGATGTTGATCCTTTCCTTTTCTTAAATTTGAACTCCCATGGATTTGTTGGTTGCTTTATTCTCATTCTAGGCTTCCTCAGAAATTCGGAACATGGAATCTTTGTTTGAAATTTGAAAATCCCATCAGTAGGATTTAGCGTTTCAGGAGTTTGTAATTTGGGGATGCCTCTATTAATATGAAACACAATACTTTCATCTTTTGAGCTTAGTTCATATTTTCCCCGATCAAATCAACTATCATCTTTGCAGCTTTCATGAAAGGTCTTCCTAACATTAGGGGGACATCAGAGTCCTCCTCTTCTGTTTCTGCAATATAGAAGTCTACGACATATGCATGTTAGAACCACAGGAGAATGGGGGTTTGAATAGTGTTTAAATCTTTTTAAGCTATTTTGGAAATCTTTAATTAAATCAATCACGTAGGGTGATCAATGTGCAAAACGAATCTTAAGATCAGAGTTACTTTTAAAAACTTGCGGAACATATGAAAGATAAAGATAGAAAATCTTTCTCTTAAACTTAACATTGTTTGATTGAAAAAGCTTCTCTAAGTATCTTCTGAAGATTATTACCAAGAGTACCTTCAGAACTGTTTCTGAAATACTTCAGATGATCAGAGATCATCTGTTTCTAACTTCTGAACTGAGCTCCTTTTGAACTCACCTCAGACAGTTATTTCAGAGGTTCTTCAGCATACATTCTTTGTAATGCTTCAAACGATATAAGAGATGTTTTATGTTATGTTTGTTTGAAAACTTGTTTTATAGAAATCGTTGTGTTAAGATTATTATGAAAAATACTTTTCAATCCCCAACGTAAATGTAAAGACTGTAAATAAAAGAGATTAAGGGATGAGAAAACTTAGGCACAGAATTTATCCTGGTTCACCCACAATCTCGTGAGCTACATCCAATCCCAGAGGCAAACCACCACTGGATTTTTCACTAACCAAATAACAACACACACAGGTGTCAGATAGAGTTACACAGACCCCATCATACAGGTCACACAGACACAAGGTCACCTAGACCTAACACACAGGGTCACCCAGACCCAAGGTCACCCAGACCCAAGGTCACCCAGACCTTACCGAGTAGTCTTTTCTATCAAGCCTCTCCAAGCTCTACCGATTCTTTCTTTCACCAAGCCTCTCCAGGCTCTCAGACACTTATCCAAGTGTAGAGTATTTTACTACTCAACCTAAGCTAGAAGTTGCTAGAACCTCTCAACTTAGATTCTTCTCGTACATAGATATTACTGAGTACACAGTCAGGATACAAACATTACAATCTAAGTACAAGGATAGACAGTGATACAAGTGTTTGAAATTAAGTACAGTCCCTGTCTTTTCTATGAGGAATACCATCCTCTGAGAGTAGGCTAACTAAGATATGAATTTAAGCTCCAGCCTTATTCTCCAACCATTGGTTTCCATGGGCTACATTCTCACCCGTATCATTGGAACACCACGGTATGTTCAGGGCTTCAAACCATTCCAGGTTTGATAGTCTGTTTGCTCAGCATGGTTGTCTTCAGACCAACAACCAACTTGATTGATCTAACAGATCAACTGACAAACATGACTAACTGACCAACAGGTCAGTAGCCTGATTGATCTAACCGACCAACTTGGTTGGTTGTTCAACCGAACAACAACAACTCTATCTTCAATTTGATCTTGAGGCTATTTATATGTTCTGCTTGATATAGTCGTTGAAGATGATTCATAATACGTTGAGTTGATGATGATGTGGCTCATATAGCCGTTGTGTAATAGCTCCTCAAACGGTTGCTTCTTCATAAGCGAATAGGTGTTCAGACGATCCCGTTCTGAAACTCGTATGTGCTTCTTTGTGAGAGATATTCTGATATGTTTATGTTGCTCTCTCTCTCTTGATCTTTTTTGCTTCCTTTGCTCTTCTGCTTACATCTGATTACTTCTGCTTTCTTCAGATTTTCTTCGGATGTATATGAGGAAATATCCGGTTGGCTTTCTGTCCATTTGAGTATTCTGGGAATACCTTTTTTCACATGCTTCCTGACACCATTTCTTCTTTCCTCTTTGAGTGAGGTGTCTAGTCCGAAATATGTTGTTGTCGTTTATTCTTTGGATAAAGATATATGATATTATAAGCATTTAATCATATAATTTTTCTTCTGTGTTGAGAGCTGTTTTATGCATTCAGAGAGTTGATATGTTCAGATGATTGATCTCTTCAATCTTCACATATACTCTTATATTGTTAGTTCATCAGCTTCAACAAGTGCTCATAATTGTTTCAAGCTTATTTCAATTCTCCAGCTTGAAATGTTTTCAATTCTTTGATATCAGCTTCATTCTTCTTCTTCTTCTCTTCTTCTTCTTCTTCTTCTTCTTCTTCTCTCTCTTCTTCTTCTTTTCTTTCTTCTTTCTTCTTCTTCTTCTTCTTCTTTCTTCTTCTTTTCTTTCTTCTTTTCTTCTCTTTTCTTCTCTTCTTCTTCTTCTTCTTATAATATGCCTTCTGATCTCAGATGATTGCGGCTTCATTTCTTCTTCTTCTTCTTATGATATGAATACAGATGTTGAATTATATGTATTTTATTCAAATATCTTTCTTGTTGCTTTTACTTGGTCTTCTGTTCTTCAGATAGTTTTCAGATCTTCTGAGTCTTCAAAGTCTTCAATTCTTCAGATGAAGTTTGTCTTCAGTTGATTGCTTCTTCAATTACTTCAATCTTGTTGTGAATTACTCTTCTTCAGATTCTGCACTTTGTTCTTCTGATTCTGATCTTCTGATTTTGATTCTTCTTGATTCTGATACTGTTCTTCTTTTGTTGTGATCTTCTAATATTCTAACCTGAAACACAATCAACAAACAAATACCTTTCTCAGTAGAACCTGTTTACTTAATCTTATAATAACTTTTTTGTCCTTAATATAATCTTATTTGTTAATCATTAAACTTAAGGATGTTAAGTCTTATAGTCATGTTTAAATACTTAAACTGATTTATAGACTTCACAATCTTCCCCTTTTTAATGATGACAAATAAGTTATATATACTGACAAAATGTATATAGAAAAAGAAACGAGAGATGATAAACAAATTATTAATTGTATTCTCCCTCTATCTATATTACTCCCCCTGAGACAGACATAGATTTTTTAATTATCTTCTGAACCATTAAATCTTTTAGATATCAATTAAATCTTTTATATACCATTTGTTAATTAAATCTTTTAGATACCAATTGTTAGATATTGCTTTTTCTAATTAAATCTTTTAGATACCAAATGCTAATTTTTACTCTTATTCTTTTAGATACTAATTGTTACTCTTATAGGCTAATCTTTCAGACACCTATGTTACTGAGAACCTAAACTCTGTTATTACCTTATTTTACTTATTGTTATTCTTCTGAGTTTCCTTACTGTATTTTATATTTCTTTCTTTCTTTTATTTCCTTAAGTAGTTATATTTCTTTCCTATTATGTTTCTTCTATATGTTCTCCCCTTTTGTTACATTCTTTTTAGCATTTTGTTAGTTTATATTTCTCCCCCTTTTGTCATTGATTAAAAGGTTTGGTATTAGTTTTCTCCCACTTTTGATTTTAATAGCTTGTTATATTTCTTCCCTTTTATCTTGCACAACCAGAATAAACATTTTTAGGCTACTTGTATATAGACTGTTATATAGATTGTTGAGACTTTAAAAAAAATAAAAGAGCAGGGATAGACAAAATATTAGAAAATTATAGACCCAAAGAGAAAAACAAACAACAACTGAAGAGACGGAGCAAGGATAAGGATATCAAAAGGTTAAGACAAAAAACAGAGACATATATAAGCAAACATGAGATGTTTTGTCATGGGTTGGTTAAGGATCGGCTTATCCTCTCACTTGACTTTTTAACCTCTCACATCACTGTTAGTTTAAGCACATTCCTCCTTATCTTCTTTAGCTTCTGACGAAGTTGAGTGTTCTCCCATCCTTAGTTTTTGGATCTTAGGAATGTCATCGGTTTCCTCCATGTTCCGATGATTAACCTTAAGAAGACCAGGATTTTCTATGATTGTACAGATGGTCAATGACCACATTGTTTACCATAAGAATCTTCATGATCACAGTATTGTGAGGCAAGGATAGTAGAGTCTCCCAGTTTTCTTCTAGCCATATCAAATAGAATGATCCACGGAAGATTGATCTTCTTCTTTTGTAGAAGATTGATAACACAGAATCTCTCCCATCTCAGAGTTATGGTTATCCTTAATACTTAGGATCACACAATATTTCAGAATGCTGAAGAGAACTTTGGAATAACCTTCATCCCTCGCCTACTAAAGATCAGATGGTTAAGCTCTCCTTCACAATCATACAGGTCTTTCCATCTGTGAGAACAATTTCCCCTTCTGCTTTTACTCCTAGAGCTTTTTCAAGGATATCAGTAGTCACAACTCCTTCTTGATCCATCACAGTGGGCTTTCAGACATGTCTCTTCTTCTGAGTTTTCCAGAGTTAAAGTGTTCCAGAATTGGCACCACACTTCTCTTCATGCACTAACTATCAATAGCTTCAAAGAAGGGTAACCATCCGGCGGCTTCCGAAGAGAGCAGTAACATTATAACCGTCTTTAGAGAGACTCTGGAAATCCACAGTCTGGGTTTGAAAGATTGTGATAGAAGAAGACATTTCGGATGATGGAAGAGAGAAAACTTTTGGAGGTTTCTTAGAGAGATTTTGAGGTTGGGGTGATGAAGTGAACAGATTCTCTAACTATGTATATATAGCCTTAAGGACACTTAAAAGTTTTAATGATGACGCTGACAGCGCCTCCTTAGGGAAGTGTGCGTCGAGTGATAGACAAGTGAAAAGCCGCGTCCTTTAATACTCATGACATTAGACGTTTGTAGTTTCAAGAGACCTCTTTTAAAGGAGAAGAAGTGTCTTTTCAAAAGGATTTCATAATTGAACCATATGATCATGAAAATTTTAAAATAAGTAGAAGAGAGATGGTTACCAATTTTTATCATTTTCTGATTGAAGAAATGCATTTCCTTTTCTGAATACTTTTTCTCCTTCTGAGTTCTCTTGAAGTCTTCGCGCTCTACTTTTGTCTTTTTGCTCCAGAGAATCTTTGAACAATCATCTTAACCTATCCTCAAGGATTGAGTTAGGCTAGATGTATAGAGTGTTAATCATCTGAACATTGTTTGACCCATAATTTCAGTGAGTTCATTTCGAACTTTCTGAACATGGGTCAGACAATGGAAATGTTATCATACTATCCGTCCTCTTTGATGATGTTACTTCGACTCATCCTTTCAGAAGCTATTTCCTTGTGATGATGATCTTCTTTAGAAAACTTGTTTTTCCTGAAACATACACAAACTAAAAATACCTTTCAGTAGCACCTGATAGAGTTTGTTAATTATTAAATATTCTTAAATTGCTGATTATATTTTACTAAGTTTAGAAATTATCTTATAGAATTAATTGATTTTAATTCTTTTATTATCTTATTAAGTTAATTAAGTTTATCTTTTGGGAATACAATTTTTTAATGATGAAGAAAGAATTATGTTAATGATGTAACTAACTATGCACAGATAGAAACACATATAAACAAATAGAACACTTAGAAATCAAACAGAAAGACTTAAGAAAAAATAGAATATTAATATTATAACAAAACATATGCAAAAACCAAAAAAAAAAAAAAAAACAAGACACAAGTGTATCATTGATCATTAGCTAGTTTGTTCTCATTGGCACTGGCTTTCTCCTTTCTATCTTCAGCAATTGCAGCTCTCTTTGATAGAACCTGAGAGTTTCTTCCAATCGTCCAATGCGTTCATTCAACCTCTTTAAGTTACATCTTCTAAATATTTCTCTTAAATTTCCTTGAACATTTAGAGAATCAGATGACTCTTTTATGGTTTGAGTTGATGACGGAGTATTAAGTTCTTCATTTATCTCTGCTGATATTCCCTTGATATACTCATATTCCTTCAGAGTGAAAGAAGGTGAGGGCTCCTGGTCAAAGAATCTTTCAATAGGAAATCCTTTAGATTGTAGGATTTTCATAATCAGTGTTGTATGGGGAAAATCTTTGACTTCTTCTAATTTTCTTCTCATCATATGATAAAGGATGATTCTGGGAAGATTTAATCTCTTTCTTTGGAGGAGATGAATCAGCACAAATCTTTCCATATCTGAGATGATGACTGTATCCTTCCTTTTAGGGAGAATACAACAATTAGTAATTGCCAACAGAAACCTTGGAATTTCCAGCAGTTGTGAACACACTGGTGTTTCAAGAATTCTGCGACCAAATAGCATATGATCATGCATCTCTTTCTCTCTATCATTAATTTCCCAACCTGAAGAAATAGTTCTCCACTTGCCTCGTTATTTATTATTTCCTTCAGAACTTTGAAGTCCATCTTGATATGCATACCCATTACAGAGGTGTTTAAACCACATGTCTCTTCAATGAACACTTCTGAATTGTTCCAGAAATCCAGAACACTCAGTTCATGCCAGGGAGAAGATGCCTTTTCAAGATAGGGAATCCAGCCTGCCTCTTCGAAATACTCAGTAATTTTGAGTTCTCCTTTGTCAAAGTCGCTTAGTCTTACCCCTCTTGTGGGAACAATTCTTTCATCATATTTGTATGGACTTTGAACACTTGAGATTGCTGATCTTGATGCCATATAGATAGCTATAGAGAATTTTGGAAAGGATTGAACTTCTGTTCCAGAAGATTAATTACTATGAAGTTCTTCTGATGTTTTTCCAAACCTTAAATAGGCAATCAAGCATCGCTTCATTTCATGAAGAGGTGACGGTTACATGCACTAAGCAGTTATGGAGAGATGTGCATCGTGCCGATTGAGAGAAACCGTTTTAATGATTCAATGATTCAAATCGTGTCGTTTCATATTTATCAATAACACAAATAATACCTACGACTCTTCATATACACATATATTCATGCAGATAATTATGTAATAAAGTTGCACGACTGATCAACTCATGTATACAATCAAGAAGAAAAGAATATGCAACAAATATATACAGAGAATAGATTATAAACATCAGGCAATATACATCTAAGCCACTTAGCATGCAATAAATTATTTTCACACAACTATATATATATATACACATACACATAACGATTTCAATCAAACAAAACATGCAGCATATATTTACCAACAGTTTTAGTAAAATAAAACACACGATAGTTAAGTAACTATACTTAAATTTAGATTTAAACTAAGATAGGAAAGGTGTTACCCGCTTGTGATCTAGAGATAGATACACTTTCCTTTTCCAGTTACGTTCTGCGCTTCAATTCCATGAATAATGAGTTTTGGAAAATTAATTTTCCTATTCTCATTTTCATTCTTCAGAGTTGCTTCAGCTTGGTGAGATTCCCATCTTCTGAGGATCTACTCCTTCTGCATTTGTTAGATGCTCAACCGAAGGTGAGCTCTGATACCACTTGTTAGAACCACAGGCAACACTAGAAGGGGGGTTGAATAGTGTTTTAATCTTTTTAAGCTATTTTGGAAATCTTTGATTAAATCAATCACGTTGGGTGATCAATGTGCAAAACGAATCTTAAGATTAGAGTTACTTTTAAAAACTTGCGGAACATATGAAAGATAAAGATAGAAAATCTTTCTCTTAAACTTAAGATTGTTTTGATTGAAAAGCTTCTCTAAGTATCTTCTGAAGATTATTACCAAGAGTACCTTCAGAGCTGTTTCTGAAATACTTCAGATGATCAGAGATCATCTGTTTCTAACTTCTGAACTGAGCTCCTTTTGAACTCACCTCAGACAGTTATTTCAGAGGTTCTTCAACATACATTCTTTGTAATGCTTCAAACGATATAAGAGATGTTTTATGTTATGTTTGTTTGAAAACTTATTTTATTGAAATCGTTGTGTTAAGATTATAATGAAAAATACTTTTCAATCCCCAACGTAAATGTAAAGACTGTAAATAAAATAGATTAAGGGATGAGAAAACTTAGGCACAAAATTTATCCTGGTTCACCCACAATCCCGTGAGCTACATCCAATCCCAGAGGCAAACCACCACTGGATTTTCCACTAACCAAATAACAACACACACAGGTGTCAGACAGAGTCACACAGACCCCATCATACAGGTCACACAGACCCAAGCTCACCCAGACCTAACACACAGGGTCACCCAGACCCAAGGTCACCCAGACCTAACACACAGGGTCACCCAGACCCAAGGTCACCCAGACCTTACCGAGTAGTCTTTTCTATCACGCCTCTCCAAGCTCTACCGAGTATTCTTTCTTCCACAAAGCCTCTCCAGGCTCTCAAACACTTATCCAAGTGTAGAGTATTTTACTACTCAACCTAAGCTAGAAGTTCGCTAGAACCTCTCAACTCAGATTCTTCTCGTACATAGAGATTACTGAGTACACACTCAGGATACAGACATTACAATCTAAGTACAAGGATAGACAGTGATACAAGTGTTTGAAATTAAGTACAATCCCTGTCTTTTCTATGAGGAATACCATCCTTTAAGAGTAGGCTAACTAAGATATGAATTTAAGCTCCAGCCTCATTCTCCAACCATTGGTTTCCATGGGCTACATTCTCACCCGTATCATTGGAACACCAAGGTATGTTCAGGGCTTCAAACCATTCCAGGTTTGATAGTCTGTTTGCTCAGCATGGTTGTCTTCAGACCAACAACCAACTTGATTGATCTAACAGATCAACTGACAAACATGACTAACTGACCAACAGGTCAGTAGCCTGATTGATCTAACCGACCAACTTGGTTGGTTGTTCAATCGAACAACAACAACTCTATCTTCAATTTGATCTTGAGGCTATTTATATGTTCTGCTTGAATATAGTCGTTGAAGATGATTCATAATACCGTTGAGTTGATGATGATGTGGCTCATATAGCCGTTGTGTAATAGCTCCTCAAACGGTTGCTTCTTCATAAGCGAATAGGTGTTCAGACGATCCCGTTCTGACACTCGTTATGTGCTTCTTTATGAGAGATATTCTGATATGTTTATGTTTGCTCTCTCTCTCTCTCTTGATCTGCTTTTGCTTTCTTCTGCTTTCTTCTGCTTGCATCTGATTACTTCTGCTTTCTTCAGATTTCTTCTGATTTTCTTCGGAGTGTATATGAGGAAATATCCGTTGGATTTGTCATTTTGCATATTCTGCGTATACTCCTTTTTCCACATGCTTCCTGACACCATTTCTACTTTCCTCTTTGAGTGAGTTGTCTAGTCCAAAAGCTGTTGTTGTCGTTTCTTCTTTGGATAAAGATATATGATATTATAAGCATTTAATCATATAATCTTTTCTTCTGTGTTGAGAGTTGTTTTATGCATTCAGAGAGTTGATATGTTCAGATGATTGATCTCTTCAATCTTCACATATACTCTGACATTGTTAGTTCATCAGCTTCAACAAGTGCTCATAATTGTTTCAAGCTTATTTTAATTCTCCAGCTTGAAATGCTTTCAATTCTTTGATATCAGCTTCATTATTCTTCTTCTTCTTATGAGATATGCCTTCTGATCTTCAGATGATTGCGGCTTCATTCTTCTTCTTCTTCTTCTTATGAGATATACCTTCTGATCTTCAGATGATTGCGGCTTCATTCTTCTTCTTCTTCTTCTTCTTCTTCTTCTTCTTCTTCTTCTTCTTCTTCTTCTTCTTCTTCTTCTTATGATATGAATAAAGATGTTGAATTATATGTATTTTATTCAAACATCTTTCTTGTTGCTTTTACTTGGTCTTCTGTTCTTCAGATAGTCTTCAGATCTTCCGAGTCTTCAAAGTCTTCAATTCTTCAGACGAAGTCTGTCTCCAGTTGATTGCTTCTTCAATTACTTCAATCTTGTTGAGAATTACTCTTCTTCAGATTCTGCACTTCGTTCTTCTGATTCTGATCTTCTGATTTTGATTCTTCTTGATTCTGATAATGTTCTTCTTCTGTTGTGATTTTCTAATATTCTAACCTGAAACACAATCAACAAACAAATACCTTTCTCAGTAGAACCTGTTTACTTAATCTTATAAATAAACTTATTTGTCCTTAATATAATCTTATTTGTTAATCATTAAAACTTAAGATGTTAAGTCTTATAGTCATGTTTAAATACTTAAACTGATTTATAGACTTCACAATGCAAACTTGTCCACTTTGATTTGTATATCCTCTATTATCCCATAAGGACATTGAGCGGATTTATTTGCAAGAAGAAACTTTACATTTGCAGACTTGACCTTCACATTACCCAACTTGTTAAAATATGACAGCGACATCAAATTGATGCTCGCTCCAAGATCTAATAAAGCTTGAGTAGGGGGTAAATTACTAATAGAGATAGGTATAGTAAACTTACCTGGGTCAAGTGCCTTACTTGTAATATAGACCTCTTCTTCATGATATTCTTCTTTCTCTTGTGCTGCTTCTTCTTCATCTTGATGAACAATTTCTTTGGATATTTCTTCCTGGGGTAGTTGTTCTTCAAAGATGATTTCCTCCTCCTCATCAAGTTCCTCCTCTTCTGACTTGTTGCCATTAGTAACAACCAAGTTGCATTGTTCCTTTGGGTTGGTTTGGGTTACAGCTGAGAAGTGATGTTGCTTGTGCTCTGACATTTCATTTGCTAACTGACCCACTTGATTCTCTAAAGTCTTGATTGATGCCTCTGTATTCTTCTTGAATCCATTGAATCCTTGTACGAGATCATCAATCTCTCCTTCCAAATTATTTAATTTGTCATAGGTTGAAGGTTGTTGTTGATAAGGTGTTTGTCTAGATCCTCCATTCTGACCCCAACCAGAGTTGGTTTGGTTGTTCCTCCATCCTTGTGAGTACTGGTTATTGTTATTGGAGAAATTACCTTGCCTCCCCTAGTTTCCCATGAAATTGACTTGCTCTGATTGTATCCCTTGATTAGCACATTGACCATTTGGATGATCACCTCCACAAAATTCGCAAATCAATGGTTGGGTTTGGATAGGTTGTCAGTAGACAACTTTTAGTTGTTGAGAAAGTGTCTTTAACGTCTTAGTGAGTGCTTCTATTTGTTGTTTAATGAGCTTGTTCTTGGCTAAGGGAACATCACTTTGATTGAGTTCCAGCACCCCTTTCCTAGGTAATTGAGCAGGTTGTCTTCCACATTGAGCTTGTTGATCGTTTTGTGCAAAGTTATCAATGATAGCTATTGCTCGATCAGCATCTACGGATAAGATAGTTCCTCCCGCTGCAGCATCTATGAATGACCTTGAATCTGATCGGAGTCCCTTGCAGAATATGTTGAGTTGGGCTATATCGTCATAACTATTATTGGGACATTTGCGCAGCAAAGACTTGTATCTCTCCCATGCTTCACATAGTGGCTCATCTATCCCTTGTCTGAATGTAGAGATATCTGTTTTGGCTTGAATATGCTTCCCTGGAGGGAAGAATCTTGTCAAAAATTTATCCTCAACCACACCCCAACTGGTTAGACTTTGATGTGGATGTGATTGCAGCCATTCCTTAGCTTTACCTATCAAAGAGAAAGGAAACAAGCGTAAGTAAACAGATTCTAGATTACCTTCCTCGAAACCCATAGTGCTAACTAATTCATAGAAGTTAGAGAGATGAGTATTTGGATCCTCGTGATCCAATCCAGCAAATTGATGTGCACTAATGAGGTTGAGGTGAGTAGTTTTCAACTCTAAAGCTCTTGCAGTTGTACGTAACACAATGCTTGAGAAGTGACGTGGTCCTTGATGAGTGACATAATCCCCTAGAGTCCTCTTAGGAGTTTCCTCAGCCATGTTTTTGGGTTCTTCTACAATTATCCTTCTTCTCCTTCTCTCGTTTCTGCCTCTGTTCCCCTAGATGTCCTCTCTATTTCCGGGTCGAATTGTAATTGATTGGGGGACACCTGGCCTCTTAAAAACATAAACAAGAAACTTTGAAAAAGGTAAGTGTGGAAGAAAAATTAATAATAATAGAAAAACTATAAATTTCCTAAAAAATAAAAAGTCCTAAAACAATAAGAATAATAAATAAAAGAAATCCTAAGATAAATATGACTTGATAATTAGACCTGCCAAGGTCTACACGAATTGGAAACCGCTCCCCGGCAATGGCGCCAAATATTACTTGATGGAATTCTGGCAAGCGAACCAAAAGTCCAGCAGTATAATAGTAAGTAAAGTATCGTATCCACAGGGAACGGTCAATTCGCATGTGCTCGTGATCTATTTATCAAGTGGAAATAACGGATTTATGAGAATAATTGGTGCGGAAAATATAAATTGCAGAATAATAAATAAAAGCAATAGAAAGGAGGAGTTGAAAGCACTTTACTTGGATTAGGATTGAACTTCGTATCATCTCACCCTTCGTATATGTAATGACTATTTATTGTTTATGATTATATTCTTGTAAAGACTTAGCCAAACTGAATTAATACAACCCCGAGTTACCAGTAGCCTACCACTCAAAGATAATCCATGCGGGCTCTCCCAAGCGACAAATTACCCTCGGCTCATTAAGCTCTTAATTAATTAATTATTGTTCCGTTTGTTTGAATTATCCATTAATTGCACCTCCCTATAAACGCTCTTCAATTAGGAGCTGTTACTACCCCCCTCGATCACGAGATCCCGTTTATCCCTCACATACAATTAACTTTCAATTATGTTACTATCGACTAACCATACCTTCCTATAAACGCTTTTCAATTGGGGGCTGTCACTACCCCCTTAATCACTAGATCCCGCCTATATTTCAATATGACTAGCGAGTACCCTTAAACAATCAGAGATTGAGTTCCCTATGTCTAGGCTCCCTCATCCTCATTCCTAGCTGGAAGTCTCTATCCACATTATGTCACAGACGTTAGCCTATAGCTCCGGCGCACGCGCGGAAGTTAGGAATTAAGCACAGAATAAGGATACCGAAATTACAAGATAGGGAATCATAAACAATAAAATAGAAATTACATATACTTAGGAGATCGAATCAACTACATTCAATCCTACTGGAGAGTTAGCTACTCATGGTAGCCATACAAACCATTGAAGAATCTGCACCTTCTTCAATCCTCGTGCAGCGCTTCGCCTCTCGTATTCTAAAAGTAAATATGGTGTATTCTCACTGGAATTATACTAAATTACACTGATCCTACACACTTTTATCTGGTACAAGAAGGTCTTATTTATAGGATAAGGAAAGACAAAGGAAATTGGGAAGAAATCTATCTAAAATGGGAAACAGAGCAAACATTACGAGTTCTGCGCTTCACTTGCACTACAGCGTGAGTGAAGCGCAAAAGTCAGAAGCTAAATTTTAATTGATGCGCTTCACCTGCGCTACAGCGGGTTGCACAACTTCATTCTTTCTCTTTTTAAGTTGATTTCTTCCCGAGATTGGTTTTGGTTGATTGTCTTTCCTTGTTTCCCTTTTTCTTGATGAAATCTTGCATTTATTGAGCATCTTGAATTTAAATGGGAAGGTTATCTGCAGAATCCTTGTTTAATTGGCAGCTGATATCTTCATTAATTGGTCTCAATTGAATTTCAAATCTTCATTAATTATCCTCAATTAAACTTCAAATCTTGCAAATATCTCCCCGATTTAATGCTATCTTCTCTCCATATCAAATCTTTGCCATAATCTGCAAAAATCAGTCAAATTTATATTAAAATAGCATCAAATTCAAATTCAAAACTAATAAATACAATTTATCTAATTATTAATAAAAAGGGACTAATTTGGTGCATAAAATATCATTTTACCCTTGATAAGTGAACTAAAAAGTACTCTAATTTATCATATATTTTTCACTTATCAATATGCAGTTAATAACTTATAAGACTCTTTTTTAATGTTATTGTAAGATGGAGCCAACCCCGGTTGCTGCTCTTCTAAGTGGAGTTGTTTGCTTTTAAGACGGAATGACCTTTCTTAATTAATGTAGTATCTTTTTTAATGCCTGCCTATTATTTTGTGTTGTGCCTAATCTGATATATAATTGAGATGGAACTGCAAGGGGAGTCAAGTGTGTGTGTACATTCACCACCTTTGTTTTAGTCTTGTTCGAGAAACACAACACAAGTCTCCATGGGAGCATTGGAGTTGTTGTTCGTTCCTTGCCTGGGTCATCAAGTTGAGGTTAAGCAACACAATTCCTGCGCAAATACGTGTGTCGATAAGTTAGCTCATCGAGTTACCCGTTTCTCAAATCTATGCCCTAGGCCCAATTTTTATATCAAGCTAGTGTACCCTTTTAATATGGTCTAATATTTTTAAAAGTTTAATACTAAAATTTTTTTTTTATAATAAAGTCTTTAAATAATTTTAAATTCATCACTACATAGATTTTTAGGTTAATAAGTCTTTAGGTAATATAACATGGTTAAAGTCTTTGTGTTTATGATTTTAAGAATTACAATAAAATTCTAATATAATAACACAAATAATAGAGATATTATTTTATTAATTAAATTTACTTGAGTAGAGTCACTAGTATGTTAAGTTTAATTTTTTTAAAGGCCTAAAACTTGACTTTTGTTTTAATTAAATACACTTTTAAAAATGTTTTAACATTTATTTAATAATTCAACTTCATCTAGTTTAAGCCTAATGTAGATCCTAAGCTATAAGTCTTCAATTTTGATTTTTTCACATATTTATCTTCTTTTCTAACTTTCTAATTTTTTTATCATATTATCTATTACATATTTCACTTTCTCTTTTTTTCTCTCTCTTCTTTCTTTCTATTTTTCTCCTTTTTACACCGACCATACCTAATTTTCCAAATGAGAAAGTGTGATTATCCATACGGATGGTTTTTAACCTTTTCATACCTTATGTGTAGATCTCCTAGCAAATTTAGGGAAAAATGTTTTTTTAGTTGGTCAGGTTTTTTATGTTTGTCCTTTTCTCTTGGTTAGCCCGTTGTCAATAAAAAAAATAAGTGTTAGTTTTACATCATTGTTGTGCAATTTCTCAAAATAAAATTTGAACTAGTATAGCCGTTCAAAATACATTTTCAAAAAGTTTGCAGTAAATACTTTTATCCTCTAAACATTTTCAAAAATCTATATTACTAGATATGATAGAGGTTTAACATTTTTTACCGTTTTACAATGTTATAAAACAAGAGAAATGTTTCTAAACATTTTTGTGTTTCATTAATTATCATTGATAAATTTAATTTCTTTCAAGACTTTAAAACTTCGATTGATATACAATAAGCCAAATCGACATAAAATTGGTAAACTTAAACTAGTACATATTCTCGCTGAGCATACCATAATCCACACGTCCGCTTCCAAGTTTTGTTATTTGTTGTTCTGGATCAACTTGGCAATGACCCTCCGATTTCAAAGACTATAATACAAAATTATTTAATGAAGAAGTTGACAAGTGCTAGCTTTTAGTAAAATTTGGTTGTGAATTTAGGCATTTATTATTTTTAAATGCATCGGTTTAAAGTCCAAATTCCCCTGATTTAGAATAATTCAATCTAAATGTAGATTTTGCAGGATTATAGAATTACGGATAAAAGGGAAGACTCAAGGCAATAAAGAAAGAAGATAAATGAATAAATTGATTCTACTCAAATTTTCGCTTGAGCGAAATTCGCTCCCTAAAGCGAAATTGTCCCAGAATCAAGCATTAGACACTGCCCATACGTTCCTTCAGCATGAACCATGAAGTGCTCTTTTCGCTTGAGCGAATTTTGCTTCACTCAAGCAAAAATTCACCTACCCAATCAGTGAATAGAAAACATAAAAGACAACATAAGAGGAAACATATCGCAGAGAGATTAAAAATAGAGTAACAGAGCGAAACGTACGGAGAATTCGAAGCACTCATTCTTGATTGATCTTTACTCATTTTCTTCTATTTTCATGACTGTCATGAGTGGCCAATCCCCTCTTTGGGTTTGCATGTAATCTTTAAACTCAAATGTATTCTAGCGATATATATATATATATATAGTTGTTCATTTCTATAGATGTTAGTAACTTTATTTTGTTCTTAATGTTTGATTCTATCTTATCAAAAGTTTCTCGATTTAGAGTCTATGGCCTGACTGGAAAGCATTTCTTAGAATCGGATTTGAATGAATTTACTCAGTGAATTTTAATACTAGGTATAACTTTTAATACATTGATTGCTTTCTAACATTTAGAATCCTTATATACGGGGAATCAATATATTTTTCGAAACTATTTTTAATATGTTGAATGTATAAGGAATCAATATTTAGGACATGTTCTTAGAATCCTTATATACGGGGAATCAGTATATTTTTCGAAACTATTTTTAATGATATCTGTCAAACAAATTCTCAATTTTTTATTTTTAAAAACAAAAAATAGTTTTCAAAAACTATAACGTACAAGCCTTAAGTCTTGTTGATAAAGACAGACGTTTTGATACTTTGCATATGTGATTCCATATCTTCATTTATAGTAACACTAAAAAAATAAAAATGTAATAATGAATTAGTTATTACAACTTTGAAGGTTCTGTAAATGCTATACAATTTTAAAGAGTTATGATTTATGAATTTTGACAAATTTTATATGCTGCAATACATTTTTTAATATATTTTTATATTTTATGTTTAATTAATATATTAAAATAATACTTATAGAAAAGTAACTTTTATTAAATTATTATTACTTTCATTCCTATTTATTATTTTACTTATATAAAATAATATAAACTCAAAGAAACTCACAAAAAAGGATAAAAAATAAATTTACAATAATTTCTTCTTGTTATGCCTTGAGTGGAGTCATGTTTTAGATTAAAAAGGGTGGTGAAAACAGAAGAGTACATCACTTATAAATAAAGGAAATTAAAATATTAAGTACTAAATATATATTTTATAAAACAAATATGATATATAATAACTAACAAAAGGCCTCTTTGGTTTAGATTAAAAACAATGTAGAAATAATTATGTAGAATTTATTTTAAATGACTTAAATCAAATGTGCTTCATAAAACATGCATTACTTATTTTTAACCATTAATTTTAGAATCATTTCTACTCAATCCTAAACCAAACATCACATTTTTTTGGTAAAGGAATGAGCACATAATATAATATATATTACTTCAATCTATCTACAGTTAATATTATTATATATGTAATAAATCAAATATAAGTTTTTTGTAACAATAAAATCAAATATATACTACCTCTGATTCTAATTATAAGAACCTTTTAACTATTTCAAGGGATTAAGAAAGTTGGTTAATTTAATTTATCACAATAAATTTGTCATGAATATGTGTCATCTTTACATAATTACCCTTGTATTTATTGAGACTCATTACCTTTCTATCTCCATTTATTACTTTATTGCGTCATTTTCTCTTTACTCACTAATTGTTCATCTATCACCACTAATGAGGTATTTTGTCAAAAAATAATTAATGCAAGGGACAATCTGAAAATGTTCTTATAGTAAGGACCAAGAGCAACTCTCGAAAATGTTCTTATAAATAGGACCGGAGGTAGTTCTTATCAACGACAGATTGGTTCAATTAGTTCATACTTGATTCGCCTTAAATAAGATCTCGAGTTCGAGTATCGAAAATTTTGAGTCTCAAAATGTTATTAAAGGATAATAATGTTTTAAGTCTCGCAATCTCAAAGTTATAATGAATAACAAATTTGGCTTGCTGAAGGTATTTGATCAGTATTTCAGAAGGTGCAATCTGAAGTAATCATATCATCTGAAGTACATGAAAACCTTCCGAAATGAGAAAACCTGCTGAGAGAATACTACCTGCTGAAAGCAGTGAACCTCCTGAAGTTGTAAGATAACGTTCCTTTGCCTGATCGTCTTCAATATTATACTCTCAGAAAATCATCTTGAAGACTCAAGTCTCGTGTAGCAGTCTCAGATTACTTATGCCTATCATTCTTCTGGAAAGTCAGAGAAAGTGCTTTTTGGCATGCATATTTCAAATTCTTCTTACCAAAAAGGCAAAAGACTGCAGAAAAGTACATACGACTCAGGAAAAGTAAAGTCTGTGAGCTGACTCTACTATCTGCTACAGCTAAGGGTTCAAGCTATGTGTCACAACGGGAGCATTTTCATTAAATGGCATCTCTCAACGGGAAAACGATTGGAGTTCAACGGGCGAAAGATGTCTTCCCTATAAATACCAAACTCCATGATGAAAGAATAGAGAGAACCACAAACAGAGAAATCAACTTGCTGAAACGCTGCAAAAATTTATACTCATTTGTTCCAAAAGTCTTTCATTGTACAATCACTTCTATATCCTGAGTCTTACTCAGTTATTTGTACAAGTTCCCAATTCGAGCTCTAAACTTGTGTAGTTTCAGAGTTTGAGCATTCATTCTTTCAATCTATATTTGGTGGGTTAGCCTGAAGAGGTTGTGTTAAAAGAATACTTGGGTTTTCAGCCTGGAGAGGCTGGGTGTACAAAGAATACTTGGTGTTGAGCCTGGAGAGGCTTGTCTATAAAAGAATACTTGTTGGGCCTGGAGAGGCCAGGTGTGCAAAGAATACTCGGTGTTGAGCCTGGAGAGGCTTGTCTGCAAAAGAATACTTGTTGGGCCTGGAGAGGCCATGTGTGCAAAGAATACTTTGGTTAAGCCTGGAGAGGCTGAGGTAAAAGAATACTTGTTATCTTGTGGGATTAGTGAAAATCCAGTGGTGTGTTTACCCTGGGACTGGACGTAGCTCACTTGGTTAGTGGGTGAACCAGGATAAATCTGTGTTAAGTTCTCTCAACCCTTTACTCTTTATTTTCCGCTGCTATCTGTTTATTTCTAACTAAGGAGGGTTCTGAAAAGTGAGTTTATAATTTGCGTGGCAAAAATAACTCTGTTTATCACTCAAGTCATTTTAAAAGAAAATTTTATTGAACCTGCTGAAGTATTTCAGCACAATTTAGAAAACTCATTTTTCAGCAAGTTGTCTGAACGTCGAAAACTTCTTTGCTTGTACTTGAAAGGGTTTCCAAAAATTGCTAAAGATTATAAAAACACTATTCAACCCCCCATTCTAGTGTTTCCTGTGGCCCTAACAGTTGGTGTCAGAGCTTAGCCTCGGGTTGAGCATTTCACAAATGTTATGGATAAAGATCCAGATGGAAACCTCTACAAGCAACTCTCATTACATCGCGGAAGGTGCCTCCGTTTCCAGGCCCCCTGCCTTCAATGGTTCTGATTGTCATTATTGGAGAGATCGCATGAAGCTCTTCATTGAAAGCAGCAATATAGATATTTGGAACGTGGTGACCGGTGGTGACTATACTCCTACCAACAATGGTGTGCCCATTCTCAAGTCAGAATGGTCGGGAGAACAGAAGGCACGTGTACAGCTCAATGCTAAAGCTAAACTCTACTTGATTTGTTCCCTGAGCAAATCAGAATATAAGAAAGTACATGGCTGCTCCTCTGCTAAGGAAATATGGGACACCCTGTCTGCGGCTCATGAAGGAACTAACAATGTGAAACAGTCTAAAATCAGCATGTTAGTGCATCAATATGAGATGTTCAAGATGCATGAGACTGAATCAATCGATCAGATGTTTGGGAGATTCCAGACCATCACCAATGGACTAAAATCTCTGGGAAAGACTTATGACTCAGGAGATAATAATCGCAAAATTTTGAGAAGTCTACCAAAGATTTGGAGGCCCAAGGTAACTTCCATTCAAGAGGCAAAAGACCTCAACTCTCTACGAATGGAGGAACTTTTGGGATCCCTCAAGGTCCATGAGCTGGAACTAGGAGAAGATGCTCCTAAGAAGAAGTCTCTTGCGCTGAACGCCAAGTCCAAGCTGGGGAGAACTACTTCTCAAAAAGCCTTGAAGGTAGATGAGTCCTTAGAAGACTCTGGAGACTCAGAAGGTGACTCTGATGAGGATAATGATCTTGCTCTGCTAAGCAGAAGGATCAAGAGGATGCTTCAAAAGAAGGCCAGATACAGAAAGTCATCCTCATCTGACAACAAGATGAGCAAGTCAGGAAAAGATACCTTTTCTGACAAAATAACATGCTATGACTGCAAACAACTTGGTCACATAAAGGCCGATTACCCTAAACTAAGAAGATTTTCTTCAAAGACGAAGAAGTTTCCGAAGAAGAAGAAAGGGTACATGGTGACATGGGAAGATCTCGATGAGTTCACCTCCGATGAGGATGAGGAAGATACTGAAGAAGCCAACCTGTGTATGATGGCGAGCCTTCCTTTATCAGACAACTCTGAATCATAGGTAATACCACAAACCCTGCAAGATATGTATGATGATTTAGTGGAAAGTTCTAAGGAACTTTTTCATGAGTACAAAGAGCTATCAAGAGCATTCACTGAAGTGGCTATAAAAAATTGAAACTTGGGATTTGTGATTCAACAATTTTAAAAACTAAAAATGAAAATCTTAAAAAACAAGTTGCTGAGCTCACAAAGGACCTGGCTACTGTTGTCAATGGAACTAAGAATCTGAATATGCTTCTGGGTGTCCAAACAAATCCCAAGGACAAAAGTGGTCTCGGTCATTCAGACACTTCCTCTATGCATGATGTTAAAGTTAAAAGTGCTAATAAGGCTAAGAAAGGTAAGGGATGCCTTCATTGTGGTAAGCCTGGACATGATATGTCACAGTGCCGACACAAAAAAGGTAGACCTTCTACTAACAAGAAAGGACCCAAAAAGATGTGGGTACCTAAAACTTTAATTGTTGTTGTTGCGGATGTGTTTAACAGGACAAAGGAGACACCACAAATGGTACCTGGACAGTGGCTGCTCGCGACACATGATAGGAGAAAGGTCTTTGTTCCAAAACCTTAGACCCAAGGATGGTGGAGTGGTGACTTTTGGAGAAGATCAGAAAGGCAAAATCACTGGCGTAGGTTCAGTAGGTATATCTCCTTTATCTGTCATCCATAATGTTCTCTTGGTTAAAGGTCTCCAACATAACCTGCTGAGCATAAGTCAATTATGTGACAGTGGTTTCGTTGTATCCTTCACAAGAGATGGCTGCATAGTCAGAGACTCTTCTGACCAAATCATTTTTACTGCAAAGAGACACAACAATGTGTACAAAATTGATCTTAAGGACCTATCATATCAAAATGTAACTTGTCTTATTTCTGTGAAAGATGAAAAACAGATTTGGCATAAAAAACTTGAACATGCCAGCTTGAGATTAATCTCAAAGCTCACAAAACACAATCTTGTGATAGGCTTACCCAAGCTTTCATTCAAATATGATATTTCGTGTGAAAACTGTTTAAAGGGGAAGCAAACTAGAAGTTCTTTTAAAAGCATAAATGTTGTTTCAACTGCTAGACCCCTAGAACTACTCCACATTGATTTGTTTGGTCCTACAAGAACTAAAAGCCTTTATGTAAAAAGTATGGTTTGGTCATCTTCGATGACTACTCTAGATTTACTTGGGTGATATTCCTTAAAAGCAAGGATGAGACTTTTGAGAGCTTTGCAAAATTCTACAAAAAGGTGCAAAATGAAAAAGGATTTTGCATATCTGCAATCAGAAGTGATCATGAAGGTGAGTTTGAAAACTCAAGCTTCAGTTTGTTCTGTGACGAGAATGGGATCTCTCACAATTTCTCAATGGCTAGAACACCTCAACAAAATGGGGTTGTTGAGAGAAAGAACAGAAGCTTACAGGAGATGGGAAGAACCATGCTTATTTCAAGAAATCTTCCAAGGTCATTCTGGGCAGAAGCTGTTCACACAACTTGTTATATCCAAAAAAAAAATTGTGATAAGGCCAATTCTCAACAATATTTTCACATTTTTAGATGTGAGTGTTTTATACTTAACACCAAATATGATCTGGGAAAATTCGATTCCAAATATGACAAGGGATTCTTCATTGGTTATTCAGAAACCTCTAAGGCATATAGAGTTTACAACTCTAGAACCCAAATTGTTGAAGAAACCATACATGTTAGATTTAATGATGCTAAAGAGATTGATAGGGAACTATCAGATCAAGAAGATGATTTTGCAGGTATGGAGCTGAATCATATCTCAGGGACTTCAAAAGCTAAGGACGAAACACCTGCTGAAGGACCTTCTAAAGTACCCACTGAAAACACAACTCCTCAACCTGCTGATACTGACACTCTTCAGAAAGTGGATACAGAATCTCAAAATGTACAAGTTTTCCCTCGCTGGCGTGAGTGGAGGTACAGAAATAATCATCCTCGAGAGAAAATCATTGGTGACACTTCAAAAGGAGTAAGAACAAGATCAATGCTAAGGGAAGTCAACAATCTTGCTTTTCTCTCTGAAATTGAACCAAAAAATATTGAAGAAGCTCTGCATGATGAAGGGTGGATCCTAGCCATGCAAGAAGAGCTAAATCAGTTTGCTAGAAGTGATGGTTGGACTCTTGTTCCTAAACCCCTTGGAAAAACGATCATAGGAACCAAATGGGTATTTAGAAACAAACTCTCTGAAGATGGTCAAGTTATCAGAAACAAAGCTAGACTGGTTGCTCAAGGCTGCAATAAGCAAGAAGGTATTGATTTTACTGAAACTCTTGCTCCAGTAGCTAGAATAGAAGCTATTAGAATTTTACTTTCCGACGCATCTAATAATAGCATCAAACTATATCAATTGGATGTTAAGACTGTCTTCCTTAATGGTTTCATTGAGGAAGAAGTATTTGTTAAACAACCCCCTGGTTTCAAAAATGTAACTTTTCCTAATCGTGTTTTCAAACTGAAAAAGGCTCTATATGGTCTGAAACAAGCTCCTAGAGCTTGGTATGAACGACTGAGCAGATTTTTACTCCAAAATGGTTTTGAAAGAGGAAAAGTTGACACAACTCTTTTTAGAAAAATGTATAACAAAGACTTGATTCTGGTCCAGATATATGTTGATGATATTATCTTTGGATCAACAAACCCCTCTCTGTGCACTGAGTTCTCAAAGCTTATGCAATCTGAATGTGAAATGAGTTTAATGGGAGAACTAAAATTTTTCTTGGGACTTCAAATTAAGCAAGACTCTGATTATATATGGATTCATCAGGAGAAGTATACAAAAGAGATGCTTAGGAAATTTAATATGCATGATTGCAAGGCTATGGCAACTTCTATGCACCCCTCATCTAACTTAAACAAAGATGAAGGAGAAGAATCTGTTAACCCAACTATGTATAGAGGAATGATTGGATCCTTTTTATATCTTACTACAAGCAGACCTGGTATTCACTTCAGTGTATGCCTGTGTGCAAGGTTCAATCTGATCCAAGAGTAACTCATTATCAAGCTGTAAAAAGGATCTTTAGATACTTGAAAGGTACTACTAATCTTGGTCTATGCTATAAGAAGAGTAAGGATTGCAGGTTTGTAGGTATCTGTGATGCTGATTTTGCTGGAGACACAATTGAAATAAAATCAACCAGTGGAGGATGTCACTTCATTGGAGAAAATCTAATAAGCTGGTCCAGTAAGAGACAAAGCGCAATAGCCCTCTCAACTGTTGAGTCCGAATATATTTCTGCAGCATGCTATTGTTCACAGCTGCTTTGGGTAAAATATCAGCTAGAAGATTTTAATATTCACATTGAATTCATTCCAGTCTTCTGTGATAACACGAGTGCAATCAATCTTTCTAAAAATCCAAATCAGCACTCAAGAGCAAAACACATTGAAATTAAACATAATTTTATAAGAGATTATGTTCAGAAAGGAATTATTGATATACAATTCATTGATACAAAACATCAATGAGATGATAGATTCACTAAACCACTTGCTGACGATAGATTCAAGTTTATCAGACAAAATTTGAATATTCTCACTATTTCGGAAAATTGAATATTCTTCTCACTTCATATAAAGTATTAATTTGCATATGTGGTATCCTGAATTGTTTTGAATTGATTGTATTTCCCTTCTTCAGAATCTCTGTATACCCTTTTGACTGATGACAAAAGGGGGAGTATTAAGAAACTAACAAAATCTGAAGTTAAGTGTTTTTCAGAAGAATTCTCAGATTTAGGGGGAGCAGATCAAGAGCATATCCAAGCAAACTGCAAGCAGATTTCAAGACAACAAAATGCTCTAAATTAGTATCTGATTTAGGGGGAGCTTTACTCTAAAATACTATTATCTCTTCCCTTCAGATATTTGATTTATTTCTTAAAAGCAAATTTTTCATCATTAAAAAGGGGGAGAATGTTGAGTCTCAAAATGTTATTAAAGGATAATTATGTTTTAAGTCTCGTAATCTCAAAGTTTTAATGAATAACAAATTTGGCTTGCTGAAGGTATTTGATCAGTATTTCAGAAGGTGCAATCTGAAGTAATCATATCATCTGAAGTACGTGAAGACCTTCCGAAATGAGAAAACCTGCTGAGAGAATACTACTTGCTGAAAGCAGTGAACCTCCTGAAGTTCTGAGATAGCGTTCCTTTGCATGATTGTCTTCAATATTATACTCTCAGAAAATCATCTTGAAGACTCAAGTCTCGTGTAACAGTCTCAGATTACTTATGCCTATCATTCTTCTGGAAAGTCAGAGAAAGTGCTTTTTGGCATATTTCAAATTTCTCTCACCAAAAAGACAAAAGATTGCAGAAAAGTACATACGACTTAGGAAAAGTAAAGTCTATGAGCTAACTCTACTATCTGCTACAGCTAAGGGTTCAGGCTATGTGTCACAACGGAAGCATTTGCATTAAATGCCATCTCTCAACGGGAAAACTATTGGAGTTCAACGGACGGAAGATGTTTTCCCTATAAATACCAAACTCCACGATGAAAGAATAGAGAGAACCACGAACAGAGAAATCAACTTGCTGAAACGCTCCAAAAAATTATACTCATCTGTTCCAAAAGTCTTTCATTGTACAATCACTTCTATATCCCGAGTCTTACTCAGTTATTTGTACAAGTTCTCAGTTCGAGCTCTAAACTTGTGTAGTTTCAGAGTTTGGGCATTTATTCTTTCAATCTGTATTTGGTGGGTTAGCCTGAAAAGGCTGTGTTAAAAGAATACTTGGGTTTTCAGCCCGGAGAGGCTGAGTGTACAAAGAATACTTGTTGTTGAGCCAAGCGAGGTCTTCTCGCTTGAGAGAGAATACCAGAACTCAGAAAATATGTACTTGAGCATGGGTATTCACATGAATGCATAATCCCTCTAAGGTATCACCATCAATATACATCCATCAAGAAAAATCCCTAATCTTCTACCCTTGGGTTAGAGCCACATGAACATACAAGACAATAATCCAACAACCATCCCTTGATTTATCTCTAATCAACCACAAACAAGCAATATAAGAAAGGGGAGTGAGAATAGGGGGCACACATGGGTTCTCATTCAAGAATGAAAGTGAGTGGGTGAACCACACTCACCTCAAGTGAAGTAAAATAGGGAAGATGAAAGGGGAAGATGGTGATCTCCAAGCTCCTTGGGTGAAGTAGAGACCTTCAAGAAACTCCTTCTTCTTCCTTTTTCTCTCTTTCTCTCTCTAACTGTCTCTCTGTAAAGAAAGGGTGAAGCAATTAATGAAATAAACCCTAAGAGAAATAACATTAAAAGTTGTTCGCGTGCTCTCGCTCAAGCGAGGGTTTTCTCATTTAAGCGAGAAGGAATATCCCCTCTAGGATGTGCATTCTCGCTCAAGCAAGGACTTACTCGCTTGAGCAAAAATCGCTCACTAAAATCCCTCTACTTTCTTACTTTACCTCGCTCAAGTCAGAGAGAAACTCTATTTTCTGAGTTGAATTGCTCTTGATCGAGAGGTTCTCGCTCAAGCAACCATACCAGTAGCCAAATTTTCTTATTTTTACTAGTATGCTCGCTCAAGCGAGGCCTTCTCGCTTGAGAGAGAATACCAGAACTCAGAAAATATGTACTTGAGCATGGGTATTCACATGAATGCATAATCCCTCTAAGGTATCACCATCAATATACATCCATCAAGAAAAATCCCTAATCTTCTACCCTAGGGTTAGAGCCACATGAACATACAAGACAATAATCCAACAACCATCCCTTGATTTATCTCTAATCAACCACAAACAAGCAATATAAGAAGGAGGAGTGAGAATACGGGGCACACGTGGGTTCTCATTCAAGAATGAAAGTGAGTGGGTGAACCACACTCACCTCAAGTGAAGTAAAATAGGGAAGATGCAAGGGGAGGATGGTGATCTCCAAGCTCCTTGGGTGAAGTAGAGACCTTCAAGAAACTCCTTCTTCTTCCTTTTCTCTCTTTCTCTCTCTAACCGTCTCTCTATAAAGAAAGAGTGAAGCAATTAATGAAATAAATCCTAAGAGAAATAACATTAAAAGTTGTTCGCATACTCTCGCTCAAGCGAGGGTTTTCTCACTTGAGCGAGAAGGAATATCCCCTCTAGGATGTGCATTCTCGCTCAAGCAAGGACTTACTTGCTTGAGCAAAATTCGCTCACTAAAATCCCTCTGCTTTATGACTTTGCCTCGCTCAAGTCAGAGAGAAACTCTATTTTCTGAGTTGAATTGCGCTTGATCGAGAGGTTCTCGCTCAAGCAACCATACCAGTAGCCAAATTTTCTTATTTTTACTGGTATGCTCGCTCAAGCGAGGCCTTCTCGCTTGAGAGAGAATACCAGAACCCAGAAAATATGTACTTGAGCATGGGTATTCACATGAATGCATAATCCCTCTAAGGTATCACCATCAATATACAACCATCAAGAAAAATCCTTAATCTTCTAACTTAGGGTTAGAGCCACATGAACATAAAAGGCAATAATCCAACAATCAACCTTAGATTTATCTCTAATCAACCACAAACAAGAAATATAAGAAAGGGGATTAAGAATAGCGGACACAGATGGGTTCTCATTCAAGAATGAAAGTGAGTGGGTGAACCACACTCACCTCAAGTGAAGTAAAATAGGGAAAACGGAGGGGGAGGATGGTGATCTTCAAGCTCCTTGGGTGAAGTAGAGACCTTTAAGCAACTCCTTCTTCTTCCTTCTCTCTCTTTCTCTCTAACTATCTTTCTCAATAAAGGGTGAAGCGATTAATGAAAGAAACCCTAGGAGAAACAACATTAAAAGCTGTTCTCGCTCAAGTGAGGACTTACTCACTTGAGAGAAATTCGCTCACTAAAATTCATCTACTTTCTGACTTTTCCTCTTTCAAGTGAGAGTCTCCTCGCTTGAGCGAGAGCAAGTCAGAGAGAAACTCTAATTTCTGAGTTGAATTGCGCTTGAGCGAGACCATACCAGTAGCCAAATTTTCTGATTTTTACTTGTATGCTCGCTCAAGCGAGGCCTTCTCACTTGAGCGAGAATACCAAAACTCAGAATACTGATGTTTCACTCTTAATCCCTTTTTTCCTCTAATTCCTTTTATAAAACCTATTTCCTTTATTACTTTTATTATTCATACAAATAGTTAAATTTGGGATGTTACACATGCTACCCACAATTTAAATTAAAGATTTAGAGATGATACCATAAAATACTATGTCAGAGAGCCTTGATTTTACTAAAAGTGAATAGGGGACAGTTTGGAAAATCTCAAAACTAGTTTAGATCTGTTTAAGAAAAACTAGTCATATAAATTTGGGTTATTTTGTAACTTGTTTTAACCTAGGCTTGATTAGGTTAAAATTTGTTCCAAACCAGTCTTACAAAAGAAGGGGAAAAACTTAGCACAGTTATTGATCGTTGGATGATTTCCATAAGAACCAATTTTTAAAAAAGTTTGTAGTTTACCAAACACCTTAAATTTAAATAGAAGAAGCCCCAGGACTTCCACACTTCCCATCAAGAGAAGAAGTAGTACAAAAGGTTCTGAATGATTATGATTCAGACCTTAGAGCCAACCAACTCACCACTATTTGCATACTCTTTTCACAGATGTGTTGTTACACCTTTCTTCCTAGAGCAGGAACATTGGAGAAGGTAAGTGATGAAGATATGCTCATTACCTATCACCTTGTAATAGGTAAATCCATATCCTTATCTTATATCAGTTTGAGATATATGATTGCTACTGCAAACCCAGTAAGAAGCTATGCAAGCCTCCCTTATAGGATGTTATTAACCCTGTTGTTTAAACACCACAAAGTATGTTTGGAAGGTGAAAATAAGGTTGAGGAATACACCTTCTTTGGGAAAAGAAACATGAGAAAAATGAAGATCACTAGAGCCGATTCTTCTTGGTTCATGAATGCAAGCACTTATGAGGACTGTAGTGAAGATGAAGACGTTATTGCTCATAGATAGAGGTCCAAGAAAAAGAAGTAGAAGGAAGAGATTTTGACCTTCATCAAAAATAGACTAAAAGAGGAACCTATTATCCAACAGATATCTGTTGAGAAGGAACCTCCAACAATTGATGAAGAAAAAGAGACCCAGTCTGAGGGAGAGTCAATGAAGAATGAATCATCAAAGTTTGACCCTCTTGAAGCCTTTGACTATGAAGAGTCTATTTCTGAAGAAAGAATTGAAGGCAAGGCTATCTTTGAAAAAGATATGGCTACTGATGCATTAGCCATGCTTGCCAAAAGCTATTCTGAACCACCCTCATTTGATACCTCTCTACCAATTCTCCAAGAAGCCATTTCTGCTCTTTCTAAAAAATAAAATGAGAAGGAAGCATTTGTTGTGGAGCCTCCTGCTTGGATAGAGGATATTCATTTTTTTGATAAAGAAGAAAGTGAGAAGAAAAATGAAGTTATCTCTGAGACCACCCCTTTTGTCAATGTTCCTTCTGCAGGAACCTTTGGGACTGATCTAGTAAAGCAATTATTGGCCTCTCCCATTCTAGACTTGGGAAGTTCATCTTAATTTCATCTTGTCCAAGATAAAATTCCTAACATCTCTTCTAATTTTGGATTAATGGGATCCTTTCTACAATATTAAGCTATGAGAAGGAGGATACTATACCTCCTGAACCTGAGAAGGTTGCTCCTGCTGCTGGTGCATCCACTTTTGCTTTTGATCCTTCTAATGCTCATTCCATTAAGTAGCAAGTGCGAAAAATCAAGCAAGACATGAATAGGTTGTTCTCAAATGTAAATACCTTGCAGAATTTTGTAAATGAGATGATTGAGAGATTCACTCAAGATCAATTCTGATTTAACACTTTTGTGTTGCCAGTAATTGCATCTCAAGCCCCTCATATGCCATCTTCATTCTTCCATCCACCTCAAGACATCCTCGAGCTTGCTACTTCATCATTTTCTAATCATTCTTCATCTTCCAAATAGGTGATGATGATGTTGCTTCTCTCCAACATATGCCTTTAGTTATTTTTGATTGATGACAAATGGGGAAGTAGTAGAGTAGTTTGTCTTATAGGTTCTATCTTCTTCTGATGTAATTGTTTTGACTTGATTTCTTGATGCATTAATTTTTTTGTAATTTGAATGTTAATCATCATGTATGAACAACCATTGATTAAAAAGCATTAAGCATTTTGAGTGAAATCAAGTGATGAATGAAAAATCATATTCTGTTTATTCTTCTATTATTCATTAAATCGAATGAAGCTTCTGAATACTATTCAATAAATGCACAAATTCAGGGGAGAATTCATTTTAGTTTATAAATCATGTTTGAATATTCTCTCACATTCATAATCACCTAGGATATGTTTTGAAAGGTTGTCATCATAAAAAAAATGGGGAGATTGTAAGGTCCAAGAATCCTCTTGAGATGTTTTAATAATAACAAATTCTCAAAACAAGCATAATGTAATTCTGAATCATTAAGTACTAATGGTTGCAATAGATAATGTTTAGAAAAATAATAGAAAAGTTCAAATAAACCTTCAGAAGAAACAATTCAGAAGAAACAGGGCATACCCAGGATTCGTCTTGTCAAGAAGAAGTTCTTCACCAAAGAAAGCTTATAAAAAAAAGGAACAAATTTTCTAAGAAAGATGTGTCAAAGAAGACTTTGAAGAAAAACATCTTAAATACATATAATGAAACTGTAACTAAATTATCAAATAGTTTCAGAAAGGAAAGCTTATTCCCAGAACTCATCAGAAGAATAAAAGTGTTCCAAGAAGGAACATATTTAATTTTAGAAGAAATAAATAATCCTTAAATCTAAAATGGAATAATGCGCAGAATATCCCACACTCTTCACATCTTACTCCAGAAGAAGGATGTTCAAACGGAGTTGAAAAACAACCTTCAGAAAGATAGTCCTCCAGAAGAAGCTTGGTCAAACGTGAGGAGAGAAAAAAGTTGTCACATGAAAGGGACAACTCCTTCACGGTCAACTAATAGATTGACCAGATTCCAAGCATCTCCAACTGCTATTTTGATCATCATTTTCTATAAATAAGTGCCTCCCTTCAAGTCCAAGCACACATAGACCAGAAGAAGCAAATAGAGCATCATAATTACAGTTTTTACCTTTTGGAGAAATACTACTTTCTGTTATATCATTATTCTTGTGTTGTTATAGTTAAGAAATACAGAAAGGGTGTCATTAGCAATGTTTTAAAAACCGGACTGGTAATTGAACCGGTGAAGGCACTGGTTCACGGTTCAATGGTTCAACCGTGGTCAAACCGGTTTTAATTAAATATATATTTTAATATTATATGACATTTTAATTAATAAAATAACACAAAATTATAAGAAATTAAGATATATAAAGTTGTAAATCAATATAAATAACCTCATTGTAAGGTTTATAAGACAAAAAAATATAAATGATTACTAAAATAATAGATATCTATGTGTAATCCTTAAATATATGTATTTATTTATCTTAACAATGGTCATTAGGCTCACAGTCATTAGATTGTGCTCATTCATTGTCACATCTTAAGCCTTTGCTTGTAATTTCTATTTCAATCATTTGTTGTAACTCTCAAGACTACCAAGGTTGTGTTAGTTCTTCTTGAGATAGCTGTGTAAAACTCAGAATCAATCCTTCGAGCATTTTGAGATGAAAAATTATTTATTAAATTATTACAATTAATTTCACTTAACATCTTTTTTCAATCAATAATAAAGTCAATTCATTTAATCTTTCTTGAGACATAGATGTCTTAGATAACATTTAATTAATTTTAATTTGAAAAAATTTCTTTCTGCTGAAGCAAAAATTACTAGAATTGTTAACATTATTCTATAAACAATATGCATTTGGAATAAAATCAAGTCTTTATACCTAATTAAGTATATTCATTGGTTGTCGTTTTTTACTTGTATAATTTCTTTTAAAACTTTTACTTCTAAAAATAAATCTAATCTATTAATATAAGAGTTATCATTGTGTGTTAAAGATTTTTCAATGTTAAGACAATTTTCTTTTAAATTCTCCATTGGGATTGAATGTAATCGTATTGAACTCAGATGTATTCTGGTGATATATATATATATATATATATATATATATATATATATTTCTATTCGATATTGGTCATATCATTTTGTTCTTATTGCTTGATTCTATCTGATCAATAGTTTCTTGATTTCGATTATAAGTTTTAACTGAAAAGTATTGCTTGGAATCCGATCCGAATGAAATTACTCGATATGTTGTTATGTTAGGAAAGATTTTAATATATCGATTGCTTTATAATACTTGTTTCTAATGTTGGATTATCTGTTAAGTTTCTAAGGAATCGACATTAAGGAGATATTCTTAGAAACCTATATTTGAGGAATCAATATAGGAGACATTAGAGTATTGCATCAATATCAATAGTTTTGATTTTTATATATCCCTGAATTACTAGAATACAAAAGAGTGAGTCAACTAAATTTCTACCATCTTTTTATGGAATTTACTTTATGTTTGATTTAACTTTGTTTAATTTTCTCATTACAAAATCATGATCAAATTTTGTTTCCTTGTAAATATACTCAGTGAGTTTGTAAATTAAGAAATTTAATAGAAATCTCAAGTTCCTCGTGGATTCGATCAACATCCGTACTCATTACTATAATACGGTTGATTTTTTTGTACACTTGCCATAGATTCAACAATAAGATTGTATATATGTTTTGCTTATTGATTGGTAACTCATAACAATAAATGTCATTATCATTATATTAGGTTATATTTTTTTTTTACTTTTTCTTCTTATTCTTGTTTTTCTTTTTGCTTTCTTTTAACTTGAACTATTGTAATTTTCTTAATATGAACATTGTGAGTTTTACTAATTTCATTTTTTTAAGAAAATGAATCATATAATTGGCTATTAACTTTTGAAATTGACATCTTGAACTAGTACCCCCAATACCCATCCCCATTCCATTAATAAGCGGGTACAAAAAATCCATTTTTCACTCGTGGGTAGCAAATTGATTATTCAAACCTCCTATCCCTTAAAGAATTCATTCCCACACCCCCGTAGGTTTAGTCAAGAGTTCAGGAATGTTAAGGGATAGGAGGTTTAGTCAAGAGTTCAGGAATGTTAAGGGAAATTTAGAAGAAGAAAAACAAACATCAAGCCCCAAGTGATCATAGTCTTATCTTAGAGGCGTATCATCCTAAGTTTAGTCCTTAAGTAAGGTAAAACAACTATGAAGTAGGCTTAAGAAATAAAGGAGTTGTTTTGATAGAGTTTCGAGTGGGGAAGGAATTTGTATGAGAAAAACTAAGTTAGAAGGGTGTTTTAGGGAGAGGAAAAATGTTTGAGTGGAAGAGAATTGAATTAGAATCAAAGAGGAATAAAAATTAGGAGTTTGGCAGAGGGTCTGGGCGCTCAAACGCCCAGACGCACGCTCAAACGCGCAGGAGAAAGAAATTAGGGCCCTGGCAGAGAGTTTGGGCGTTTAAACGCCCAGGCAGAGGTTTAAACGCCCAGATGGAGGTTTAAACGCCCAGGTGGAGGTTTAAACGCCCAAACCTGATGCTTGTGTACCAAACAGAGAGTTTGGGAGCTCAAACGCCCAGGTGGAGGTTTAAGCGCCCAAACGCGTCCAGGATGCTTTTAAACGCGTTTTGAGACGATTTCTCTCATTTTTTTCTCCCATTCTTTCACTTTTAGAGAGAAAAGGTTGATTCTAGAGAGGGAGTTGAGAGAAGAAGGAGAGCTTGATTGGGAGGCTACTTCACCACCCTTGGAGCTTGGATCATCATCTTCCTCTCTCCATTCTTCCGATTTTCCTCCATTAAAGGTGAGTAGACCTCAGACACTTCACCTCCCCTTGGTGTGAACCCTTACATGAACCCACTCCTCCCTCTCCCTTTCTTTGGGTTGTATGTGCTTATTGTTGATATTCTACCGATTGATTTTAGTTATTGTGGTTTATTGAAGGAGATTGAGGTTAGATTCCCACTTAGGGTTTGAATTTGGGGCTTTTCCTAGGGATGAAAGCTTTTAGTGGTTTTAGTGGATATTATGACTTAGGTGGATGCATGTAATATGGTTCATATGATTGTTGTTATTTGAGGCTTATTGTTGGAAAACCCTAGGATTGAGGATTGTATATATATATGTGTGTGTTCATGCTCATGTTACCATTGAGGGATTTTAATTCTAGGGCCTATATGTATTCTTTATTGCATGATTGGAAATGTATAGATTATGATTCATTGAACAAACTGCTCATGCTCATGCTCATATTCATGTTCATAGTCAAGCACTCATGTTTCATGAATCATGTTCAAGTTTTAAGAAAAACCCTTCATGTTTTCAAGTTTTCAAGTATTTCAAGTGATAACAAAATCATGTTTCGGCTCCGGCCATCACGGGTCTCGGACCATCATGTTTCAAGTAATTAAGCTACTTAACAATCAAGTGAAAAGATTCATGTTAAGGGTCAGCCATCACGGGTCTTGGACCAATCATGTTAAAACTTGGCTTCGACCATCAGGTAACGGAGGCGACGTAATGTCCCCAAGGGGGATACCTCTTGTAGTTTGAGCTCAGGTCTAGCTGCATGTCAAGTGATAAGAACCTTGATGCTGGGTTAGCAATTCATGTTTCAAAATGCTCCTTTCAACATCATGTTAAACTTAGTTCAAGCTTTCATGTTAGACTTGTTTCAACATATCATGGACATTTGAAGAACATAATGCATTATGTCATTGTTGCATCACATCAAGTTCCCTGTTTAGGTACCATTAAATTTGAGATTTAAGTTGTTATTATCTGCTATTACTATCATGTTATGCTTGCTGATTGTATGCTTGTGTGTATGCACTACTCTGCTCACTGAGGCATTAGTCTCACCCTTTTGTGGGTTTACATTTTAGATTCCCAGGCAGGTCGTGAGGATTATGGCATCTCAGCAGCTTAGGAGTTTCGTGGGCCTGGAGCTCCTCATTTTATTGCAGTTTTTGGATGATTGTATTTATCTACATGCATGTAGTTTGTTATGCTTCCGCTGATTAGGGCTCACGGAACCGTTGTATCTATGATTTATCGAATGTAATGTATTCGCAGGTTATGTTTAAGTAAACGTTGGATTAGTTAATCATGCCTGTAGTTAGTTATTGATATCGATAATGTCACGAAAATAATTCCCTCAATTTGGGGCTTATGCTTCCAACGGGCATAATTTCCTAATTCTGGGGATTAGGACGTTACAAATTGTTATTGGTGTTTACCATGCAATTCATGTGCATATACAAGCATGCATTCTAAGCATTCAAAGGGCCATTGGCCAAGAAAATACATATGTCACAGGGTCTTTGGACCATCACAAGGTCTTTGGACAATCACAGGCCTTTGGGAAATCATGTATAAGAAAGAACGAGGTAACCACATCGACCTCTCCGCCAAGAGGAAGATGAGGGTCCTCAAGCTAAAATGAAAATCCAACATTATTAATGGATTGTTAAATAATATTTAATCAGAGGTGGACCTGGATGACGGTCCTTGGTCACATGGCCGAGCACTCAATCATAGTCACAAATAGAGAAAAGACCCCGGGTGTCGGGTAAAACACATCAAAGTCATGTTTTATTCGCTTTCATGTATTTGTATCCTCTATGGAGTTATGTATGATGTATGTCTGTTGCATTCCATTTTCCTTACCACCTATACTGCATGTTTTTATCATACTAACTGGGACGTTAGTCTCACCCCACGATGTGGGATTTATATACAGATGTGCAGGGTCCCCGTTCGGATACTTGATTAGAGAAATGGGAGCTTTTTGTTGGGTCCCTCGGTGGCTCACTTATGTTGTGAATACTCTTGTATAGGCATTGACTTTATTGTTTTGATGGGATATAACGGTACATATGGGGTCTTAGAGATATGATTCATGCTATAGGACGTATGTATGGTTATATCCCATTATGCCTATTTGTTTGGTATTGTACTAGGAGCCTTTTTAGGCAACACTATGTATTGTTATTAACTGTTTGGATTTTCCGCTTAAGTGACAGTTGGATTACCTAAGCCTTGTATTGTGATGTATGTTGGTATCAATAATGCGCGAAATAATTTTACGAATTTGGAAATAGTACTTCCAATAGGCATTATCTTCGAAAAAAGAAATTAGGACGTCACAGAAATTCTTATATCTCAACATCTCTTTGAAAGGACTACTTAAGCTCAAGTATATATTCATGGTTGGTTAATTAGTCAATAGAGTTTTTCCTCAAGAGAGGTTTTTGCTCTCAGAGAGAAAAGGATTAATGATGAGAAAGTAATGGCAAGAGATCGCGTGCGCAAGAATGAGTGTGCAAACAAAAGAGGGGCGCAAGTATATATGAAGATGAGTAGTGTAGCATATACACAAGAAATGTAACTAAGAAGTGCAAGGAATGAGTCCAAGATGAAATACTACAAAATCAAAAGAAGGATGTGCGCCCATAGTTATGCAAAGAATTGCGGCAAAACTAAAGAAATGAAGAGTTGCTAAGATGCATACTACAGAGCTGCTAAGCTTAAGAGTTGAGAAGCTTATTATTTCAAATCAACAATATGCAAAAGCTAGAAACTGTCAGAGTTCTGCTTGTATTTGATTTTATTATACAAAATTAACTTTCATATCCAGTGTTAGATCATTGTTATTTCTATTGCACACCCAGAATAAGGAAATTATGTTTTGAGTTCAAGTCATTTGTATCCATTCAGATGTAATAGTCTGAAGAGGCTTGTGAGAAAAGAGTACTTGTTGTAAGAGCCTGGAGAGGCTTGTGAGAAAACAATACTTGCTGTAAAGCTTAGAGAGGCTTGATAGAAAAGAATACCTAGAAGCCTGGAGAGGCTCTGTAAGAAGAATACTTGGTGTGTTGCCTGAATAGGCAATTGATAACAAAGAATACTTGTAACTTTGATAAGTTTATGGAAAATCTCATGGTGTGTGAGGACTAGATGTAGCCCAAGGTTGTGGGTGAACCAGGATAAATTGGTTGAGTATTTTCTCTTACCCTTAACTCTTGATATTATGTTTATACCAACAAGAAGAGGGAATTTGAACTAAGTTTTATAAGCAATCTTATGAAAACTATCTACGAAAAGCTTTCTGAAAACCTTTGTCTGAGATCTTCAGATAAAGATCAAAGTTTCAGACAGCGTATAAATCACTATCTGAAAGCCTTTTGAACTTTGTTTTTTAAAAGGTTTCGATCTAAACGATTAGTTTATAAAAACACTATTTAACTCCCTTTCTAGTGTTTTCCTGTGCGTCCCTACAAATATTATAAATAAATAATTTCATTTATATATAAAAATAGTTCTTAAAAACTATTTTATAAAATAGTTAAAAAAAAATTGAATCAAACACACCCTAATTTTTCCTAATTTATGTTTTAGACCCTTGCTTAGTAAAGACAAAGCTTTCAAGTCGAGCTACCCGACTTGATCCGATGCAAGTGGCGAGCTTTTGCAAACTAGGTTAAAAAATTGGGAATTATTTGATATTCTAAAATAGATATCTCAACATTACATTTTTTGGGTTTTTTTTTTTTTGCATATTTGCAGGATTTCTTGCAAGTTTACATGCTTTTGAGCAGCTCGTGTTGCATTCTAAGTCTCAGACAGTAAGGATTGTCTGGACTTACTGGTTAGTTATTTCCCTGTTTTATTCTTGTATCTTCTCAATATTTATTTTATTACTAGTTAGTTCAATCTCTGTTCCAATGTGTATGGTTGCAAATTTAATAATTCAATCTCAGGTTAATTACTGGATAGTTCAATCTCTATTCCAATGTGTATGGATGCAAATTTAATAGTTCAATGTTTGTGTTATTAAATGTTACCGGTTAGTTCATTTATCTGTTTTATTCTACGTGCATTCAAAACTGGATGGGGGATGATTCTTTGTGTGTAAGTCACCGCTGCAAATTTTGTGTGTATTTGGTAATGATTTTGTGTATAGTAACCTATGGTTTCTATTTTATGTAGATTGTTAAGTCATTTCTTTTTTTGTATGGTTGCAAATTTTGTGTGTATTTTGTAATGATTCTTTGTATAGTAACTTATGATTTCTATTTTATGTAGATGGTTACATTATTTCTTTTTTTGTATGGCTACAGATTTTGTGTGTTTTTTATAATGATTCTTTGTATAGTAACCTATGGTATCTATTTTATATAGATTGTGTAAGTGTTATATAAGTTATTATTTCTTTCTTTGTATAATTGCAATATATAATATGGATCCTGGTGGAAAAGATGATAACATATGCCCTGCCCTAGATTGAGAGATATTGGAAACCTCACTAACTCTAAAGTATGGAACTATTTTGTTAAAATTGGTGTGGTTATTGATGGGAAAGATAAGTGTAAATGTTTGACATGTGGAAAAGAATTTTGTTGTGTAGCTAAGAATGGGACAACTCTTTGCAAGGTGAAACAGTTCAAGCTCTTTTATTCACACACGGTTGGTTACACGATTTTGTTGGTAAGGTTTCTTTAAAACAAATTTGTTATTTGTAGGATATAAAACTGTAGATTTAATTAATTAATAACATAGTTAATATTTTTATATTTCATATTTTTGATGATGAAGATGAGATGGTGAGAGGGACGCAATTGCGTTTGAAGACACCAAGCTTTCTCAAGCAATTCCAACTTATTGAAATTTTAAATTTCATAATTATACTATCATTTAATGGGATTGTATTATTATTTTCTAGAGTTATAAGCTAAATTTTATGCTTTAATTTTAGTTTAATGTTTTTTAGTTTAATGGGATTGATGAATGAATGTATTTTAATGTGTTATAAATTTATTTAAATGTGTTTTACTTTAATAGGATTGGTAGATGAATGTGTTTCAATTTGTTTTGAAATGTGTTGGAAACTTAGAGTGTGTTTTAAATTAATTTAAATGTGTTTGATTAGGTACATGAAAGCTTTTTGAATGTTTTATATACTTATATTGTAATTTTTTTAGTTTTATAAAATGACAACTCTTTAAAATGAATTAGGTTTTATTCGGACTAACCCGCACAAGTCTACTATCCATATAGGGTTGGACTCGAACTCTAATTTTACAAAATCAATTTTTTTAATCTAGACTGCAAAAACCCACTTCTCACTCTTGATTGGATTGGATTGGGTTAGGGAACCCATTTTATGGGCTCTAGATGTGACAACATTAAGATTGATATATTTGTATGAAACATATACATATATGATCAGTTGATCACTAATTGGCATATGGGATGTTGAGTAATTAATTAATGTTGGTTCCATTAATTCACAATCTCTCAATACAAATATCTCACGTGGAATTGGCCCAATTTGGATGTAACTTCTGCAAAAGAATTTCTAGATAAAAAATAATAACATAAATGAATGAGATCAAATGAATTTAACTTTTTCATAAGTTGAAATTAGTTATTTATGGAGAAGTTAATTAGGAGAACTTTTGAAAAAAGTGGGCTACAAAGACTAATTTTTATAAAAAAGTTAAATTCATTTGACATTTTTCATTCATTTTATTATTTTTCACCTATAAATTCTTCCGGAGAAGTTGCATCGCACTGACCCATTTTATAGTTTGTTAAGTACTTCTTCATTTTCATTGTTGTTCGTAAAACCAATTCAAGCTTAGGAAACAGGATGTGACGATGTGTGTAGAGTTTGTATTAACTTTTTCAGTTTAACTTTAATAGTCCAAGCTGGAGTTTCCCAATTCCGAAATTATCCAAAATGAAAACTGTGAGATTTTCACGTGGGTTCATGGATTGGGATTGGGCCACTTCATAATTACATACACTTTGTGATACATATGAGGGCACGTGGACTATGGCTCTTTCCAGTTTTCTCACCTAGTTCTGTGGTGTGGTTTATTGGATCTTGCCAGCCACTGCCTATTCCAATTATGGCTGCATCTGTCCATAAAGCCATTTCAATTTCTCTCTCATCATTATTTACCCCATATATATAGCACCTTTTCCCTTTAAAATTTTCATATAGTACGTAAGAAAAGAGAGTGTGTGTGAGTGTGTGTATCTTTTTATTTTATCATATGATTTCTAATGCCTTATTTTTTTTCAGAAATTTATTTTTTCTATTAATTCTTTCATCTTCTTTAGATATATAAACTTTATTTTAAACTTTTGCTCTGTAGTACTCATTGATAATCTTCCTTTCAATTTTTTATTCTTTAATATGGCTTCAGGATCAACCCGGCCGTTATTTTATATATAGGTCTTGTAATTTTATAATTATATTAAAATATAAAATTAATATGCATCTACAGTATAACTAGTTGCTAATTTTTTTTATAAGAATAATATGAAAGGAAATTATTAATTAATTTATAGGTAGCCATTCCCTTAAAAAATGTTTCACTATAATTTTCTCTTTCAATTAGTAATTATCTTATTTATAATTTCATTAATTAAGTTTTTTATCATATATAATTATATTTAAAGTACATTTTTTACATTACCAAAAAAATTACATATTTTTTATTTATTATTTTGAGAAATAAATTAAAACCACCAAAATATTAATTATATTCTAAAAACGTTAAAAAAATAAACTTTAAATAAAATTATCATATTTTTTATAAATTATTTCATTTTTCATGTTAAAATTAATTCACTTTTGGCATATATTGACAACGGGCTGGCCAACCTTGATTTTTATGAAGTACTAGATTTATACCGCAGTTGGAGAAAGTTTTCTTTTTTTATTTTATTAGATTAAAATTTATTATTGAATGTTATAACTATAAAAATAATATTATTATACCATCACGTGGTTATGCTTTTTTCCCATTGTATACACTACTTTTGCTTCTAACTCGTATTTGGTTGAATTCGTTTCTCCTTTAACTTTGAATGAGAAATTATAAATAGAGTTTAATTAGTATGCACTGACAGTGCAAAAGAATTTTACACTGACATTTAATCATGATTCTTCATGTATATGACCTTTAAAATATTAATTAGTAAAGTCAATAAACTTACCATAAATCAAGGGTTGTGATTAACTGTCAGTGTAAAACTTTTTACACTGTCAGTGCACAATCCTTTTTCTCTTATAAATATACCCGTGGATTTTCATTCATAGCCATTAAATTTTACAAAGTTATTTTGCTTTTTATCATTCTTTCTTTTTTTTTGTTATTTCAGTTTTTGGAATTTATGGATCCTTTATTTCTTTATCTTCATTAGGTTTTTTTTATTATGAGTTATTGTAAAAAGTAAAATAAATTATTTTAATATATCATATAGAAGCAAATAAGAGTAACTCGCATGAAACTTTATATTATGCAAATAATCTTTGTTAACAATTGTGTTAAGTGGCAGTACTACTCAAATGTTAGTTTATAGACATAACTCTACATTTTTGTTTAATTTTAATTAATCTTAGTAGTATAGGTGAAGTTAGAATGGTTTAGGAAAAAATATTTTTTATCAAAATAAAACAACCAAAAGAAAGGAGAAAATAATATAATATTAATATTCACGGCATAATTTTGATAAAGGCTTAAATATGTTTTTAGTCCCTATATATAGGCCATTTTGTTTTTAGTCCCTGTAAAAAAAATTTGGTTTTTCATCCTTACAAAATTTTCCGTTAGTCTTTTGGTCCCTTCTGTTAACTTTTAGCAGATGTGGCAAACGGAGTGCCACATCAACATGCCACATGTGTTATTTCTGCCCAACTTAAATTTGTTTTTAGTCCCTATAAATATGATCATTTTGGTTTTAGTCCCTACAATTGTTTTTTGGTCCCTATAAATTGTAGGGACTAAAACCAAAATGATCATATTTATAGGGACTAAAAACAAATTTAAGTTGGGCAGAAATAACACATGTGGCATGTTGATGTGGCACTTCGTTTGCCACATCTGCTAAAAGAATAAATCAAATGAAAATTTTGTTAGTCAATGGACAGAAAATAAAAGAATTAGTAGAGAAAAAAGCCGTTACAGGTTTTTCCCCTTTTATAGAGTGAATCCAGGTGCATTGAAATTTCAAATAACTTAATATATAAAGAATTTATTTTATTGAACCCAGGAGGAGTTCAAGAATTTCAAGTGTAATAATGTAGTATAAGCAAAAGGACACTGATGTTAGATGAGGATGAGATAGAAGTGAAAAATAAAAAAAAATTATAGGGATGGAAAAAAAGTTATAGGGACTAAAAATAAAATGACCATATTTATAGGGACTAAATACAAATTTAAGCTGAACAGAAACAACACATGTGGCAAGCTGATGTGGACTCTGTTAGCCACATCAGCCTAAAGTTAACGGCAGGGACCAAAAAAGCTAACAGAAAATTTGTAGGGGTGAAAAACAAAAAAAAAAATTGCAGGTATTAAAAACAAGATGACCCATATTTATAGGGACTAAAAACATATTTAAACCTTTGATAAATTATAGAAAATACCCCATGCTTATTAATTTTTGGGTTAAATATGTTTTTGGTCCCTCAAAAATTTCTGGAATTTGGTTTTAGTCCCTGTAATTTAAAACCACGGGTTTTGGTCCCTCAAAAATTGAAAATACACCAATTTAGTCCTTATTGCTTAGTTTTGCTACAGATTTTGCTACGGATTAGCTACAAGTTTTTATTGATAAGGACTAAATTATTGTATTTTCAATTTTTGAGGGATCAAAACCAGTGGTTTTAAATTACAGGGACTAAAACCAAATTCCAAAAAATTTTGAGGGACCACAAACATACTTAACCCTTAATTCTTTAATGTAGGTTCACAACATTATATACAAATATCATGTTCCCTTTGTTTCTTAGGTTTGTTGCGTTTTGTAATAATAGAAAACCAAATTAAAAATCAGTTTCATAAGACACACAATTAAAAGGGAGATAAAACTTAATCTAAAAGAGAAAATGCAACAAAAAATTGAGATGAAAAATGTGAACATGAAATATTCAATATTATTGTTTATCTTTATTCCTTCCATTTATTTTTCCAACATAGTCTTGTGAAATGATCTGACTCAATAAATAATATAATTGAAAAAAATGGATTTAAATAATTAAAAAAATATGGTCAAATAGCTAATATTACTTTTTTCATGTTATTTTGGTATTTTTTGTAGAGTAGTCATTTGGTCATATATATACCAAATCGTAAATGCTAGCTTAAGCTACATTCGACTTCTTATTTTATTGGGTACTAATATTTTGTATAATTTGATTTTTAAAAATAATGGAAACTATAGACCTTAACTTTAACAATCATATTTCCATTCCTAAGTAACCAATAAAACATAAACTTAACATGGAATGTGGAGAGTGCGTGGAGTGGACTTGAGTTATGGTTAGAATGAAAGGTTTAGATTGATTTAGTGCATAATTTTATTAAATGCTTTTGTATAATCATTTGACAATCTCCTTTCTACAAGGGTGAAGCAGTTTTGACTTCTAAATCTAAATACTAAAAAACTCTAAGCTAAGAACATTTGGTCAGTTATCATGATTACAAAGGAATTGATGGCGTAGACAAAAGCATGATATTTGACAAAGATGCATGGGAGAAGAATCAATTTGCTTATGGAATGACATGTTTTCTATCATAAATTTTCAACTGAAATCATATTATTGTAATTATAGAACAACCAAGAATCAGTAGAAAAGTGGAGAAGATAATATAACAACTAAGGCAATGCACCTCCCTCAAAACCTTTGTAAATTGGAGTCCCTTACTTGACCTCTCATGTTGATGTATGGACACTATATATCCTTCTTCGGTCAAAGACTCCAAGTTAGTCTTTTGTCATCACTGTCATCACCGTGAGAATGACCTTCGGCCAAAAGATGTTTTGCGTCCTTGGTGAAACTATCATGCCATCCCAGGCTTGACCCACTAGATACAATATTATCCTTTTCCCAATAGATGTTTCTTGTTGCTTCAAGGAGAATTCATCCTATGAAGAATTGAACATTTGAAGGATGAAAAATGGAATGTTTGGAGAATAAAAGAGTGTGTTCAGTACCCATGTCGAAGGCAGTCACAATAGTTGGAGTGTAGAAATGTCTTCACCCAACTGGTTTGCACCATCCCGTACGAGACTCCCCGAGTCTCTCTGTTTTTATTTCCAGGGGCTTCTACCAATTTCCTACAAATTGCAATCATAAACACATCCATTCTAAGAATTGTAACTGTCTATTCAACCCTTAAACCACATTTTAAAACAGGAAGTGTAATGTTTCTACATTTTAATTATCTACACAATTTCGCCAATAAAGATTTTTCATAACCAAAGTAGTGAGTCGTGACTTTTGAGCTTTGGGATATAAAACGTTTAATTAGATTAAGTAAATGACAAATGAGAGTAAATGGACTAGAAAACAATTAAATGAGAGAAATTTGACAGCTCAACAAATATGTTGAGTTGGAAAATTTTGTGTAAGGTGACAATTTTTAGCAAACAAAAAGAAGACACTAGAGAACTTGGGAAGAATCCCGTAACAAAGCAGTGGCAACATCTGGAGGAGGGACCTCCCACCACTGGACACTTAAGTCGCTAGGAGATCAGCCACCTGATTCGCCTCACGGAAGACATGTTTTATACGCAAGTTCCAATTCCTCTGGGTGTAGTCTCTAATAGATTGGATAACTCCAAGATGCTTGTGAAAAGGGATAGTAATTTCCTGGAAAACATTAACAACTTCAAGAGCATCGGACTCCACTATCATATTTCTACAGCCCTTCATCCAGGCAAACTGAAGACCGGATAACAGAGCAAGAAGCTTCGCTTCAAAGCTATCCCCCACGCCAGCAAACCCCTGAAATCCACCTAAGCAAACACAGGCAGAAGTCCGAAAAATTCCACCCACCCCCATGCGCTGGCAATCTTGGAAATAACTGCCATCCACATTAAGCTTAACAATATCTTGGGGAGGTGGGTTCCAATGGGATATACGGTGATGAACAAGATGATTACCTCCCTATGCCCCTAGAAAACGGATGAAATCATCATGAGTGATATTAATAGCACGAATAACATACTTGATATCCCATTTATTAACATCCAAACACATGCTATTGCGCCATCTCCAAAGCCACCATAAGGTTGCCAAAAACAGAGTACCATGAACACCACCCATGTTCTACCGCAACCAGACATTAACATTGCGGACATTAAAAAACTGGGTATGAAACGGACCCAGACGCATCCAAACTTCCTTTGAATGAGGGCAGTCCCTCAAACAATGAAGAGTATCCTCCATATCATGAGAGCAGCGAGCACAAGAATGTGTATAGGAGATATGACATCTAAACCTTTTCCCATTTGTTGGAATACCATCCAGAAGTATAAGCCAAATGAAAAACTTCACTTTCTCTGTGCAACTAGCTTCTAAACCCAATTCACATCCGGCAAGAAGGAGTGACAAAGAGATGCATTATGTAACAACCAATTATACCCAGATGCAGTTGAGTATATGTCGTTATTAGAAGGGTTCCAAACCCAACAATCAATTTGACCATCATAAAGTCTGGGATCATGAGAAACAATAGTAATAGAAACCATCTAAGGAAGAGGAGTTCTAATATCCTGAAAATTCCACCTGCTAGCTTGAATAAGATCCCGAACCACCTTAGTTGTATCATGAATATTAACAAAAGGAACCATATCAAAAAAATTTCCACACCCTGTCCAGTCACGGTATCAAATGGAGGTATTGCCATCACCAAGTCGAAAGCAAAAACCATCTCTTAAAAGAATCTTAAGCTTTGATAATTCCTTTCCAAACAGGAGAAGCAACAGGCTTATTCACCGCGCTCAAAATGGAGCCACTAGGAAGGTATTTATCTTTTAAAATCCTCACCCAAAGCTTTTCTTCACTGTGAATCAAATCCCAAACTAATTTTCCAAGAAGTGAGGTATTGGTACACCAAGCTTCACGAATACCAAGCCCACCTTCATTCTTAGGAGAAATCACCTTATTCCAACTAACAGGATTCCAAGATCTATGGTTGGGATCTCCATTCCAAATTAAATTCCTCACTTTACGATCAATAGCCTAACAAACCGACTAAGGAAACCAAATATTTTGCATATTATAAACCGGAATTGAAGAAATCACTGACTTGGCTAAGCATAACCGGCCAGCCTTGTTCAAAAGCGACGTCTTCCAAGAAGCCAGTCTACGGTCAATTTTTTCCAGAACATCCTAAAAATCTTCTCTTTTTAATTCTATTATTAATTAAAGGGAAGCCATGATACTTCCCTAAATTATTAACCAAACTAATATCATAAAGCCGTTGGAAATTCCCCTTGTGCACTCTTGAGACTTTACCGGAAGCCATCATTTTTATTTCTCAATATTGACTTTTAAACCTGATGCCATACAAAATTCTCTCATAGTATCATTCACCAGACGGACCTATTTTTTAGAAGCTTTACAGAACAAAAGAATATCATCAACAAACAACAGGTGAGATATAGGTGGCCCATTCCTAGAAACCTTCACAGGCTTCCAATCTCCAATATCCACTTTATTCTGAATTAAAATAGCCAATATTTCCATACGCAAAACAAATAGATAGGGTGACATTGGGTCCCCTTGTCTAAGGCCTCTAGTCGGGCAAAAAGGATCTAATTTAGATCCATTCCACAAGATAGAAAGAGAAGTGGATTGAACACACCACATGATAAGGCTAATGATTATTCTTGGGAAACCAAAATTGTTAAGGGTATTATATAAAAATTTCCAGTCAACTCTATCATAAGCCTTCTCAAGATCATTTTTAAAAGCCAAATACCCTTTTTTTAGATTTAAACTAGCTAACTCATAATGTGAACCACTTCCTGTGCCAGGATAGCGTTGTCAGTAGTACCATGGCCTGAGATAAAGCTTCCTTGCAGCGGACCAATAAGCTATCTAAGAAAGGGTCTTAGTCTATTCACCAACACTTTTGTAATGATTTTATAAACCACATTACAAAGATTGATTGGTCGAAAATCCTTGAGATTTCTTGGGTGATCCACCTTTGGAATAAGAACCACCAGAGTCTCTAATAAAGATGCATCAGAGAAGTCATTAACAAAGGCATCACGCACAAGAATCCAAATATCATCACCTATAATGATGAGGACATGATCCAAAACAAAGCACTTGAAGGACTTGGGGGACCCATGACAAGATCAAGGGCAAAGAAGGCAAAAGAAGCTTTGCAGTTGGTAGTGGCATCCTTTCAAGCAAGGGGCGCAAACATTAAAGAACTATCTCCTAAAATGGTTCTTTGTCTTAAGCAAGAAGAAGATGGTAGCATGGAATTAAAGGAAGTCCGGTTGCCATCAATGCCAAACTCCAATTGAAGACAAGTTTTGGGAGAGAGGGGGCGGCCAAGTAGGGGCGACCAAGGTGGCTTGTGGCTGATTCAATTTCTTGTTTTATTGCTTTCAATAAGTTTTATGTGGTTGTTACAATATGCAATCATGTGGCTGGATGGTTACAAAGAGAATTGAAGGAATTAAAGATGAAACCGTTGCAAGGAGACAAAGCATTAATTGCAGGAAGTTACAAATAGAAGCACTTGTTGGGAGTTACTTTGTGCTCTTATTCTTGCGGCCAACATGTGAAGAATATGGCTGATTACTAACCTATTTTAAGCGGCCAATGAAGAGTATCAAAGGCCTAATTCATGATCCATTCAAAGGTGTTTAACATGTGATGAAATTGGGTGATTGAAGACCATTTATTGGAGCGGCCAACACATGGTTATTGTGGGTTATTCTCATTCATTTTGTAATAATTTTGGCTGAATCAATTTGGTTAAAGTGGGCGGCCAATGTAGGTTATACTTGGCTGAATTTTATTGTCTCATTAAGGGATTTGATGATTAGCCACTAGGGTTAACAAGAGGGGGCGGCCACATAGGAGATGATAGGCTTAGTTTAATTATTTTATTTCCTTTTCTATTATTGTAATACTAAGAGCCATGCATGGTGCACATGAGACTATTTAAGGAAAATGCAAGCCATGCAAAAGACTTAGAATGTTTATGATAATTTTATGAAATCAAGAGAGTGTTTTTCTTATCTTCTTGCCTTGTCAAGAGTGAGGTTTATCAAAGGTTCTTCACCTTTGTGTGTGTAATCTCAAGGACTTATCTTTCATCCTTGAAAGTGTGACGTCCATTTTTATTTCCTTCTTGCTTATATTTCTGTCTTTCTAAATAAATCAACAAACTTCTACTTCATAACTTGTTGGAATGCGCATATTTCTAGTCAAGGGAGAGGCTGAATTGTGAATTTTATTTGAAAGAACAAGTCATATTTCAAAGTGGTAAAGTTACGTACGTATTATTCATCAAGAAAAGAATATTGAAAAGAAAAGAAAAGTATGAGAAAAATCAAGTGTCAAAGGAAAGTTTAGTTTTCAGCCTATTATTTCTAAAGGTCCCTTAATCTTGAATCATAAGATTCATATCATTTGGCATCAGAGCTCCGGTTATTAGAAATTCAAGGCTATTTCTGCTATTTCTAACATTTGTTTATTTTTATTTTTCTTAGCTTTTCTTGTTTTATTTTTCTTGGATGCACACAGGTTTGGTGAACTTATTGATTTTTCCTCTTTTTGATTTGGTAAGAATTCAAAGAGAAATAGAGTGGAAAAAGGAAAGAGAGTTACATCATAGAAAAAGCCAATTGTTGAGTGCAAACACTAGAGTGTGGTGAGGATATTAAACAGTTAACATTTTTTTTTTGTGTTACGTTGCTTCTTTATTCTTATCATGGCAGAAAGGGTTGTAGAGAATCGTGATCTTCAAACACAAATTGCTACTCTCTATCAGCAATTAGAAAAGACAATGAAGCAGCAATATGACGAGTTGCATGCTAGGTTGGATCAATTGGAGGTCAAGCCAACACTTGAAGCAGAAGAGGAGAGACCACCAAGAGATGAAGGGAGAATACAAGGGGTCAAGCTGACTATACCACCTTTCAAAGGTCGTAGTGACCCAGAGGCTTATTTGGAGTGGGAACTCAAGATTGAACACATCTTTGCCTGTAATAACTATACAGAGGCGCAAAAGGTAAAACTTGTTGCTGCTGAATTCTCTGATTATGCTCTTATTTGGTGGAACAAGTTTCAGAAAGAAAGGCTTAGAAATGAAGAACCATTGGTGGAAACATGGACTGAAATGAAGAGAATCATGAGGAAACGGTATGTTCCATCTAGTTTCCAAAGAGACTTAAAGCTGAAATTACAAAAGTTGACCCAAGGAAGCAAGGGGGTTGATGAGTTCTACAAAGAAATGGAGGTGCTCATGATGCAAGCCAAAATTGAAGAGGATCCTGAGGTAACTATGGCACGTTTTCTTAGTGGTTAAATCATGACATTAGAGATATTGTAGAGCTGCAGGAATATGTGGAGATGGATGATTTGTTGCACAAAGCTCTTCAAATAGAGCAACAACTTAAAAGAAAATGATCAACAAGGAAGAGTCCTACCACCCTTCCCACAAATTGGAGGGACAAAGTTAAGAAGGAAGGAGTTGAGTCATCCAATCAGGGAACATCATCTTCTCAAGGTAAAACACCTAACAAAAATGATGAACAGGTTCCTAAGAAGGGAAGAGAGGTGAGATGCTTCAGATGTCAAGGATTGGGACATTATGCCTTTGGGTGTCCTACCAAGAAGACCATTTTTCTTAAGGACAATGGAGAGTACACTAGTGAATCAGAAGATGAAAGGGAGGCAAGTGATGATGACACAAGCGCTGAAGTTGGAGAAGTCTACATGATTAGGAGACTTCTTGGAAGCCAAACCACGGCCATGGAAGAAAACCAAAGAGAGAACATATTTCATACCAGATGTTCTGTCAATGGTAAGATATGTTTAGTTATAATTGATGGTGGCAGTTGTACTAACGTGGTCAGTGCTAGATTGGTGTCAAAGATGAACATGGACACAAAGCCACATCCTAGGCCATACAAGCTTCAATGACTTAGTGAAGGAGATGAGGTGCATGTGAAGAGGCAAGCTGAAATTCCATTTTCTATTGGAAAATATCAAGATAAAGTGTTGTGTGACGTAGTTCCAATGGAGGCCAACCATATTCTCTTGGGGAGACCGTTGCAGTTTGATACAAAAGCCATCCATGATGGTTTTACTAACAAAATTTCTTTCATTTTTCAGGATAAGAAGGTGGTCCTTAAACCTTTGTCACCAAAGGAAGTGAATGAGAATCAAAAGAAATTGAGAGAAAAGATAATTAAAGAAAAAAAGGGCGAAACACTTGAGAGTGAGGAAATTAAAAAGAAAAAGAGAAATACTTGAGGGCAAACAGTTGTGTTTCGCAAGAGAGAAAGAAGTGAGGAGAGTGCTTTGCGCAAGACAACCTCTCTATCTATTGATTTGTGAAAATCAATTGTTACATGCTAACCAATTTGAAAATCATGATTTGCCTTTGTCTATTAAATCTCTTTTACAAGATTTTGAAGATGTGTTTCCAGATAATGTTCCTGATGGATTACCATCTTTGAGGGGAAATGAACATCATATTGATCTCATGCCAGGAGCAACACTACCCAATCGTCCAGCTTATAGAAGTAATCCACAAGAAACCAAAGAAATTGAAAGACAAGTGGCTGGCTTAATAAGCAAAGGATGGGTGAGAAACAGCATGAGTCCATGCGTTGTTCCTGTTATCTTGGTACCCAAAAAGGATGGAACTTGGAGGATGTGTTCTGACTGTAGATCAATCAACAACATCACCATTAAGTATCGTCATCCTATTCCCAGGTTAGATGACTTACTTGATGAACTTCATGGTGCATGCATATTTTCTAAAATTGATCTTAAAAGTGGTTATAATCAAATTCGTTTAAGGGAGGGAGATGAATGGAAAACAACCTTTAAAACTAAATATGGGTTGTATGAATGAATGGTTATGCCATTTGGGTTGACTAATGCTCCTAGTACCTTCATGAGATTAATGAACCATGTTTTAAGGAATTTTATTGGAAAATTTGTGGTGGTATATTTTGATGACATTCTTATCTATAGCACTTGTTTGGACATGCATGTTGAACATTTAAAATCTGTTTTGGAAGTGCTTAGAAAAGAACGTTTGTATGCCAACCTTGATAAATGCATTTTTTGTACCAATCATGTTGTGTTCTTGGGATTTGTTGTGAGTTCTAAAGGGGTTCAAGTGGATGAAGAAAAGGTAAAGGCTATTCAAGAATGGCCAACACCTAAAAATGTGAGTGAAGTAAGGAGTTTTCATGGATTAGCAAGTTTCTATAGGAGATTTGTTAAGGATTTTAGTACCCTTGCTGCACCATTAAATGAAATTGTTAAAAAGAATGTGGGTTTTCAATGGGGAGAAAAACAAGAGGCGGCCTTTGCTGCCCTCAAAAATAGGCTCACACATGCGCCTATTCTTGCCTTGCCTAACTTTGCAAAATCTTTTGAGTTGGAATGCGATGCATCAAATGTAGGCATGGGGGCTATTTTGTTACAAGATGGACATCCAATTGCTTATTTTAGTGAAAACTTAAGTGGAGCTGCACTTAATTATTCTACTTATGATAAGGAGTTGTATGCTTTGGTTAGAGCTCTAAAAACTTGGCAACATTATTTGCTACCCAAGGAGTTTGTTATACATAGTGATCATGAGTCCTTGAAATATTTGAAAGGACAAGGAAAGCTAAACAAAAGGCATGCTAAATGGGTAGAGTATTTAGAGAAATTTCCATATGTGATCAAACATAAGAAAGGTAAAGGAAACATAGTAGCTGATGCGCTTTCTAGGAGGCATGCATTATTATCTATGTTAGAAACAAAATTGTTTGGTCTTGAATCCTTGAAGAATGTGTATGAAAATGATGAAGACTTTGCTAAAATTTTTGCTGCATGTGATAAATTCTCTGAAAATGGGTACTTAAGGCAAAATGGATTTTTGTTTAAAATGAATAAGTTGTGTGTACCTAAAGCTCCATTAGAGAATTACTTTTGCATGAATCACATGAGGGGGGTTAATGGGTCATTTTGGAATTCAAAAGACCATGGAAATTTTACAAGAACATTTCTTTTGGCCCCATATGAAACGTGATGTGCAAAAATTATGTGAAAATTGCATTGTGTGTAAGAAAGAAAAATCCAAAGTTATGCCTCATGGATCGTATACTTCTTTGCCTGTACCAGAATTTCCTTGGGCTGATATTTCCATGGATTTTGTTTTAGGACTACCTAAAACAAAGAATGGAAGAGATTCTGTGTTTGTTGTTGTGGACAAGTTCTCAAAGATGGCGCATTTCATACCTTGTAGGAAGTTGGATGATGCTTGTCATGTGGCTGATTTATTTTTTAAAGAAATAGTGAGGCTACATGGATTACCAAGAAGCATAGTGTGTGATAGAGATGTGAAATTTCTCAGCCATTTTTGGAGGACTTTGTGGGGGAAGCTTGGGACTAAGCTTCTGTTTTCTACTACTTGTCACCCCCAAACTGATGGACAAACAGAAGTGGTGAACAGAACATTAGGCACATTACTTAAGACTATTTTGAATAAAAATATTAAGTCTTGGGAGGAATGTTTGCCTCATGTTGAATTTGCTTACAATAGGGCTATCCATAGCACTACAAATTGTTCTCCTTTTGAGATTGTTTATGGATTTAACCCTCTAACTCCTCTTGATGTATTACCTTTGCCTAACATTTCTATGTTCAAGCATAATGAAGCGCGGGCTAAGGCTGATTATGTCAAGAAAATGCATGAAAAAGTGAAGACACAAATTGAAAAGAAGAATGAAAGTTATGCCAAGCAAGCTAATAAAGGGAGGAAGAAAATTGTGTTCAATCCTGGTGATTGGGTTTGGGTGCATTTGAGAAAGGAGAGGTTCCCTGAACAAAGAAAATCAAAACTTCAACCTAGGGGAGATGGTCCTTTTCAAGTTCTAGAAAGGATCAATGACAATGCATACAAGATTGACCTTCCAGGTGAGTATCAGGTTAGTGCCACTTTCAATGTTTCTGATTTATTTCCTTTTGATGCAGATGAAGGAGATAAAAATTTGAGGACAAATTCTCTTCAAGAGGGGGGAAGTGATGAGGACATGATCCAAAACAAAGCACTTGAAGGACTTGGGGGACCCATGACAAGATCAAGGGCAAAGAAGGCAAAAGAAGCTTTGCAGTTGGTAGTGGCATCCTTTCAAGCAAGGGGCGCAAACATTAAAGAACTATCTCCTAAAATGGTTCTTTGTCTTAAGCAAGAAGAAGATGGTAGCATGGAATTAAAGGAAGTCCAATTGCCATCAATGCCAAACTCCAATTGAAGACAAGTTTTGGGAGAGAGGGGGCGGCCAAGGTGGCTTGTGGCTGATTCAATTTCTTGTTTTATTGCTTTCAATAAATTTTATGTGGCTGTTACAATGTGAAATCATGTGGCTGGATGGTTACAAAGAGAATTGAAGGAATTAAAGATGAAACCGTTGCAAGGAGACAAAGCATTAATTGCAGGAAGTTACAAATTAAGCACTTGTTGGGAGTTACTTTGTGCTCTTATTCTTGCGGCCAACATGTGAAGAATATGACTGATTACTAACCTATTTTGAGCGGCTAATGAAGAGTATCAAAGGCCTAATTCATGATCCATTCAAAGGTGTTTAACATGTGATGAAATTGGGTGATTGAAGACCATTTATTGGAGCGGCCAACACATGGTTATTGTGGGTTATTCTCATTCATTTTGTAACAATTTTGGCTGAATCAATTTGGTTAAAGTGGACGACCAATGTAGGTTATACTTGGCTGAATTTTATTGTCTCATTAAGGGATTTGATGATTAGCCACTAGGGTTAACAAGAGGGGGCGGCTACATAGGAGATGATAGGCTTAGTTTAATTATTTTATTTCCTTTTCTATTATTGTAATACTAAGAGCCATGCATATGGTGCACATGAGACTATTTAAGGAACATGCAAGCCATGCAAAAGACTTAGAATGTTTATGATAATTTTATGAAATCAAGAGAGTGTTTCTCTTATCTTCTTGCCTTGTCAAGAGTGAGGTTTATCAAAGGTTCTTCACCTTTGTGTGTGTAATCTCAAGGACTTATCTTTCATCCTTGAAAGTGTGACGTCCATTTTTATTTCCTTCTTGCTTCTATTTCTGTCTTTCTGAATAAATCAACAAACTTCTACTTCATAACTTGTTGGAATGCGCATATTTCTAGTCAAGTGAGAGGCTGAATTGTGAATTTTATTTGAAAGAACAAGTCATATTTCAAAGTGGTAAAGTTATGTACGTATTATTCATCAAGAAAAGAATATTGAAAAGAAAAGAAAAGTATGAGAAAAATCAAGTGTGAAAGGAAAGTTTAGTTTTCTGCCTATTATTTCTAAAGGTCCCTTAATCTTGAATCATAAGATTCATATCATTACATCCCAGTATTTTTTAAAAAATACTGGCTAAAAACCATCTGGACCCGGTGACTTGTAAGAGCCCATACTCATGAGCGCTTTCCTCACCTCCTCCTTACTGACCGATGCTGTGAGAGCAAGATAGCCATCATCACTCAATTTGGGACAATTCAAAGACAAAGTGTTAGAGATAGTAGCATTTTCAGCAAACAAGGTCTTATAAAAACGCAACACCACCTCCTTAATAGTTGGAGCATCAGTACTCCAAGAATTTTATATATAACCTTAAATTCTCTCACTTTTAATATATAGAATATATATATATATATATATAATATTTTATTAATTTATTAATCATGATTTGAACTTTTTTATTTCTACTCAATTTATGATATTTGAAATGGTTTTTATTTAATTATTATATAATTATAATATAATCTTCTAATTTTTTATCTTAATCAAAGTATAAATATAATAGAAATTTAAAGTATAATTTTTTATCTTAATTTTTTATATTAAAATATATAAGTGATTTAAGAATTTTATATTAAATTTTCAGTTATGCTATGATGGGCTAATAAGATTAAATATGTTAAATTAAATTTATGTCTATAGTGCAGAAGTAATAGCAATAATATGAAAAAAAATATATAATAAGGAAAGAATTTGTAATATGATAAGTGTCTTTTGGAATATCACATTATGTAACTATTTTGTAACCTCTTAATTTATTATTATTGTTTGTTATTAATGTGGGAAGAGGTATTAGTGTGTGCATTTAGAGATTTTGGTATTAGTGAGTGAATTGCAAGGAGAGACATGGAACATCATACTATATATTCTTGATGTGGAACAAATAAAGGTATGTCCCGATAGTATGGATGACATAGCAGCGTGTGAGCTTGTGATTCAGCTTGAATATATATAATAGATAATAGATATATTTGAATTAATATACTTGTATATTTTTGGGCTGAACGTGAACATAGGAAGCTACAATCCATTGCTTCTAAGTTCTAACTTCCACGGATTCATTCACACAGATCAACTTAGAACTGAGAAGGTAATAAGAAGAGGGGACCAAATTCATTTCATCTCATCATTGAACAATCCATAAGATCCCTTAATATGGAAACAAAATCAACATTGATGCTGACGACTGCAAGTGATCAACGTGAGTGGCACTCTCTTTGTGACTTCGTGTCTTGTTAACATGAAATGAATACACACGACTTTGGTCTCTTGACTTTCTTCACTCTCTATTCAATTAATTCATTTATATATATACACATATGTACATAGCTACATACACAACACACACGCCCACATACATAAACCCATATAATTAAAATTAAAAGTAACCAATTACTAATCCTACTATTTTATTTTTTTTTAAAACAAGTTTATCCAAAACGGAATTGATATATGCTTAAATCCCAAAAAATGGAAATAATGAATAATTAATATAAAATGTAACAAAATAATTAATTAATAATAAATCAGAATGTAATTTTCGGATGTGAATTGAGTTAATTTAGAGGATTTTAATTCTCGGACTTTGCTTCAGGCCCAAGTTGATGAACATCACTTTCTATAAGTTGCTCTACACATGTATATAGTTGATTCTAAAGATTCAGTGGTCCGGAAATTTGTTCAATATTTGGTGGCAATGTGGGACATACATTATCTTCTATATAAAGATTTGTGGCCCATGATTCAATCTAAAATTTTTTAATGATACTTGATGTTTGAAATGGATATGAGAAGGAGAAGGATGTGTGTTTTGTATGGGATCAGACGAATTATTTGATGAACTGAAAAAATTGTTGCTTTCGGTCAACTTGTGCAAAGAAATTTGGTTTTAAACTTTAATATTGTTCTTCCCTCAAATTTTAAAGAGCATATATTCAACATCTTGTTTTTCATTAAGAAGAAAGAAGATTAAAAATGGCTAATAGCTTCTCTGGTATACTCTGTGATATGGTCTATTTGGTTGTTCTGCAATAGTAATAATTTTGAACAGTGATGTATTTAGTTTTTTTTTTTTGACGAATTTGAATAAAGTCCTTTCTTGATTGTGGTTTTCCTCTGAAGTACAAGGATCTTGTCTATTATATTTTTAGATTGGTTTATTACTCATCTAGAATGTATGGGACAATGTTACCAGGCTTAACTCGGTCCTTATAATTTATAATGTAGCTGTGTTAATTAATGAATTAATTAATTAATTAACTCGGGACCTAACCCAATAATATTCAAGTTTTCTTAATTATCACTCAATTTAATGGAGTACTCAAACTAATTGGATTATTATAAGTTTCAGGTTAGATATTGAGCTAAGTCACTAGCTCCCATCTAGTACTAGTAGTGAGATTTTAAATTTAAATTTCATTATTAAGTTTGTATGAGATTGTAAATTTAGGGCATGTTTGGTTTACGTTTTCATTCCTGTTTTCTAAAATTTCGCAAAGGAAAAATTGGAAATGCTGAAAACAGCAAATTTTTGTTTCCAACATTTCCAGTTTTCTTTTTGTAAAATTCCAGAGAACATGAAACAGAAAATGAAAACAAAAAATGAAAATACAAACCAAACATACCCTTAAATTTCATTATTTTCTTTTTCTTTTTGAGTCAAAAGCTCACTTCATTGATAAAAGAAAGGCCAAAGCCCAATACAACCAAGGCCCAGAAGCAGTGAGGTGGATATTAAGCTGATTGGTAAGTTTATCCGGACTTTTTATTTTTTTTGGTCTAATCCAAAATTTTAGTTCACTATAAGGAAGTGATGAACCCAGAGTTTCTTTTTTTTGGTTGAAGTGAACCCAGAGTGAAAGTGATAGAAAAGTAGAATCATTTGGGTCATTAGGCCCAAACAGAGGGTGAACACTTGCACTTGAGGGAAAGCATATGCTTATTTGAAATGCAATATGCTCAATGTTTGGGCCAATTTGAAAGAGCAGAGGCCGACATTATCCCTGGAAAATGGAGACATGCTTATATATAGACCAATGTTATTCTATGGGCTTAATTAACATTTTTTGTTTAAATTTAGCTCACTGATTTTTAAGTTATTTTAGTTAAGCTCTTTTATCAAGTTTTTCTATCTAAAATTCTCAAATTCTCTTTTAAATTTTTTTAAGTTATTTCAAATCCTGCTTTTTAATTTAATTATAAATAATTTCAGTTTTGACTATAAAAATGTTATTTTGTTTCATGTTTTTAAAGTTTTATAAAGGAAACAATGAAAAACATCTTTATATCGATTTATCTAATTTTTATACAAAATTCTGAAACATGAAATAAAATAAAAGAAATAAATTGACAATATTTATAATTAAAACTAAAAAATATCAAATGAAAAAAAAATATAATATGCATAGCAAGACTCGTTTTTTTCTGCCCAAAACTACTTTTCTTTGTGATGCTTAAAGAATATAATATGCAAAATATTTATGTTTAAACATTATTTTCATCTCTAAAGTTTGATCATATATAGTTTTAATTTAGTTTCAAAAGGTATTTGTTTCAATTTTCTCTAAAATTAATATTATCAAATTGTGTCAACATCATTCTTTTTCACTTACCACTTTCATTTTACTAACCACAATAGCTAACTTGGATCTATGTGTCTTTTTAATTTTTCCGTTTGGATCCTGCTTTGTTCAATTTTTGTTTCTAAAGATGAACTAAAGTTTTTATATAGTCTCAAATGTTTTTTTAATTGTCCAAAAATAATGTTTTTTTTTAATCTTATTCATTTGGCTTGCCAACATTATACTCAATTTACTTTTATTGCTTCGCTTATTTTGGTTGCTGCCTAGAGAGTTAGGGACAATATAGAAATCATCCCACATGGGTGAAAAGGATGGCAATGGCTTCAATGTGTAGAGTGTAGAAGACGGCCCATGATACATGGAGGCATTTGGATTCAGGTGGTTCACGTATGGTTCTATTCTTTGACCAAAAAAAAAAAATGTATGGTTCTATTCATAGTAGCCACAATTTATGGTTAGGATCATGGGAAGATGTTAGTGGTTATCTTTTACTTGAGTCAAATTGTGGATTGAAAACATTGACATTGGTTTACATTTTCATTTTTTATTTATATTTTATTTCCTGTTTTTTTGAGATTTTATAAAGGAAAAATTGAGAATGCTGGTAACATGCACATTTCCAGTTTTTTCTTTGTAATATTTCAAAAAACAGGAAACAAAATGAAAAGAGAAAATAAAAATACAAACAAAACGTGCCCTTATTGTGAGATGTGGATTTTCAAGCTTTAATTATGGTAATTTTATAGACGTTTTGTCGCCTAAATATTTATGTATGGATCCCAATATTCATAATTGGCTCGGATCCAATGAGTGTCCATAAGAGCACCTTTATCGGTGCTGCTTATTAGCTCAATAAGCATGGTGCTTAACAAGCTTTTACCATTAGAGCGCTGACATGGGCTCGAAGCCCGAGCGCGGTGGTGCTTTGCAGAGCACCCGGCGCTTTATATTTTTTTTTAAATGCTTTTAACGGGGGTTTAAACCCCAACTAAACGCAACTGAAAAGTTGTGTGCAGCAGCTTTCCAGTCTGATTTATTATTTTTTTTAAATTTTGGTTTCTCCCGGGAGTTGTCAACCACCGTAAACATTTTTTTAAAATTTTTTATTACTTTCCCTGGGGTTCAAAACCCCCTTTAACTTTTTTTTTATTTTATTCTTTTACATTAGAGGGGGTTTTAAACTCCCGTTAAATAAATGGTATATTTTTTTTAAAAAAAAGTACCTTGCAGCAACGGTAGAACTATTTTGGTTTTTTATTATTTATAAATTTATGATTAAAAATAATAAAAAATGGGTGATGTGTATTTATGGGACCCGTTTAAGATTTGTGAATAGTAAAAAAGTGGGGTGCTGGATTAGAGAAGAGAGTTGCTTGATAAGAATTTGCTGACGTGTACTGGTGGGACCCATTTAAGATTTATGAATAGTGAAAAAGTGGGGTTCTGGGATAAAGATGGCCTAATTGGCTAGATAAATATCCCGTAATTAAATGGATACAAGTACGAGTACTAATTATTATTCACATATTTTAATGAAAATGAGTGTAGGTATATAAGGGTATTATAATGTCCAATTTATCTCATACTCGCATTTATATATGAGATATAATTTTATAAATGTGTGTTGTATCTATATGTATATACAAACATACATACATAAGGTTGAGATTGTGGGAAGAACGCCTGAGTTCGATCCCAACTAAGCACATTTTTAGGGAGGGGTGAAGAGCCTTAACTGTGACTAATCCCCGAATAGGATTACCCCCGTTAATAGGGGATACCTATGATGAAAACAAAATATATATATATACATACATACATACATACATACATACATACATACATACATATATACAAAGTTTAATATATATACACTACCAGTATAAAGAAGTTTCACACAGAAATCCAATGATGTGCGGCCACATCATGTATTAAATTTAATAACACATGAGGTGTCATATTTATTAAAAGATGTGGCGGCACACTATTAAATGTTTATATGTAAAACTTTTTTACATTGATGGTGTATATTAATTAATTTTATTTTATTTTATTATTGAAATAATTTTGTGAGTTTTTTTGTGTCATTTACATTCAATTAATTTGCTATATATTTAAAATATTCATTTTTAATAATTGGTTTAAAATTCATTGATTATTGTTCTTTCAATGTTTATTTAATTTACCACTGAGCACATGGATCAGCTGGTAAGGGGCTGTTCCAACTTAACCGGTGGTCTCGAGTTTGAGCCCTGGGTATGCAATGTTTATTTAATTTAATTTTTATGTACTATAATTAGTATTTTATATTATAAATATGTCCTAATTAAGCACATTATTAATTGATTTTCTATTCAATGTATATCAAACTTAAAATTAACATTAAAAATGCTAAATTAAGAAAATAACTCGTAAGATTACAAATATTATGAAAACTCTAAAATTGCACATGTTAAAATGCTTTTATTGTTTCCTTTTTTTGTTGTTTGATTTTGAATGCATCAAAATACAATGTTTCTTTCAAGTTCAAATATAAAAATTAATATTCAAATTTATTATAAAATTACTCAACCACGGTATTTTTAAATAGATTTTATATATAATTATGATAACATAAGAATAGAAATATATAAAATTGGTCAAAATTACTATTACATAATTTTTATCATTTTAATTATTTTAATTGTTTTCATATAGTAATATTTTAAATCAACGATGACATAAAAATAAAGCAGTAAATAGTGAAATAGACTATCATATACTTGCTATTATATTAATAAATTATATTCAAAATTAATTATTACGAAATTTTATAGTTTTGATTTTTTTTCACAAATTTTAAATATAAGTAAAATAAATAAAATTTAATCTTTATTCTTGAGTATAGTGAAAATGATATAAACTATATTAAAAATATTGTATAACATGAATCTTTTAATAAACTCCCTAAATATACATTTAATTTATGTTACTATTTTTTATATTTTAAAAATGATGAATTAGTTTTTTTGAATATATTATTTATAGATTTCATTTATAACCATTTGCACATATTTATGAAAAAATACTTAAATAAATATAAAATATAAATAAACATATGCAACGCCTTGACATAATTTCTAGTTTTAATAATTTTTAGGTGAATCGCATGTATACACATTATTTTTGTTTTTTTTTTTTACTTTTTTATAATTTAAACAACTCTAAATTTTAATGGAGCAATTCAAGAAAATAAGTCTTAAATCGATCCCACAAATTAAATTACTCCACATTTGTTATTTTAAATTTTATTTTTATTTAAATTATCATTAATTTAACCCCACATTTAGCCCTAAAGTTACCTTAAGATCCAGTTGCTCATTTAAACAACTCATGAATCCTTAAATTTAAACAATGTAATTACTTCCATGTTAATTATCTCTCTACAATAGGGTGTAGGATTTGTAATTGAGTTCTTAATTTTAAGAAGTCAGCTACATCTCCCTTTGAAAATGGTCTAATTTTGACTGGTTTGTGTTCTCAAAATTTCCTAACAACCGAGTACCTTTCCCTGATAGGGATCAGACCTAGCCGTTAGTATGAGAGTATCATGTGATCTAATCTAGGGTCATGTTTTGGCTTCATAGGCTAAGCACGGGCCTTCTAGTCTTAAAGCCCATACACTACAAGAAATTTGGAAGGCCATCGCTACAAGGGAAAACCGTCGCTACAATGCAATTAATGACTACTTAGCGATGATGACAAGGACGTCATTAAAATGCTCGTCGTTAATACCGTAGCGATGAGCAAAAACAGTTGTCGCTACGTAGCGTCTGCTTGCCCATCACTAAAGTCGTCACTATGCTGAAGGTCGTCGCTATGCTGAAGGTCGTCGCTAGTAAAAAAGATCAAAGGTCGTCGCTAAGCTGTCACATCGTAGCGACGACCTAGGCCATCGCTATCATTTATATTATTTATTTAAAAAAATTATAACTAGTAATAATTATATTAATTTATTAATTGAATTTAGGGTTTTAATTTACGGATTTATGGTTAAATTATTATAGAAATTCAATTTTTTATATATTTTATAAATTTATACCATATTTGTTAACGATATAAAATATAAAAAACAATAAATACTATATAAAAATAATCATATAGAAAAAGAATATATATATATACATAAAGTGTATAAACACATAATACAATAAAAAAATCACGATTGACGGCGACAACGGTGTTGTGGTGGCCGGCCCTGATCCTTATCCTAATCCATGGGTTGGTCGTCCAAGTCTCCATCGTAGTGCGGGTGCGGTTGAGCCTGACTGTAGCTGGTAGAACCACCTGCACTGCGGGCATCCAGCACTAACTGCAACTAATGTCGGAGTCATGTGAAGTCCTGCTCCAACCGTGCATAGTGGGACTGACAGTGATCAACCCTCTCTTCAGCTCGGCTAGCCTGCAACTTTGCTTTGATGACTTCTGGCGCAGCACCTCGTCAGACGAATGCATGTCGTGATCTGTCACTCCCGCTGGTATGAGCGCGAGACTCCTGAGTGAGGTTAGTCACACCTGGACGCAGGGACAGACCCAGGTTGGGCTAAAAAGGGGCAGCCACCCCCCCTCCAAACCATAAATTACCTTGTTCTTCCTATATATATATATATGTTAATCTGCCCCCCTTCTTTTATATTTCAGCAACATTATAAGCAAGTTAAATTTTTGCCCCCCCTACTCAATTTTTCTGGTTCCGTCCCTGCCTGAACGAATGTTGGTTGACAAGTCCTGGTGCCATAATAGTGGCCTCGAGTTTTGCCACCAGCAACATCCTTCTAGATTTGTAGCTTGGTGGACCCATTAGTGATGGAGTTGTCCACCATCTGTGACTCCACCTCCCTCAGGCGGTCATGGTAATTTGTTTGTTGAGTAGAGATAAACATATAATTAATTAGTTATTCTATTGCAAATATATCTATTTATATAAAAAACGGGTACATTGACTTACTATTGGTATCGAATTATAGAAACCTTTGAGGAAGGTCTATACTGATATCGAAATGTTGGTATCGAATTACAAGAACCTTCGAGTAAGGCATATAATGATATCGAACTAAAGACAAGCCTTTTAAATATTACAAAAGAATTCAAGGAAAATAAATCAAAAGACTCATCTAAATATGAATCGAAGGTTTTATTAACTTCTCGAATGAAATTACAAAGGTATACTGAAAGAGAAATACATAATATGAATGAGTGAAAAGACTCCTAAGTCATAAGAGGATGATCCTTCTTCTGTTGCCTTCTCCTCTCCTCCCCTTTCTTCTTCACCCTTGAGTTAATAAGCAAGCCACCCTCATGATCGAATTAATACACTTGGGGAAGAAGCGAGTGGTGCTTGGGGCGAAAATGAAGGAAACCTGGGAGGAAGTAAAAAGATTCATTAGATAAATAATGAATTCATAATGGGCTACAATGTTCGACCTAAAAGAAAATTAGGCAAGGAGAATGGTTGAAAAGCCCATGGCATTGGGTAATGTTAGTGGTGGAAATTTCACTAAGTCTTTTTATCCAATAGGGCCTTGTCGATTGAAAGAATTTGAAAGATTGATACCTGTAGGATTGAAGGGAAAAGTTGAGATTTATCAGTCTGTGAGGATATGTTTTCGAGTTTTAACTTAACCAAAATTAATGCATGTTTATTTATAATATATATTTTTCTAATACGATTTGAGAAACATGGTGGTTTATGAGACATGAAATGATAATCTTTCAAGATAATTTTTCAAGTTGTATTCGAAAAGATGATACATCTATTGGATTAGTGAAATTTCACTAAGTGTTTTTATCTGATAAGAATTCAAAAAGATTCAAAAGAGAAGATACATCTTTTGGTGGTAGAAATTTCACTAAGTGTTTTATGTCTGATAAAACCTTTTTTGTTGGAAGAATTCGAAAAAGATTATGCATGTGGAATCTAAGAAAAGATTTAAAAGTTGTCAGTCTAAAAGGCATGTTGTTTTCGAAATCAACTAAGTTAAAACTGAGAACGTCTTTGTCATATCTGAGGTGTGACACCCTTCTACCCCATACTCTTAGATGTTTAATAAATCGAAGTTTAGAAAAGGTAATGTCCCACGATGGGTAAAAAGGTTCACAAACGCTCTTATTAAAAACCTCATGAGTTCAAAAACACTTAATTAAATGAAAGTATACTTCAAATATAATCCAACAATTATGCAGCGGAATCTCTAAAGAAATAAAACAACTAAAACGACCTACTTGCTGAACAAGGAATCCAAAATAGTTCATAAAATACTCCTAACTAGAAACATAATAAAGACTCCCAAGTACACCCTGATGTCACATCTATCAGAGCACATCCCTTAATCATACTCGACACCCATCGTATCCTCATCAACACCTGTAAAAATATATCCACAGAATACGGTGAGGAAAAAGATACTACTCATATACACACATAGGAAATGCCCTATCCTCACCCACAGATAAACAACCCCATCATATATCATACTACCAATACATCAGATAAACCATCATATAACAATTATCCCAAAACTCAGCATATAGCTATTCATCTATATCAACACGTATATTTCATACCATCATTCACATTTATAACATAATACATCCATCATGTATTCACCAAACCCATCATCATAATATAACTCGAATATCATCATATATATCACTCATCAATATATGCACCAAAATCATTAACATTATCAAATAACTCAATTTCGTTGAGTATTCCAATTTTCACATGCACCAGCACTCATCTCATCATCTACCCAAAGGTCATGACTTGGAACTCCGCACAATGGGTGCACCTCGTCAATCACTCTAGTTAGTACCAAGATAGTCTACCGGAGTCACCACACACAATCCGATAGGTTGTACCCCCTCTATGGGCCCGCACAATGACATTCGACCCTAGGTTGCACCCCCACTATGAGACAGTACAATCACTCCTAGGTTGCACCCCCTCTATGGGCCCGTGCATCGAACGCCCCTCTTGATCCCCTGAGTTGTACCCCCTCTATGGGCCCGCACAACTCAGTTCACTTCCCGAATTGTACCCCCTCTATGGGCCCGCACAATTCAGGTCTCATCACATATGCTCAAGGCATCTCTCTTAAGTTGTACCCCTATGGGCCCGCACAACTCAGTTCACTTCCCGAATTGTACCCCCTCTATGGGCCCGCACAATCCAGGTCTCATCACATATGCCCAAGGCATCTCTCTTAAGTTGTACCCCCTCTATGGGCCCGCACAACTCAGTTCACTTCCCGAATTGTACCCCCTCTATGGGCTCGCACAACTCAGTTCACTTCCCGAATTGTACCCCCTCTATGGGCCCGCACAATCCAGGTCTCATCACATATGCTCAAGGCATCTCTCTCAAGTTGTACCCCCTCTATGGACCCGCACAACTCAAGTAACATCATCATCAATTATATCGCATGTTCACCAACCACATGCATTCCAAATAACATCAATTATATCGCATGTTCACCAACCACATGCATTCCAAATAACATAGCATATTAACCAACCATATGCATTCCAACATAACATCAATTTCATAGCATATTAACCAACCATATGCATTCCAACAAAACATCAATTATATAGCATATTAACCAACCATATGCATTCCAACATAACATCAATATATAGCATATTCACCAACATATGCATTCCAAATAACATCAAATATATTAAGCATATTCACCAACATATGCATTCCAAATAACATCAATATATAGCATATTCACCAACATATGCATTCCAAATAACATCAAATATATTAAGCATATTCACCAACATATGAATTCCAAATAACATCAATATATAGCATATTCACCAACATATGCATTCCAAATAACATCAAATATATTAAGCATATTCACCAACATATGCATTCCAAATAACATCAATATATAGCATATTTACCAAACACATGCATTCCAAAACATCAAATATATCGCATAATTACCAAACATATGCATTCCAAATAACATCAAGTATATTAAGCATCATTAAGCACTTAGGCTCTCAAAATCCACTCTGGTAATCGATTACCAACCTCCAGTAATCGATTACACACAAACAAAGTCTCTGGTAATCGATTACAACCACCTCGTAATCGGTTACCTGCAAGCAACAACTCTGGTAATCGATTACAGCACCCCTGTAATCGATTACCCGCAAATAAACTCTCTGGTAATCGATTACCACCAACCAGTAATCGATTACCAGCAGCAAACAACACTTCTGAGTTGCCCAGAACACCCTTTGGTAATCGATTACCCGCGACGCAGATCGCAGATTTCATGATTTCTAACATCTATAAATCCCTCCAATCAATCTCTAATCAATCATTTACGATTAAACATCATTCGTAATCATCAATATTCATCAAACTCATCAAACTCATCAATCTTTAACCGTTTACATGGATTTCCCATCAAAAACCCCAAATCATCAAACCCTTATTTAACCCCTTTTCACTTTTCTCATTATTATTATTCCAACCACTCAAGATTCATCAAGAATCATTCAAACAACCATAAATCACAGTTCATATAATCCATTCTCAATTATATCATACATTAATACGAATTTCTAATCTTAAATTACTGCCCAAGCACCCCTACATGCATATACAAGCAGCACCCTCTCCCCCACCGTACCTTAGAGATGACAATCCCAAAAGCGAATGGTGGCTCCCTCTTACTGATCTACTCTGCAGCACCTTCTCCTTCTGGAATCGTTTCTCCCCTCCTTAAGGTTTCACTCTCTAACGTTTTAAAAAATAAGGATTAGGGTGAATTGGTAACCCTCCTTACTTAAATACTTAACTGGGTTGGACCCACTCTCAACCCACTCATCCTTATTTTATTAAATAACATTATTCATAAAAAAAATAATATTACTAATACTATTATTTATTTCTCTTATTTAATTAATTAATATTATTAAAAATAATAATACTATTATTTCTTCCTTTTCTTTTATTTTATTTATTCATTTATATTAGGAATTATTAGTATATTACGGAGTCCTTATTCGTCTACATTCAAATTTAAATTCAAATTATATAATTAAATCTTATCCTATATTTGTATTGATTCTTACCCTTAATCCTTGTGATCTCATTATCCCTATTTTAAAATCTGATCTTAATTTAAATTACTAAACCATATCTCTCTTCTAAGATTTTCCTTATTAATCCTGATATTATTTTATTAATATAACAATTACTATATTTGTAACAATTAATGTTATTTGCAATCTTATGATTTATCCCTTAATAATATTATTATTATATTCAATATAAACATATCTGATTAAGATCCTAATAATCTGACGTCTCTCCTATTATTTATAATATTATATCATTATTATCTCATAAATACAAGTATATTAATATTTATTATTATTATGTAACTTCTATTCTTACAGCTAACGTCATTGAAATATAATTATACGTTTTTAAATTATATTTCTAAATTTCTAAATTTCGGGATGTTACATGAGGCATCTTTTTCGAATATGAATTCAAAAAACAAAGACATTTTTCAGACAGAAGTTTCATCAGACTTAGTTTTTCTAATGCAGAGACTTAAGAAGATATTTTTCGAATAAGAATTTGAAAAACAGAGACCTTTTTCAGACAAGAGTTTCATCAGACTTAGTTTCTTCATAAGTAAAGACTTGAGAAAATATGAAGTTTTGAGACAACAAAATTTACTAAGTATTTCAAATAGAAATTCGAAAAAGAGGTTCAAATAGTCAGAAGTTGATACTTAGTCTATTCTTGAAGATGTACCTTAAACATCATATCGAAGATTCAAGTTAGAACAAATTAGAAGAAATGAAGACATGTGTTTCTGTTGGGGTGAAACTTGCAAATTTTGCTAAGTTATTACAATGACAGTATCTTCGATTTCGATGGATACAATGAAGGATTCGAAAAATGTATTCGAATTGAAATACTTTGTAACTTAGTGAGATTTGAAATTTCTTTAGAATATATTTGAAAAATAAGGCATTCTATTACATGTATTCAAAAGGAATACAAATGATTGGTTGAATGTCTATTCAAAATCGAAATGTATTTTGAATACAAAGGAGAGGAAAAGGAGTTTGATACTAAAGGATCTAAAGGATAAAAAGATTAAAAGATATATCTTTTTATTCATGTATAAACAAAATTCGAATAAAAATACATAGAGAATACATGAAAATAAAAGCTATTCTAAATCTTCAAAGAACTTGATTCCTGTCTTCCTGGGTCTTCAAAGAACTTGACTCATGTCTTCTTGTTCTTCATCTGACCCTCCTCGTTCTTCTTCTTCTTCCACAGGCTTTGATTGAGCCAAGGCAAAAGCATTAAGCTTTTCCGGTTGCGCGGCCTCTGATGCATGGGGCGGAAACAAAGAAAGCCTGGGAAAGTAACAAAGAAGATTCAATTTAAAATTGAGAAAGATGTGGTGAAGACGAACTGAAAAATAAATTGGCTATTACGTTCAACCTAAAGAAATCCTTAATAAGGATTGAAGAAGCTTATAACTTTGGCTATTTCGACAACCTCATCAAAGATGAGATCAAGAAATATCAGGTTGCTCGTAATAGCCAAAGGAAGAAACTTCTTCATTTGGAACAGAGAAATCGTTGAAGAAGCGGACTGAATGAAGAATAACGTCAAAGCCAATGGAAATTTATATTGATAAGATTGGATGGTGCCATTAATGTGCCTACAAAATGATCCAATCAGTTTGCAGATCAAACCCACGTGTGGTCGGTGGTCAAGATTCAACATTGAATTGACCAATCAGGATTTTAAACACGTGAAACTTAAGAGAAATTAATCAGTCAATATTTGGTTAAGTTTCCTGGTATGGATTGACAGTTAATCAAAATCGAAAGCTGATTCGATTTTGAAAGGAGTACAGTAACCTAGAAAAATTCACGAAGATAAAAGCAGTTGCTGAAAGTCATTTCGAAGGAAAATTGGAATTTCAAATGAGCGGTTACTGGAAGTTTGTTGAGAGAGCGTTCAAATTTCAAATGGAGCAGTTAGTGAACGTTGTTGTCTGAAGACAAATGTCAAAATCTCAAGCAGTCAGTTATTGAGAAATAGAAGACCATTGTTGATTTGAACGCGTGGCGTACTTAGAAATTTGACATGTAATATAGGCTTGTAAACGTGTCAAATCTGGTTAAGTGTTTGTTAGGATAGAAGTCTATAAATAGGTCAAAATTTGATGTAACAAAGGTTGGATTTCATTTTACTGAAACTTCTCTGAAACACCCAACGTCTAATATCGAAAACGACTCAGTGGTTTACTAAGGAGAGTGCTCAGTATGTGTATCCATACCAACTTTCAATTAATGTCATTTACAATTCTGCCATTTTCTTTTCTTTGATTTACATTCTGTTCTTTACATTTCAGCATTTTTCTTTGATTTCTTTACTTTCTGCATTTACTTTTCTGCAATTTTTCCTTTTCTTTTATTTAAATTCTGAAGTTTTTCTTCTCTGTTGTTTAATTTCTGAACTTTTCAATTTCTTCACTTTGTCCTTACATTTTCATCTCTTTGAAATTCTGTTTATCTTTTCAAAACTGATTTTCGAAGTTAATTTTGTTGCAAAGATAAGTTATTCAAAAGTCTGTTGCAATTTAAATGCAATTCTGAATAAACCTGATTATAAAAAGAACCTTTAGAGGATTCAGATTCTAGTCCCAGATTGTACTTTCAGAATCAAGAAGGTTTTTCGATTTCAATTGAAAATTTTCACAACAAACAGTTTCTTTAGTATTTTCGAGTTCTAGAGAAAGAGAATTCGAAATGAAGATTAAGTAGATTTTGAAGAGAAGGTTTTAACAAATAAAGTTGCAATTTCGAATAAAAGAACTCCGGGCAAGTGGGAATCAGATTTTGAATAGAAGAGAAGTTATGAGTCAGATGAAAATGGGAGTATAAAGTTATATCAGTATTTTCGAATCTAAGAAGCATGAAATTCTAAGTCAAGACGTAGTGAAATTTTGTAAGGAGGAATGCTGGTAGAAAGGGTTTAAGATTTTGAATGTGAAAGCCTTAAATAAATTGATGACAAAATTCGAATTCTAGAGGAAAAGCATTCGAAATGAAGACTTAATGAAGTTTAGGAGAAAGAATATTGACAAAAGAAGCTCAGAAATTCGAATATGGAAGCCTTGGACAAATTGAAGTAGATTTTCGAGCAAAATGCAAGAAGATTTCAATTCAGAAGATTCAAACATTTGAAAGAACTTTTTGAAGATAAGAAGACATGGAAGAAGGCTTGATGATTTCGAATGGATCTTAAGCAAATAACAAGATATTAATTCGAATAAAGGAAGCATGAAAAGATTGAACAAGGGAGTTTCAGACTTAGAAAATTTTCCAAGGTTTCATCTAAGACCTTTGAAGATTTTGAATCTAATATAGCCAAGATCCTTGAAAGATTTCAAATCCAGACTTAAACATATTGGCTAAAGATTTTGAACCAAAGGCTTAACCATGTTGATTGAAGATTTCGAATCAAACATAATCAGAATCACTGAACATTTCAAATTTGACACAACCAAATACTCTGAGGATTTCAGGATTAGACTTAACCAAATATTTTGAAGATTTCAAGTCAATACTGATCCAGATTTCCTGAAGATTTCAAATCAGACATAGCCAAAAATCATGAAAATTTTGAATGAAGATTGATCAAATATTCTTGAAGAGAATTTCGAATCAAAGCTCAACCAAGAAGATTGGACACGCGGAAAACATCTAATGAAGCACTACTAAAAAAATCAATATTAGCAAGAGATTTTAGAGAGGGATTTTAATCCCTCTCTATTTGCGAGGGATTTTGTGATAGATATTATAATCCGTCACAAAAGTTGTTGCAATTAAATTTTGTGACGGATTTAGAGAGGGAAAATATCCCTCGCTAAAATCCATCGCTAATTCCGTCACAAGATTTTTAGTGAACAAGTAGAGAGGGATTTTGTGACGGATTTTTTCCCTCTCTAAAAAATCCGTCACAAAAATTCCTCGCTAAATCAAGAACATTTCAGTGAGGGAAAATTCCCTCACTAATTAGCGAGGGATTTCATATTCCCTCACTAATTAGCGAGGGATTATAATTCCCTCACAAAATATCAATAACCTATACCTTCCATTTAGCGAGGGATTTCTAATTCACTCACTAAATAGCGAGGGAATTCATATTCCCTCACTAATTAGCGAGGGATTATAATTCCCTCACAAAGTATCAATAACCTATACCTTCCATTTAGCGAGGGATTTCAGATTCCCTCTCTAATTAACGAGGGATTTTGAATCCCTCACAAAGTATTAATAACCTATACCTTTCATTTAGCGAGGGATTTTAGATTCCCTCTCTAATTAGTGAGGGATTTTGAATCCCTCACAAAGTATCAATAACCTATACCTTCCATTTAGCGAGGGATATCAATTCCTTCACAAAATATCAATTATCTATACCCTCTATTTAGCGAGGGATTTCATATTCTCTCACTAATTTGCGAGGGAATTCAAATTCCCTCTCTAATTAGCGAGGGATTTAATTCCGTCACAAAGTATCAGTAATCTATACCCTCCATTTAGCGAGGGATTTCAGATTCCCTCTCTAATTTGCGAGGGATTATCTATTCCCTCTCTAGTTTCCCTTTTAAGAAAAACGTAATTTATTTACAACATTTATTAACAAACATATTCATAATTTTTATAAATAAGGAAAATTTTTTGAAAGAATTATTGCATTAAATACCTATTCACTTTTTGAATCAACGTGTAAATTCCCGTAGGGAGAGCTAACCCCACCATGATGGATGTTCCTGGCTCGAACAGAAATATTGCATTAGGTGGAGGTACATGTGGTTCAAACCAAAATCTTTTAAAAATATTTTATTTTCCCCTTTTAAAAAATGAAATTATGCTTTTATTTACATGTGTAAGATGTTATAACCCTAACCCTAAGTGTCTACTTTCAAGTTAGTTGAAGTGCAAGCAAAGTTTCAGTGTGAAATTTTATATGGTGATCACAGTGGATGTCGGGGGTGGTGAGGGGAACCTTGGAAACAAGTTTGGTGATTTTTTGAAATAAAGTGTAATTATGGTGAATTAATTGAAGATAAATAGAGGAAAATTAATGATAAATAGTTAGAGTCGCCAAAAATTTGTGGAAAAAATTATTTTAAGCACATTTTGCATGGTAATGCATGTTGGTGGGTTTTGGAAGAGTTTCAGAATTCGTGAATAAGTGACTTGCATGACGGCATGTGTAAGATGTTGAAACCGTAACCCTAAGTGCCTATTTTCAAGTTAGTGGAAGTGCAAGCAATTTTGAGTGTGAATTTTTATATGGTGATCACAAGGGATGTTGGGGTGGTTAGGGGAACCTTGGATCGAAGTTTGGTGATTTTTTGAAATAAAGTATAATTATAGTGAATTAATTGGAGATAAATAGAGGATAATTAATAATAAATAGTAAGAGTCGCCAAAAATTTGTGAAAAAATTATTTTAAGCACGTTTTGCATGGTAACGTTTGTTGGTGGGTTTTGAAAGTGTTTCAGAATTCGTGGATAAGAGACTTGTATGATGACATGTGTAAGATGTTATAACTCTTAACCTTAGGGGCGAAGCCAGAAAATGAATATTAATATTAACACGAATTATTAATGGTGTTTGATACTCTCATTTTAGAAAACACCTGTAAAAATTTTCGATTTGCTCTCTCTTTAAACATTGAAAACTTTTCAATTTGCTCTCTCGCTCTCTTTCTCTTTTCGGTACTGTCATTTTAGAAAGGCTTAAATATGTTTTTAGTCCCTATAAATATGGGTTATTTTCTTTAGTCCCTGTAATTTTTTTTTGGTTTTTCGTCCCTACAAAATTTTGCGTTAGCCTTTTTGGTTCTTGTCGTTAACTTTTAGCGCCACATCAACATACCACGTGTTTTTTCTGTTCAACTTAAATTTGTTTTAGTCCCTATAAATATGATCCTTTTGGTTTTAGTCCCTATATTTTTTTTTGGTTTTCCATCTCTATATTTTTTTAGGGTTAAATATGTTTTTGGTCCCTAAACTTTCACCTGAATTCAGTTTTTGTCCCCAATGTTTTTAAATTATTGAAATTAGTCGCTGCTGTCAACTTGTTAAAAGGATTTTTAATTCCCTCAAATTTCTCTCGATCTCTTAAAAAGATAATATTGTGAAATATAAATATTTATGATTCTAATAAATAACCTACTTCTTCAGTTTCAAATATTTATAAAATTCAAACTTGTTTTCTTATTATTATCATCTAATAATATATATTTCTCAATTAATTATTATTTTTTGACTAATCTCAATTAATTATTTTAAAAAGTAATCAAATTTAAAATTTTAAATAATATTATAATTGATTAGTATTTATAACTTCAATTACATAAAAGGATATGATATTAAACTATATAATATGCAGATAAAAGTATTTTTTAATATAATAAAATTAAATTTATAGTAAATTATAATCTTTAAAATAGAAAATAATAAGAGTTAGCTCATACTCTCTCAATCTCTTCGGTAAAAGGATTTTTAATTCCCTCAAATCTCTCTCAATCTCTTTAAAAACACAACATTGCAAAATATAAATATTCATTATTCTAATAAATAACCTACCTTTTCTATTTCAAGTCTTCATCGAATTCAAATTTGATTTCTGACTATTATCATTTGATAATATATATTTCCCATTTTATAATTTTATCAAGTAGTCAAATTTAAAAATTTAAATCATATTATAATTGATTAATATTTTAAAACTTCATTTATATAAAAGAATATGATTTTAAACTATTTAATATGTAGATAAAAGTATATTTTAATATAATAAATTTAAATTTGTACTAAATTATAATCTTTAAATTAGAAAATAATAAGAATCAATTCAAATCTCTTTCAATCTCTTTATTAAAAAGATTTTTAATTTCCTCAATTTTCTCTCACTCTCTTAAAAAGATAACCTACCGTTTCAATTTCAAATCTTTTTTTTGAATTCAAACTTGATTTCTTGTTTTATCATTTGAATAATAGTTTTTTGTGAATTTTAAATTTAAATTATGAAACAAAGCACATAGAAAGCCTTGGTATTTTATTTTATTATAGGTTTTTGTAAACAATTGTTACACTACAAAACTTGGGACTTCCAACAAAAAGATAAGTATGCTGATGTGACCGTGCATCTTAGATTTTTCAATTTCAATGCTTCAGATTGTGCCAAGCTGTCAATCCGTGTGCTGTTATTTTTTTCCTGGTCGTCCATTTTTTGGTGTGTGCTTTCTGATTTTTGAATGTGATGTTATTATCTTTTCATTGAAGTGAACCGCTCCATCCCTAGCCTCCCCTTCCTCCTTTCACTCTTAGCCTCTAAATCTCACTCCAAAAAACAAAAAGGCAGAAACTTTGAAGTGAAAACCTCTCCTCCCTTCTCCATAGCCACTCCTCTCAGTTCACTCTCTTAGCTTTTTACTCTTAAGTCTCAACCTTTCCCTTCTCCCAGCCTTTCATTCAAGCATTCAACAGCCTCTCTCCTCTTCTACGGTGACCACTCCCTTCTTCTCCGGCAACTATTCATTGCATGTTCTGAGGGCGGAAACGGCGAGACAGAAAGCTGTTTGTGCGATAGCAGATGGCCACCCTAGCTGCGAGCATGTTTCCATGGGCATTTTTTCTATCTTTATCCCTCTTCCTCTTTCCTTATGTTTTGGTTCGGTTTTTTCTTCTTTCTCTTTCAATCGCTTTTCCTTCTCTTTTTTTTAGGTGGTGGTGGATGGAGGAAAGCCCAAGCAAGGCTTCAACGAGTCTAGGTGATGGGAAACAGTGAATGAGAACCGAAAAGACGAGCAGGAGCCGATCTTGGCCGTTGATTACACGCTGATAGCTCCATGAAAGGTCGCACACCGTTTATTTTAATTATTACAAACAATTATTTATGTATTATTATTTCCTCAAGCAAGATCCATGATTTGTTCTTGGTTTTTGCTTTATCTGTAAAAAAAAAAACAAACATGAATTGAATTGAATTAAATGGGTACAAAACGGTATACATCTTTGTCAATGCCTTTGCCTTTAGATGATAACACTTGAAAGCAAAACAATAGTGTAGCCTCATACATACCCTATAAATCTAACCCAGAAAAATAAAATAGGTTATTCGATATTGAATTGAACGTATGATGTTAAGAGATTGAAAATTTATACTACTAAAAATTTTGAAATTAGAGAGGGAAGAAATTCCTCTCTAAAACATGAAAATCCCTCGCTAAAAAACCCGTCACTAAAAGTGGCGTCATTAAAATTTTGCGAGGGAATGCAAAAATCCGTAAATAAATTCCGTCACTAAATCCTTTGGAAAAGAAAGAAAAAATTTCGTCGCTAGTTGTGATGGAATTCAATTCATCGCTGATTGTGACGAAATTTGATTCCGTCACAATCAGCGACGGAATTGAATTCTGTCACAACCAGCGACGAAATTTTATCTTTCTTTTCCAAAGGAATTAGTGACGGAATTTAATTACGTAGCGAGGGAAAAATTCCCTCGCTATTTGTGACGGATTTTTGCTTTCCCTCACAAAAATTTAGTGACGCCACTTTTAGCGACGAATTTTGTTTCCGTCACAAAATCCGTTGCTAAATATTTAGCGAGGGATTTTTCATGTTTAGCGAGGGAATTTTTCCCTCGCTAATAATGATTTTTTTTGTAGTGAAGCAGGACACCTGTTCGGCCATAGATTAGGCAGTTAGGATTTTATCATATGTGTCTGTTGTAAATTAGTTGACCGTTAGGGTCAGAAGTCTATTAATAGGGCAAAGTAGCAAGTCCCAGGGACAAATTTTTCTCCATTCTATATACTTAAAAGTTACTCGAAAAAAGCATATTGTCTATCATTATCACGACTACTTGCTCATCCGAGAATACTCGAAAAGTATGTCAGTTTGAGAATTCGTCAACTTTTCAATACATTGTTCTTAAAATTTCTTTTACTTTCTTTCATTTTCTTTTACTTTTTATTTACCTTGTTTCTAGTCATTTATTTTTCCTACTTCTTACTTCTTAAAAGTGCACTAAATTATTTTAAAATCCACCAAGAGGACTTGATTCCAGTCCCAGATTGTCCGTAGGAATCTTTAACTATATTTAACCAAAAATCGCCACAAACAGGAATCCCGTCGACCTGATCAATACTTGGAATAAGAAATATTAGGTCGAACAGGGTAGCCAATATTAAGAACTCTGTCATTGAGATGGAAGAAAGAATGAAGGTATGGTTCCAAATGAACTCCTATTTATATGAGTAAGGAAAAGAGGATGAATAAATGCGTCCCAAAATGGCCCAATCAGTAAAGCCTTAATAAATAAGGTTGAATGGACGGTGGACGATGGTCAATGTGACCTTCCAATTGACCAAATGAAAATTGACATGTGGCAAACCAAAGTTGTAGGCAGTCAGCATTAAGTCTATAACTATTGAATAGGCTAAATGTCAAAATAATGCTAAGTGTTGGAAAATGCATAATCGAAAGGGCACGTTCGATTTCATAGACTGTGGAAATCGAAGAAGAATTTGAGAAGATTGAAAGGAGAGGAAGAATTTCGAGTAATCGAAAGGGAGATGATCTCAGAAAGACTTAGAAGATATTTTTTCAGGATAAGAGGCTTGTTTGAGGAAAACGAAGTCCTGAAGAAACAATTGAAAGCAGTTATTGGAATTTATTGTTCAAGACAGATGTCAGAATCATTGTTTTAAAAACCGGACCGATAATTGAACCGGTGAAAGCACCTGTTCACGATTCAATGATTCAACCATGGTTGAACCGGTTTTAATTAAATATTTTTTTATATTATATAATATTTTATTTAATAAAGTAACACAAAATTATAAGAAATTAAGATATATAAAGTTGTAAATCAGTATAAATGACCTTATTATAAGAGAAAAAATTAATAATGATTAGTAAAATAATAGATATCTATGTGTAATCCTTAAATATGTCTTTATTTATCTTAAAAATATTTTAGATTAAATAAAAAACAAGAAAATAAAAAAATTGATTTTTTTTAAAAGGACTGGTTCAACCGGTTTTCTGGTACTGGTTTTATACCGGTTTTTGACCGGTTCGACCAGTTCTCACCGGTTCTAAGCTCCTTCGATTTTTTGGGTTGAACGGACCGGTCACCAGGCCGGTTCCCGGTCGGACTGGTCGAACCGGCCGATTTTAACAATAATGGTCAGAATCATGGTGAAGTCTTATAAAAGTTCAAAAAGGGATAAAGCGGTTTGTATCTGTTAAAAGACGTGTCAACCATGCATTGTGCCAACACATATGAAATTGCTGAGGTGTCTTATTGGTATTAGTTAGCCGTTAGGATTAGGTATCTATAAATAAACAAACTTGTTATGTAATAAAGGTTGGATTCCATTTCTTTGAAAACTCTCTGAAACATCAATACATCCATCCTTTTAGTGACAACTGATTATAAAGAGATATTCAAGTATGCAATTCCATCCGGATTCTAATTTCAATGAATGCAATTACTTTTCTTTACAATTTTGTTGTTCTTTACTTTTTTAATCTTTAGTTCCTGCAATTTAATTTTGTTACTCATTTGTCATTTATCTTTCCTTGTTGGATATTTTCCTTTTACTGTTGTTATTTATTTCTTTCTTCTTCTCTACACATTGTTTCGATTTTTTTACTTGGAGAACAACAAGTGAGAGTTGTTACAATTTTCAGAATCAATATACCTTAGTTTTAAGTTTTAATTTAAAGTAAAAACACTATGAACCTACTTCTTAAAGAATCCCTTTTAGGACTGGATTCTAAGTCCCAGATTGTTTTTAGGATCAAAAGGTTAAAATTGATCTTTTTCAATATCTATTTTTATACCACAAACACTTACATATGTGGACCGCGCTCGGTCGTCTAACCAGCCACCACCCCTTTTTTGTGTGGGTGGCCACAAAAAACTCATTGGAATCTACATCCCGCCCAAGTTGTCGTCGCTACACAGAAAAATTAGACTAATTAATTATTTTAATTACAAATACAAAAATAATATAAAAGAGTAGGTTTTTACATACCATGCATATCCAACACAACCTCAATGTGGGCCTTGCGGCCCGTGGTGTGGACTGCCACGCCTCGACGAGAAGCCTGATTGCTCTTGTTACGAGCAAACTTCCCCTTGAACTCATCAGAAGTCCAGTAGGCAAAAAGACCCTCCCAGGCGAGCAATCCTCTGCTCGTACACCTTCTTAATTCGGGCCTCATCCTCTGGGGCCCAAGTAACTCTGGCAGCTGCTCAGGGTGAGGGAGGCTGGTCCTTTCCTGACGTAAACGAGTTGTCTGTGCAGCAAGCTCGCCCGGAGGTATGGACCTCTCTCTAATAGGTGGGACCTTTTGTCCACCTCTACCACCCATATGAGGTATATTTACCTAATTTTAATAAGGTTAAATTAAATATTAAAAAAATACCTATAAAGTAAATAAATAATTGCATAATAACCTAATAATTGATAATTAATTACTACATAATTACTAATTAATAACTACATAATTACTAATATTAAATAATTAGTGACTAATAATTAATAAATAAATTATAGTTACTAATTACATAATTACTAATAATAAATAACATAATGTTTAATAATTAATAATTAATAAACTAATAAATAATAAATAATAACTATATAATTACTAATAATTAATAATTAACTACTAATAATTAATATATAACTACCTATATACTTAAATACATATATAACTAAAATAACTACCTATATAATTAAATAATTACCTGAACGGCGACAGGTGGTGGTTGACGCCGAAGGAGGAAGAGGGAAGGAATAAGGACAGAGGGACCCGAGGACAACTATTTAAGATTTTGATCGGTTCAAAATGAACCTATGAAGGAGGGAGAGTATTTAATCGATTTGAAAATGAAAGAGAGAGAGGGAGAGAAATAGGAGGTGGTTGAAGAGGAGAAAATGAGAAGGAAGGAGGAGGAGAAAGAAGGAGGAAGAAGAAGAGGGGAGGGGGAAGGGTTTTGTGTGTGTAAGTTTTAAACATAGGTCGTTATGTTAAAAAAAATTCTGGCCCGCCAAATTTAATTTTTAATTAAAAATTAATTTTTTTAATTTTCAGAAAACAATAATTAATTTTTTTAGTATATCGATCGACGGTCTGGCCGTCACTACAGACCGTCATAGAGTATTAATTGCACAGCTACGCGTTGAGCTGCACATTTAATATTGTAGCGACGATGTAGCAACGGCTAGGCCATCGCTACAGTTGTAGTGAAAAACGGACGATTGAGCCAGTGACATTGATCCTTACTATTCTACTAAACGGGCTATTTGTATACCGACTTATCGGTAGGTCGGTACCCGATACAGAACCGTTTGATTTTTTTTTTCCTTTACTCAAGAACCAATTAAACTAAACCACAAAAACCCCTATTAAACCTAATCCTATATATAACGACGTGATTCAACGCCAGTACCTTACATTCCATGACCATGTTCCTTGATTGGAATGCATAAAAGATTGGTGGTTGGTTTCTATCATAGGACTCAAGTAACATGGCTGGGGAACACTTGGTCCCTAAGATGTCTTTGTTGGATCTGAATTTTCGTTCCAATTCCTATCATCTCAAACCCAAAATAGCAAACATGTTAAATCATTTGCAAAGTTCTGAAATGCTACGTGACGGCAAATGATCTGTTGTTAGTCCTATCTTACACATACACAGACCTAAGTTTTCTTTCCCTAATTGTAGAGCACAGACCAAAAATATCAAAATTGATCATTTAATTAGATGAAATAATCAAATCTAATAATAACATATATTAAATGATTCTAAATATATAAGAATCTTTTACGTTAATTAACTGCATTTATCTATTATTATCAGGAACAATATTATTTGTATAATTAGTCATTATTAAAACTTCTCACTCCTCCCTAAAGTGTTTAGTGGGGATTGAACACAAATTTTTTTTCTCCACAATCTCAATTTATATTCTCAGCCGAGTCACAATCTTTTAATTCTGAAGATAAGAATTGAAAAAGAAGAAACGAATATATATTATCTCCTAAATTAATTGAAGTTGTTATCTCGATCTCCAATATATTGTAGCTAGGTATTTTTGTAGGCATCCTAAAGCATCTTTTTGCGCGGCTGAAGCTAGCTGAAATGAAGCTATAAATTTTATTTTTTTTCTTGCCATGGGGTACCTATCTATAATTTTACAGAACTCTAGTCTATAAAGCCTATTCAGATGGGATATAAAGATAGAAAATGGATGGGAGACAAAGACACATATAATTTGTTAATTAAGAAGGATTTTGATTTTTTTTGTTTAACCACAGCTATCATCCCGGGAACATCCACATTATAGTGGGGCTAGCCCTTCTAATGGGGATTTTTTTCCATCCACAAGACTCGAACCCGAGACCTTACTTAAGAAAACAAGCATGTACCACTTGAACCAATCCGTTGGTAAAGGCTTTTGATTTTTGAAACACATAGTTTCAATAGGTTTCTATATTTTAATTCAAATCTTAATTGTAATAAAAAGTGGGTGGATGCTCAACATAAAAAAAAAATCATGTAAAAAAATTAAAAAGATAAATGCATGCTTTATTGAAATCCTCTTTTCCCATCTGTCTAAAATAAAAAGAGATTAATCATACATATGTAAAACTTTTTCAAGGTCTCGACAAGTGAGTTATTCAAAGATTATACAACTTATGTATATACTATTGCTCCTGATCATTGTCTTCTGGGGAATTGTGGTTTATTTTGTACATAGGAAATTGTGGAATATGGATGTGTTTGATCCCAGATTTAATGTGCAGCATATATAACTACTTATCATGAAGAATAAAATAGACTTTTAATTAATAGGTGACATTAAATAATCAAGTAAATTAATGTGCAGATCGATTGTGTTTTTAATTTTTCTATCTTTTGATTGAAGATATATATATATATATATATATATATATATATATATAAATGATTTTGGTTGAGGATAGAGAATAGAGAATGTGAGGGGAGGAAGCAGAGGCACATGGGAACAGGGGAGCATGTGGAGAAGATTCAGAGCACTTTGATGAATTAATTTTTGGGAGAAAGAGCAACAAGGAATAACATGGTGTCACCCTATTCCAAAGGGGTTGCCCCCAAACTTCCAATAAAGGGGGTAGAATGCAATTGGTGTAGGGAGGGCTAAAGAGGTACACCTGGTGGGGTCCATGCCCCCATTACGTACCCACCCTTTCTTTGCTTCCACCACCACAGAAATCAATGTGAGAAGCTAGGCTAGCTGGTTAATTTGGTTTGTGGGATTCCTTTCATCAGTTTCCCTTAGATACGCTTAACATTGGAAAAGTGAAAGCACCCAATGATTTCTCCATCAATGGATAAAAGACACATCCCATCCCATCCCCCCATACAACTCTCTATTCATTCACCATCCTTTTGCTCGTCCTTGTAAAAATTATCATGAGGATCATCATCACTTTTCATCATTTACCTAGAAGAACTTTGCACACAGCATATTACACACACATAAAATAAAATAAAATTGGTTTGATCTGACCCTTCAATATTCATATTTTTGCTTTATCATATGTGAAATATTTTTTTTTATATTAACCATATCTATCCCGGTTATGAGGCCAATCTTATTTAAAACTTAGTCATAGTTAAGAGATTCTTCACTCTTCCTTAAGAGTGTGTTTAGTGGGGATCAAATACAGGAGTTCTTCCCACAATCTTAGCCTGCATTACCACTTGAGTCACACTCTTTGATTAACAATTAAAAATAGAGTGGGAAAAATGTGAGGGAGAAAAAATAGAAAGAAAAAAAAAGAAATGAATATAGAGAGAAAAAATATGATAATTAATACAATAAGAAATGAAGAGAAATAAAAAAAATATAAAATGAGTTTAATATATATACACGGTCAGTGTAAAAAAATTTTACACAAATATCTAATGATGTGTTGTCACGTCATTTATTGAATTTAATAACTCATGAGGTGTTACATTCATTAAATGATGTGATAGCACATCATTGGATATTTGTGTAAAATTTTTTTTACACTGATAGTGTATATTAATTAAAATCATATAAATTTGAGTGTAAAAAAACATCATAATTATTATTAGGATTTAATTAGTATACACTGTCAGTGTAAAAAATTTTTATACAGACATCCAATAATGTGCCGCCACATCATTTAATGAATATGACACCTCATATATTATTACATTTAATGATGTACATCATTGGATGTCTGTGTAAATTTTTTTTTACATTGACAGTGTACATATATTAAACTCTTGTTATTATATATATGGCTATAATCATCTGGTTTATATCTAAGCAATTAATTTAGTATTCTTTTAATTTACTACAGTAATATATATATATATATATGAAAATGAGTTATATATGAGTTATAATACACATTTAATAAAAGCTATTTCATTTCACTTCTAAAAGAATTGATTTTTATTTTTTTTCAAATGAGCACTAAATATATATATATATATATAGGATATATAATTAAGGTGGGATTCTATTTTATATTAACTGAAAGGATTAAAAGTAAAAGGTGCGCATTCATGCCCAATGAAATATTTAGAGATGAATATATTCAGAGATCCCAGTCTATATATGTTTAATTATAGAAAATAGCCAAATATATATGTCCAGCAGATGCCAGACTCAGAATTTGATTAATTTAATTCCAAGTGCAAGTTCCATTGCTGATGAAATACTTATAAAATGACTGCTGGAGACTTGCATTCCAAATTTTGTATTATACTTATGTCCTTGGATTCTGGATTTTCACGTTGCCGAATTCCATGTTTCCTCGTCACACATGCATGACCTATATAACAACTTATTACCTTAAGATCAAGTGGGTTTTTTTGTTTTTATTTTTGGTCTCATCATACAATACAATAGTGGCAAGATTCCAGCTTAACTAAAAGTTGTTAAATATGTACGATTCAAAATGTGCCATGGCTCTGAAAAATAGTTCCTTTTTAATTTTTATTTTTCGGTGACAAAAATTTTGGTTTCGTTCTTTAATCAATTCGATCAATTATATTGGGTTTCAAATATTTGATATTTTAAAACCAATTAAGTATACCCCACAATAATGTATAAGCAAAATAATATAATATAATATATATACCAAGCACAAGCAGGCAACATCCAGATCTCTCTACAGAAAGCAAGCTTTGTTCTATTTTTTGGGTTTGCTTGTTCTTTGATGTGGACAGGTATTTACCAAACTAGACTTGCATGATCCCAATCTCTCATTTCCAGGCTATGCTGAGCAATAAAAGGCCAAAATTCCCATATATATTAAAAAAAAATTGTATGGTCCGGAACTTCATTCTGGAATCATTTGAGTTTAATTGAACTCATTTTTCCTTTTTTATGTGGACTTGAACTTATCTCTAAATCATATTTTATTTTTTATATATATAGACACACACTTTAAAAATTCGAAAAACATTGTGCTATATACAGATCGATCACATTCACACTTCTATGAATCTTCTATATATGTATCTCTCTCTCTCTATTAAATTTAAATGATAGTAAGAGCAGCCATACATACACCCGCGCATATACATTAATTTACCTTTTACGTGAATGCTAAATTTAATTATCTCTAATGCAATGTATATAACATATTAAAAAAATTGCATATATTATTTAATTTTAGTTATTTTTTTACATTAAACATTTGGGAAAAAAAAGAAGAATTGGTATTACACATACATGAATCTTTTATATATATACATACACACACTAAATTTAAGAATACATATGATGAGAAAGAAAAAAGTGGTAGCAAGAAAAAATGTGAAAATTAATGAAGTGTAAAAAAATGCACTCATACATATAATTCATTTCCTACCATTGATTTTATAGATTTATCAAAATCAATTCTACGTAATTGTAAACCAAACTAACTTACACTTAACGTAAGCGTGCACCACTCATTTTTAACCATTTATTTTAGACTTACATTAAGGAAAATACTATAAAATACGGTTTCTACATTGTGATATGTGTATAACCGATATGGATGTATTTCCAAACATATTGTAAATTAATCAATTTTTATTTTTCAAGAATTAAATTGATAATTTTCATTTTTTAAAATTAAAATAATAACTCCTATATATTTCAAGTAAAAAAAGATTATATATATATTATATAACCACGTTGAAAAATAAAAAAGAAAAAGAGAATTGGTGAGCCAGGAGGGATGGGTTGAGGAAAGGTCCAATATATTTTATATAACTTTATTTTTTTTTAATAATGATTTTTCTACACTCACATTTTATATACTCTCATTATTTTATATATCAATTATCATATTTTTTTCTATCTTTTTCCATACACTTCTCCACTCACTGGAAAATTTAAGTGAAAAGGAATGATTTTTTCTTAAATTTTTTTCATTCTATTTTCTCATATCTACCTTTACATCTATTTCTTTCTTTTTTTTATTTATTATCACATTTTTTATTTTTTTTCTATCACTCCACACCCATCACATCCAATTTTTTTAAGTGCGAAATTATATTTATCCTATTTGTGCATATTATTAAAACTAAACCTGTTAATTTCTTCTCTCTCTCTCATCTCAACCTAAAAATCGCTGTCTTTGGGTCTCTGTACCTATCATCATCACCATCCCTCTTTCTGAAAACTCTGTCTGTCACCATGAGAGTGAGAGCCAAACCAATGAATCATTCATTCATCCTCAGTCACCACCTTTTCTCTTAACTTAAGAAAGAGAGATATAACAGATCCATATCCAAACCTTTTATTTGCATGAATGGTATCATCACTACTTCCACCATCATATCCTCTTCTACCATGGCCTTCCCACCTTCACACACCTTCATCTTTCACCATAATGAAGATCACGACCACCTCCGTTCCACTTCAACCTCTCTCAACACCACTTTCCCCTCTTTCCCACCCCAACAACACCACTTTCTTCAAGGTCACAATTAACACACACCTCTCTCTAAATTCCAAAATTAAAGTTGATGTATTTTCTTTCTTACAAACATTCACTAGTGATTAGTGTTTTTTTTTTGTTGTTATTGCAGGGGGTGGTGGTGCAGGAGGTTCTTTCATGATGAAGAGATCGGTGTCGTTTTCAGGCATAGAGAACAACAACAACAACAAATGCGATGAAGTGCATGGAGATGATGACTTGTCAGATGATGGGTCCCAGTTAGGAGAGAAGAAGAAGAGGCTCAGTTTGGAACAGGTCAAGGCCCTTGAGAAAAGCTTTGAACTTGGCAACAAGCTTGAGCCAGAGAGAAAAATGCAGCTTGCTAAGGCTTTAGGCCTTCAACCTAGACAGATCGCTATTTGGTTTCAGAACAGGAGAGCAAGGTGGAAAACCAAGCACCTTGAGAAGGAATATGAAGTTCTCAAGAAACAGTTTGAAGCTGTCAAGGCTGATAATGATACCCTTAAAGCTCAGAACCAGAAACTACACGCAGAGGTAATAATACTTTAGTGTAATTGGATCATATATTGAATTCTTCAAAACTCTAGTCTAGTCCCTTTCTTGATTAATTAATTCATTACACTATATATAGTAAATGGTTTTGGAAAAAATGAGAACTTGAAACTCAAGATCTTGGAGGTTACTTAATTGGGTGTCTTCAATGTCTTCATTCAAAATATAATCTTGATTCAGATATATGTGTATTCAATAGAGCTTCAGAGTCTCCAATACCCAGATGTCTTTTTTCTCTTTATATTTATTTTTCACAAAATTTTTCTCTTCCTTTCCATTGCTATATTTTGTGAGTAGAGTGTATCAATGTAGAAAAAGTTTTTCTATTTGCCCTTTTAGTGATCTTTGCTTTCCTTTCCCCAATAATGGATGTGTAATTCATATTTTGGTGTTTGAAGGGAAAAAAACTAATCTTTTCTTTAAATTGAGTTAATTATAAGAGGGTTCTTATTTTTTGAGTTTTGGTACTTATATTTACTGAGAAAACTCCATTGCATTATATTGATTTAGTTATGATGATCCATCCCACATGTGTTTGTGCCTTTTTAAAGTGATTGATTCCGTCATTAATTAACTTTCTGCTTGATGGTTAGTCGATCATTCTTGGGAAGAGTCAGTACTGTGACAGTGTCAGAACTCAGAACTGCAAATTAATAGTAATGTTTGTTTTTCTTTATCTATTGAAGGCTCTGTGTTATAACTATTCCATGTTGCTATAAAAAAAAGACAAGGTACCATTTGATCTCATCATTCAAGCTTAGTCACCACACATGGAACAAAATTCAATAAAACATGAAATAGGAAACTGATGAGAATCAAAAGCAATATATATATATATGTTGATATGTATCACCTTATTAACTCTTTTTGGTTTTACTGTATATGGTGTTTGTTTGCAGTTACAAACACTAAAAAGTAGGGACTGTTGTGAAACTGGAACAATTAGCCTTAAAAAGGAAACTGAAGGTTCTTGGAGCAATGGAAGTGATAACAGCTCAGACATTAACTTGGATCTCTCAAGAACACCAGTTATGAACAGTCCTGTTTCTTCTCAGAATGGTATTAAAAGCCTTCTACCCAATTCCCTAAAACCCACCAGCATAACACAGCTCCTTCAATGCTCATCAAGATCAGATCTTCAAGATGAAGGCTTCTGCAACATGTTTCACCACATAGATGAGCAGCAGAATTATTGGCCATGGCCTGAGCAGCACCATTTTCATTGAACCAAAACATGATTTTGGACATCAATGACTATTTGAGAAAATCAATTAAGTTCATTAGTCTTAGCTCAATTTCTTTTCTTTTTTTTTTTACCAGTTTTTTCAATTTATGTTTATGATGTAGATTGGTGTATAAAGTTGGAACAAATCTACTTAAGTCATTCAGAGGTGGTGGTGGACTTTGAGTAGTGCAACTTCTTTCCCATTATACTTTAGTGTTCTGCAAAAATTTATATATTTTGCTAAGTTGAAATAAAATATTATAAACCATAGTTATTATATACGTACGTCTAAGTGGATTTCCAGCTCTGGCACATAGTATGGGCCACGAATAAAAATAGGATTCTCTGTCTGCATTCTTTAAGAAGATATTTTATTTCATGTTGGTGCTTTGGAATCATGATATTGATATCATATCATCATGGAAAAAAAATAAAATTGCATGAAAGGAAAAAAATAAAAGGCGTTTGGAGAAAGTTCACCTAATGAAGAGCGTGGCTGACTTGAGTACTGATGAGAATGAAAAATGATGCTATGATAGAGAAAGAAAGAGCCAAATCTAGCTGGGAGTTTACAGAGTAGTGGGGTTAGGGAAGAAGGATTCTGAGCACACAATCCAAGAGAAAAAGCTTAAGTTAAGAGGCAGAGTAAAAAAAAGGAAAATTATTAGTAAAAGGAAATTTTTTTTACAAATTAATCATGATGGTGATGAAATTTGAGGGCAACATTTGCCAATTTTAATCTGACAAGGGAAACTACTTGACTCTGGATCCTGAACAAGATCCATGTGACCTACTGCCAAAGCAAAAGTTTTTCTCTCTTTCTCTCTCTCTTTCTTTTAACTCTGTATTCTAAAGTTTCTTAGTTGCTGTCTGCCAAAAAGTTGATCTAGGATTTGTTTGCTTAAAATAGAGTAGACTCCTAATAGAATAAAACATTACACAGAGTGGTGCAACTATATGTTAATAAATAAAACAAATACATGCAGTGATGCAGGAAATGGTGTAGTTAATTATTGTTTGAAGTAGCAGTTCCACCAAACTATTTTAATTAATAGTTATGGTCAATTTCTAAGTTTTAACTAAACTCATTTTAGAGTTTAATGGAGAGAACTAATTATACAATTGTAAAGAGCCATAACTCAGTGACAGAGTGGTCTAATATTAATTAGACAATGTTACATCTCAGTTATGATCAAGTTACAAATTTACTCACTTTAATTAAACAGATGTAAAGAAATCTGATGAATTTTATCTGATAAAAAATCTAAGAATTAACATTACGAGTATAACATTTATGAATTTGTCATGATGTTTTGATTTTTTCCCGTTAACAATTCATGAATCATGTCCTAATTAAGATTAAAAAATCTTTAAATTTAAAAGGCTTATATTTATAAGGCTCTAAAAATACGAATGAGAATTTAAATTTACACATGTAAGATGTTATTTTACTCCACTCCAATAATCATTTGGAGTTGTTTAATTTTGCTTATATATATGGTTAAGTCTCTCTCTAGTATCTCTATCAACAAATCAAGGTTTAGAAACCGACCTACATAATTATTCCTTATCATATTTTGTATAGAAAATTATGAGCAATAGTTTATTTTTTCTTTTTGTGCAAATAGTTTATAATAACTTATATCATCTAGCTATATATCTCAGAGAACTAAATATTTTCATGACATATATCAGATATGTAGCTATTAATGATAGTGTAGATATATCATGCATGTGAATAGGAAATCTATATATATACAGATCCCAATATTACAAACCTCCAAATGGAAGTGGAAATCTGTTTAAGAGATTGGGGCCATTTGAACTGACACATAATTCTATGAACATTAATGAGTTGCGTATCTGATGCAGCCATTCACCAAGACATGTGCAACCATTGTAATGTGTGGCTATGTAACAAAAACATTCACAGACAGTGATTAGCTAGTGAATTGTCTTTCTTAATTTGGGTCAGTATACTGGCATGGCAATATTTCAAGGAAACAGGAAAACATGTTTGTGGCAGTTCTTCAGTTTCTTATCATATCACATTTATTATAATTAATGTCACAGTTGGACTTGGAATGAAGTGGTCATGCCCTGTTATTAACCCTATATGTTGGTTGATTCTGCCCCATAGAAGCTTTTATGTCTTTATGATTTGTACATTCGTTGATTGTAAGTAATGTGCTTCATGCTTTTATCAAAAGTGGGAGTTGTGGCAATGAATGAATGTATAAATTACTAAATTTTTAGAAAAGTAAAACCTAGATCTAAATAATATATATAAAGAGCTACTGTTAATGTGCCAAGTGTTAGACAGAATCATAGGAGATATTCCAATGATAGGGTGTTAATGCTTTCTTATTGATTAATTGGAGTTTAAAGGAGGACACATGATTATGAAATTGGTCAACTCTATCATATATATTCATATATTACTATTGAATTAATAAAAATTTTCATTAATGAAGAGTGTCATTATTGGAAGATCTCTCTTGCTTCTTCACCGACAACAGGATCGATCGACACGCTATTCTAGAGGCATGTTTGGCATTGGTAATATCAACACATCAAATTGAAAATAATGTTAACGGTATATGGTAATCCATGCTAGCTACTATGTTTGTAATTGTAAGCTGCATTGGGGAAAAGAGAAGGTTTATTAAAAACTTTTCCCCTTTGAGAATTTGATTATTTCAATTTTACAAAGTATTTTTTTACTCTATTTTCCCTTCAATCATTTTCCCTTCAATCATTTTCTTCCCTTTCTAAACTCATAACCCTTGTCCTCTCGTTTTTTTTATATATGTAATATGTATATGGTATGAAATTTAATAAAAATTTAATATCTTTTAGTATTGGTGTAATATTATATAAAATATTAATGTATTGTAAGAAAAAGTTTATTCTATATTTGATGATACATCATATATACATATATATAATATTAAATAAAACAAAATTTATCATTTCAAGAAAATCATTTTTAATTAAATTAAAATATATTATATTTGCATTAACTTATTATGCTATATTAACTTTTAGAGAAATGAATCTCTATGAATCTTAGACAAGAACTAGCTAGTCGTGTCCAGTACTACTTTATATATTTAATTAAAATATTAGGACTGTATGCATATATGAATATCAACAAAATTCTATAGTAATAGAAACCTAATCTAATAACTAATGAAAATTTTAAGACGGATCTTGTAATTAAGAGTCTTAATTAAATTCTAACACGATAGTCTAAGTTTATATTTATATGCGTGTGTGAAAATCTTTTAAATAGTCTTTAAATGAACTATTTTTTTATGTATTTAATTAAGAGTTTAATAGTCGATCAGTATAAAAAAAGATTTACACAGACATCCAATGGTGTGCTGTCACACTATTTATTAAATTTAATAATTTATGAGGTGTCACATTCATTAAATGATGTGGCGGTACACCATTAGATGTATGTGTAAAACTTCGTTACACTGACAATTATATCAATTAAATCCTTTAAGTAATATACACATTACTATACAATTAAGTATTAAAGTTTTATTTTATTTTCATGCAACATATTTTATATGTATACGTACTTTTGAATAATATTTAAAAAAATTAACACTAATTTAACTTATAAGTTTTATAATATAAAAAAGTCTTATACTTAACTACCACCAGGATTAGCTAGCGATATAGGGGGTTTTAGAAAATCTATGAGCATGTTGTTGAGTTTGAGGTGTAATATCATTGTAATAGTTCCCTTGAGAGAGTTGTGCTCAAGAACTTAGTCTATCAATGTGTGATTTAAAAAAAAATACCACCAGGATCTTACAGCATAGTATTAACTACTACTATTAGCTACTAAAGTGTTGGCTTAAAAAGTGCACCAATCAAATTAGACTCCTTGGCAATGAGAAGTGTCGATATAAGGCAAATCAACCCGATATGGACTTTGTTATGTACTGTGCATATATATAAAAATGGGTTAGCCCAAAAGCTAAATATAGATCAAGTTAATTGGTTAATATATATTGGCCTGTTTTGGTTTCCTTGTTTGTTCCGTTTCCTTTACTTATTTATAAAATTAGAGCCTAAAAGTAAATTTAATAATTACTCAATTAACTTGAATTTAAAATTTTAAACTAATTTTAATTTAATGTAAAAAATATTTATTACTTATAAAATAAATGAATGTTTTTTATGATTGCAATAGAGTTTTTTTACGATTTAATGAGTATATATATGAAAAACTTAAGCAAGTCTAATCTCACCCATTAAATCTTTATTATATAACTTATATCTTATAAAAGAGATGGTGAATAAAATCATAATATATTTATATTATTTTACTATATCTCTCTCTATATATAAAAGTAAGGTAGTAAAAGTAGCCTAAAAATCTAAAGTGAGGACACAATAGTAAATTTCTTTAAGCAAAACTTTTAAAAATAGAAAGTATCTTTTACATTTTAAATGATTGATATTATGCATTACCATTAATCAACTATATTACTTATATTAAAGTGAATATCACTATAAAAATAAAAAACTATAATAATAAATATAAATAATGATAATATAAAACATATCTAATAATTTAAAAAAAATAAAATTTAAAACATTCTCAAACGCTTAAACAATCATTTTAGAATCATGTTGATAGTAATTATAGTAATTATTTTATTCTAGATATCTTTTTTATATTAAATATCAATATTTTTTAAAGTCCAGTTTAACAACTTCAATATTAAAAAGGAAGGTTTATAACATAAATAAAAATATAATGCGAAATTCAAAACATAATAAAATAATTTAAAAAAGATAAAACTTAATTTTAAAAATAAAAATGTTATATAAATTTGAAGCATCCTCAAACACTTTAAAATCATTTAATAATTATAATAATAATAATTATATTAATTATTTAATTATAGCTACCTTTATTATATCAAACATCAATGTTAAAGCTAATTTTAACAACAAATATTAAAAAAAGGTTTATAACATAAATAAAAATATAATACGAAATTAAACATATTAAAATAATTAAGAAATAATTTTATAAAATTAAAAATGTAATACGAAATTTGAAACATGTTAAAACATTTAAAAATCATTTTATAATTATATTAAAGATAATTATAATCATTATTTAATTATAGTTATTCTTATTAATTTAAAATATATCTAATAATATAAAAATATAATACGAAATTTAAAACATGCTGAAACACTTAAAAATCATTTTATAAATGTGTTAATAATAATTATAATAATTATTTAATTATAGTAACTTTTATTATATTAAATATCAATATTAAAGCTCATTTTAAAAATTTTATATATTATACTAAGAGACTATTCCATAAGCATTAGGCATAAGAAATTAAATATTATAGTGTAGATAAGTTAACAAATAAAATAAAATAAAATCTTTTCAAATAAATAAAAAGATATAAAAGACTATGGGCCAATTCGGATGCACTTCTCCAAAATAACTTATAGGGAGTAAAAAATAGAATAAATCAAAGATGACACATGTACACGACGAGTATATATAAAAGCAAGGTATGAAAACATCTCTTCATACCACAATAGAAATAAATACATTAATAAAAAATAAACATGTGATGAGTGAGAGATAAAATGTTTAATTATATCATATTATATTATATTATATTATATTATATTACATTATATTATATTATATTATATTATATTATATTATATATTAATTACAGGAGGATAAAATTTTTACTAGCTAGAAAGCATATCAATATATAAGTCACGGGGATAAATATTTATATTAATTTCTAAATTACCTGAGATAAATATATATTATACTAGAATGAAAATATTTACATAAAAACACTTTAATACTTAAATTTCAAGACTAAGTACTTATAGTTAAGAGATAAAAATATTATATTAATTAAAAGTCATTAATCTTTTCTTTATATAAGAGAACATACATGAAAACATAAAGTTCTATGCTTTTATTTAATCATACCATTACATATTTAATTGTGTCATATGCATATTTTATGAAATTATTATAAATTTAATTTATTTAATGTCATATTACTTTCAAAATTGTATTAAGAAATACTTACTATTTCAATTTTTAATTTATCTATTATTTAAATTTTATTTTGTAATATGTTTAACATTGTATTAACCTTATTATTACCTTTTCATGTTTTAATAGATACATTTATTAATAAATATTATACCATTAGTGCAATATGTAGCATATATCCCAAATTCTATAAACCATTTTCATAAACAAAATAGGATTAGAAAGATGTTTTATAAAAAGGAATTAAGAAAACGGGAAAAGAAACTACGTTTGAAAAGGGGAAAAAGAGAAATTAGGGTGATTCTGTTTGGTAATTTCGCCCAGGCTCGCTTACGCGCGCCTGAGCGAGAGTACTAGGCAGAAAATATGAGTTTCTGTCTGGAAATTTCGCCCAAGCTCGCTTGAGCGCACCTGGGCAAGGATATCAGCTGAAAGGGGAAAATTCTGCTATGGTTTTTTCGCTCAGGCTCGCTCGATTGGGAGAGACTGAGCGAGAAAACAGAGCCAAAATAAGGGTTCTCTATTTGGAAATTTCGCCCACTCACGCTCAGGCTCACCTGAGCGAGAAAGGCACTCTCACCCGGTCTCGCTCAAACGCGCCTGAGCGAGAGCGCGCGGACAGAAAGCTTTGAAACACGTTTTTAGGGTTTTTCTCTCATTTTTCTCCTTCCTCCCACTTCTTAGAGAGAGAAACGTAGATAGAGAAAGAGAGAAGAAGAAGGAGAGCTGTCACCCCTTCCTTGGATCATTTTCAAGGAGCTTGGAATCAACATCATCACCCCTCCATTCCCCATATTCACTCGCTTTAAGGTGAGTGTGGTTCACCCACTCACTCCATTCTTGTGTTTTTCTCTTTAAATGCTCCCTCCTCTATCTTCCTCTTCTTTATTGCTTGTATTGTATTTGCATTGCATGGCATGTGTTATGATTGAATGGTTGATTAGAAGAAATATTTAGGGTTTGAGATAGCTAGGGTTTGAAGAAAAGACTAGACATTGCATATCCCTTCCTATCTCCTTCCCCTATATGTTAGAGGTTGGAGGAATGTATTTAACTGTAATTACTCTTAATCTATGGATTGAACATGTAAAACTGTATAAGAGGAAAACTGATGGGTCTCCGGACCAAGAGGTAAATTAAATGGGACTTCGGTCTAAAGAGGAAAATGGGTCTTGGACCTAAGAAGATTTTGAATGCAAAAATGTAAATGTGAATGTAAATGTTAATCTAAAATAAAAGGTTAAATGGCTACAAGGGAGACGTTCCTTGAATGGTATTGAGCTCAATCCAGGTTAGAGGATTAAGTGTTAAGACCCCACCGGTGTTGGGTAATACACCAAGAGGTTGAATGTCATGTTTGATGATTAAATTTTTATGGTTTAATTTATGGACTTCCGTTGTGCATATATTGCATGTGCACCTACACCGCTTGCATGATCACACTCACTGGGACTTTAGTCTCACCACACATTTTGTGTGATTATTTAGGTGTGCAGGGTTCTCAACCCATGACTTGATGGAACTATGGTAGGATTGCTGATGGGTCATGTTGACCCCTTTTGATTATATTTAGGTTTTCCCTTTTGGTATAGGCATTTCTATGTATTCTTTTGGCAGGATATCCTAGTACATGTGATGCCTTTGGGGATGTTTTAGTTGTTCCATGACACATGTACAAGGGTATCCTCTCATGCCTATAGAAACTAATGAAGTGTATTAGCCATTGTTAGCATACTTAATGATTTGATTAATGTATTGATATTGAGCTTAAGTATTGTTGGACTGCCTAAGATATGTGTATGATTTATTGATATTCATAATGTGCGAAATAATTTCTGTAATTCGAGAACATGCTTCCAACGGGCACTATTGTTGAAATTAGAAATTAGGACGTTACACAGTAAACCACTCATGTGCATCACACACTTTGATAAATGAAAATGGGAAATGATAGTGATAGTCTTTTGAGTAAAATTCTTTCTCTAGCATCTATATGTGAAAGGGGTATAGGAGGGAGATTTTAAAAAATGGTCAATTTGGTGGAGAAACTTAAAAAAATAAATAAATAATGAATATTTATTTATTTATAAATAATTCTTTGTTATATATAAATAAATAATGAATATTCTTTTAAATCTAAATGTTATATATAAATAATTCTTTGAGAAAATATGATAATAATGAATATTTATTTATTTATTTTTACTACAATATGTATTTTCAAAAGATAACTGTTCTCAGTGGAGAGCAAGTAAATTGACCTCTAGCCACTATTGTTGAGCTCTTGATCAATCTAGTTTGTCATTGAACACGTCCCTCTTGCCCAATCCTTCTCTCCTTAAGTCCCTATTTCTCTAATAGTCCTATCCTGATTATTGAGCCCCTCTTGCCCCGTAGTGCTTTACGAGTGCCCCGCTTTCTGGTAATAGGTGAATTATCAAAAGGCCCGTCATCCTTGTTCATTGGTAGACCCAAATTCAAGGGGAGTACACAATCCATTTTCCACTCAACCTATGTCCCCGGAAGTATACAGCCCAAGCTCAAGCATTGGCCTACGAAGGCGAAGAGCTCCATATTGACTACTCGACCCATATCCCATGGAGTATAATAATTTTTTCAAAAATATTTTAAAAGATAAACAAATACATGAATCATTGTATATTTTCCTTTTTCTAATATTATATATTTAATTATTTAATTAATTAGATGATATATTGTCTTTTCCTACTCGTTGGTATATATAAAGCTTCAATAAAGATTATACATTGTATTCAAAAAATAGGGAGAATTTTTGTGAGGATGGAAAAGAAAGGTAAAGAAAAATACAAGTTAATTGCGATAATGTGCACGAATAAAAAAAATAAGTGTGGAGTTAAGAATAAATAATATGAAATTATTGAATTAAGAAGCTGATAAGTGCTAGCTCTTAGTAGAATTTAGATGTGAATTTAGGCACTTGTTATTTTTAAATGCATCAGTTTAAAGTCCAAATTTCCCTGATTTAGAATAATTGAATCTAAAAGTAGATTTTGTAGGATTATAGAAATTATGGATAAAAGGGAAGGCTCAAGGCAATGAAGAAAGAAGATAAATGAAGAAAATGATTCTATTCAAATTTTCGCTTGAGCGAAATTTGCTCACTTAAGCAAAATTATCCTAGAATCAAGCATTAGACACTGCTCATACCCTCCTTGAGCATGAACCATTAAGTGCTCTTTTCGCTTGAGTGAATTTCGCTTCACAGCGAAAATTCACCTACCCAATCAGTGAATAGAAAACATAAAAGGCAACAGAAGAGGAAACATGGCGCAGAGAGATTCAAAATAGAGAAATCGAACGAAACTTATGGAGAAGTCTAAGCACTCATTCTTGATCGATCTTTACTCATTTTCTTCTGTTTTCATGACTGCCATGAGTGGCTAATCTCCTATTTGGAATTGAAGGTAATCTTCAAACTCGAATGTATTATAGTGATTTATATATATAGTTGTTCATTTCTATAGATGTTGGTAATTCCATTTTGTTATTAATGTTTGATTCTATCTTATCAGAAGTTTCTTGTGACACCCTTCTACCCCAAATAATAAAACAATTATCAAGCTAAATTATGAGGAAAATTGCAGTTAACACTGAGGTAAAAAGGTTCACAAATCCTCTTTTAAATAAGTACTTAATCCAAATCCAATGCTGACTTCATAAAAGAGTAAAATCAAGGTTTTCAAGAAACTAAATTATCAACATAATAAAGACATAACTTGGTCGTATAAGACCCTTGGAAATAATTTTTCTAAATCTCTACATAACCAAATAAGAAATATAAACTCCTAGACACTAAGCGCCGATGTCACATATATCAGATCGAGACCCTGTCCCTTCAAAATTCAGCACTTTGAGTGCCCTCTTCGTCACCTAAGAAAACCACAAGAGAGAGTACGGTGAGGAATGTGTAGAAACACAGGGAAACACTAGAAGGGGGGTTGAATAGTTTTTCTTAATATTTTTGAAAGCTTTTTCAAAACAACAAATATAAAACTGTTTCAGACAGGTTTTTGAGGACTGTCTGAAGTTTTTAAGATAGCTTCTGGAGATATATTTTAAAAGGTTTCTTAGCTTTTAAAAAATTTAGAATTGCTTTTCAACTCCCTTAAATTAGTATAAACGAATTGACAAGAGTTAAGGGATAGAAAACTTAGCCAAGGAATTTATCCTGGTTCACTCACTACCACTGTGAGCTACGTCCAGTCCCAATGCCAACTAGCACTTGGATTTTCTCTTAATCTTTCACAAAGATTACAAGTATTCTTTTACAGTCAAGCCTCTTCAGGCTCTACAACCAAGTATTCTTTACAGCCAAGCCTCTCCAGGCTCTACAACCAAGTATTCTTTAGACACCAAGCCTCTCCAGGCTCTTACAAACAAGTATTCTTTAGACACCAAGCCTCTCCAGGCTTTTACAAACAAGTATTCTTTAGACAACAAGCCTCTCCAGGCTCAAGAACGATCTTACAGAGAAAAGATAAGTTTAAGCTTTTAAACTAAACCAGTTATAAGCTCAAACAAATAAAATGTACAAAGATAACTGAGGTATTCTCAGGATATACAAATGTGTGTACAAAGAATATTATCAGAGAGTTTTTACAGAGTAAAAACTAGTAGCGATTTGTTTCTCTTTGATTTTCTTGAATATCAAAATCTTTCTCTGTTCTTCTCTATATGTATATGCAGAGGTGGTCTTCATGAGGGGTATATATACCCAGACTTCAGTCCGTTGAAAAAACCACCGTTTAGAGATAGCATTAAATGCTATTTAATCCGTTGTGAGACATGCTTCTGAGAGTCCTGACCTTTCTGACACAGAACAAGGTTGCATCTGCCAAAAAGCTGCTTCAAATGTTGTTGCAGAGGCTGCGTTGCAGGAATTTCCTCAGTGGTGTATGAATTTCAAAAACACCAGGAAAGACCTCTGTGTTCCTTGCCATAAATATGCTTGAAAAGGTACGTGCAGCAGAGACTCAGAAAACGTCTTCACAAAACTTCAGCAAAGGTGCCACGTCATTAATGAGACTTCAGACAGCTTCAACACTTCAGACGGGTTGGGCACTTCAGACGGCTTCAACACTTCAGACAGGTTGAACCTTCAGAAGGCTTGATACCTCAGACAGTTTGAAACACTTCACAAAGTCTTTTCGTAAGTTCATAGTGGCTTGCTGAAATCATAGATAAATCATTAAAACATATATGTATCTAAGATGAATTATTTTAACCCAAATTTGTTAGTCATTAAAACTTGGGAATTATATTGTCTTGAAACATCATAATTTACTTATGATATTTTTGAGACTCAACATTCTCCCCCTTTTTAATGATGACAAATTTGCTTAAAAAATATACAAATCTGAAAGGAGTTTTTAATATAAAAAAATGATAACTCCCTCTCAGATGATGAACACTTAAACTGATTTACTCTTTTCAGTTTTATCAGTTTCTTATATGCTCCCCCTGAGTCCTGTAATCACTTCAGATTCAGATGTTGTTAGTTTTTATACTCCCCCTTTTGTCATCAATCAAAAGGGTTTCCAGAGCACAACAACAACAAACGCAGACAATAAATCACAACAAAAACATGAAGGATAACAACAAACTCAGACAATAAAGCACAACATTCATGAGTAAAAACTAATAGATTATAGCAAATAGTTCAGACAAACAGAAATTTAAACACTTGAAAGAAACGAACTAAGAAACATGGCTACACATCATAGACTATCCATCTTTCTTCAGCAAAGCTTCCTTCAAGAAAGAAATCATCTTATCTTTGGCTTTGTCAATCTGAGAAAGAAGAGCAGTCTTCATATCCTCATGGCCATATTTAATCTGTTGTTGCTCTTGAAGGATTTGGTCTTACTTAGCAACAAGGTCTGCATTCTTCTTCTCCAGCTTCTTTATCTTCATCCTTAGCCTTCTATTTTCTTCCTCAGGATCAGGATCTGATTCATAGAAGATGATTTGAATGTACCTACATACAAATCGCAGCACTCCAAAACCTGGAAACAACCCATACTCATGAGGATGATAGACAGGATGAAAGAAGGTGCCAATGGGGTTTAATAACTCTCATTCTTCATGAAATGGTGCAGTCAGAGGGGGAAAGGGTTGTCTGATAAACATATACTGCACATTGAGGTGCTTTCCATGACCAACTAGTGAATCTTCATCAGGTCCAGATGGCCCAGAAGAGGATCCAGCATCCTCTCTTATCTTCCAATACGAAGCCCAAACTCTGTCTCTGAGACTGTGATCCATGCCTCCTCCTTGCTTCTTTATATTGGCAGGAAGCTCTCTCCACTCCCTTGGAGTCAAAGGCTTGAAGGGGGCTGAGTAAACTTTAGGTTCTTTAAACTTATCTTCAGAACCCTCCTTCAAAGGATACCTAGGCACAATCCTATCAGGTTGCACCAGAATTTTGGTGGTTGGCCTGATTGAGAAAGTCCTAGGAGGCTTGTAGCCTCTCATACCTATGCCCTTGAGACAGTCTCTTTCAAACAGCTCTCCTTCTGTATACAGCTGCCTAGAAAAGCTCCAGTCTTCATTGGATAATTTCAGACAGTCTTCATTAGAGAAAGGATTGAGTACTGCTGATCAAAGCTTCCCTTGTACTTATCTCTTTCAGCTTCAGCAGTGTGCTTGATCAAACCTTGATGCAGAGAGATGGGAGGTGCATCTCTGAAGTAAAACAACTCTTCATAGAGGTTTGGGAACTTAGGAACCCTTTCCCTTTCAAAGAAAGGTCCCTCATGCCTCTTATGAGGCACTTCAGCTTCTTCCTCATACTGATGATCAGTGTAGGGGAATGCATAAGGATCAAAAGTGGGTTCTGTGAAGAAATCCCTACTTTTGGGTCCAAGCCTAATGTGTTCAGGCAGCATACTCCCTTTCCATACCTTGGAACTTGATCCTTGCTGAATCTCCACAACAAGTTCTTCAGATTGAGCTGACTCTGAAGATGATGAAGATGATGGTGAGAATGAGGGTGATGGAGGAGATGATGGTGATGGTGGTGCAGGTTCTTCTTCTTCAGTAACCATAGGTTGATCATCAACCTCTATTTCTTTTTCTTGTTCTTCAGTAGGCCTCTTTTCAGGTGAAGAGGGTGGTGAAGGGGTCACATTGTCAAACCTGACTCTAAGCCTCTTTACTGGAGTCTTAGCCTTTTCAGGTTCAGACACCTGCTGGTTTTCTCTTTCAGCTTGCTTGGCTTCTCTACGTTTTTTGAAATAGAGATTGGCTGTGACAAACTTCTAGTACTTGTCAGCCATCTCCACAGCTTATTGTTGACTAGTCACACTTCTTGTAACCCTAGTAGTAGGTTCAGGAGCCACCTCAAGAAGTCTACTTCTCTTCTTCTTCCTCTGAACAACACTGGATCTTCTTCTTTTCTTAGAACCTTGAGCCGAGGTTTCTTGCCTTTCATCATCAGCTAAGGCAAGCTGTGCAGCCACAACAAGTGCATGATCAGACTTCTCTTGTTCTTCTTTTTTTTCCAGCTCCTCTTGCTCCAAAGCAGTAGCTATGGCAGCCACTTGGATTAGTTCTGGATCAGAGGGGCAAGTAGCCAAAGGTGATTCTACTACAACATCAGCAACAACAATCCCATCCTCATGAGCCTTTGCTTCTTTGTCTGAAGTAGGCTTAAGAGGCCTTGCAATTTCAGACCCTTGAACCACAATTTCAGATGACTTTGGCAAAGCCTTCTAAACAGGTTCAATTATCTTGGAGTGCAAGTTAGGGTTTGTTGCAGACACTTTTGCTGCACTTCTTACTGGTAACTTCCGCAACTTTGGTTGAGGGGAGGGCTTAGAGCCTTTGAACTCCTCCTTTCTGATGTCTCCCTGCAGCTCTCTTTCCAGTACCTCAATGGTGCTTTTCCTCCTTGATGCCTTCTCCAGTAACATACTCTCCTTCAGAGTAGGAGATGGAGGTCTTGGTACTAGAGCATTCTTTAGATTCATGCTCTTAAGATTTGCTTCACCAAAGAAATTAGGGCCTTTGTGATCATACAGCCTTACAATAGGCACTTTGAAGTGTAAGAGTACCTTGGTTATGAGCAGATTGTGGGGAAGATTTGCACCTGAATCTCTGATCTTCTTCTGCATGTGAAACATAAGGATGCTTGGAAGATTCATCTTCTCCTTCTGCAGTAGATGGATCAAGCAGAATCTTTCTAGTTCAGACACATGATTTCTGCTCCCACTCTTAGGGATTATGGAGCACCCTAAGATGGAGTGGAGTACTCTCACCTTATCTAACATGAATTTGGAATCAGGACTTTCAGGCACTTCAGTTCCATACAACATCTTGGTAAATTTCTTCTTACCACCATTCTTCTGCTCCCATCCAGGAGAGAAAGATGCTCCCTCTGCCTTTACACCAGTGACAGTAGACAAAATACCTTCATCCACGAACACAGGAACACCTAGAACATCAGCCCTGATGCTTTCATATATCCCTTTGGAGTTAGGGATTCCTCTTGCTGATGCCCAGAAGTCAATCACACTTTGCTCATGCCACGAACAGTAAACCTTGTCAAAGAATGGCGTCCAGCCCACAGCATCAAACTCCTCAAACAAGTCCATCCCAAGGTTACGAAGATCCTCAAGGTCCACACCTTTGGATCTAACCACATTTCCACCTGAACTTGAAGACTTCTTTGGTGCCATTGAAGTTGCAGAGAAAGCTTGAGATGAAAACGGTTGCGAGAGAGATGAAGAAGTTTAAACAAAAACTGAGAGAAAGTGTAAGGCTTCTCCAACACACTAACTCCTGCATTTATAGACCCATGATGTAATGATGGCATGTACTGGCTGCGTAGACGTTGGGTAACGTGCGAAGTGGAAGAGACAAAATAAATGTAATTTAACCGTCTCAGATAGCCACGTCATCAAGTTATTTCAGACAAGTGAGAAATTTCAGATACACAAATAAAATTTCAGATACCCTAAAATTTCAGATGCTCTTTTCAGACAGCATACAAAATCAATTAGAAAATGCATGTATGTTCAAGTTATTGCATATGAACTTAAATCTATCTTCAGCCAGGGGTTTTGTGAATAAATCTGCCTATTGATGCTCTGTTTCAATGAACTTTATATCAAAAACACCTTTCTGAACATAGTCTCTAATGAAATGATGTTTGATTTCTATATGTTTAGCCCTAGAATGTTGAATAGGATTCTTAGACAAATTAATGGAACTTGTATTATCACACAACACAGGTATAACAAATATAGGAATGTTAAAATCCTCAAGCTGATACTTCACCCATAGCAGTTGTGAACAACAACTGGCTGCTGAGATGTATTCTGCTTCTGTTGTTGATAATGCAATGGTGCTTTGCCTTTTGCTTGACCAGCTGATCATGTTGCTTCCAAAGAAGTGACATCCTCCACTGGTACTCTTTCTTTCTATTTTATCTCCAGCAAAGTCAGCATCATAGTATCCTATTAACCTGCAATCCTTGTCTTTCTTATAGCATAGACCAAGATTAGTAGTACCTTTAAGATATCTAAAAATTCTCTTGACAGCTTTGTAATGAGTAGTTCTTGGATCTGATTGAAATCTAGCACAAAGACATACACTGAACATAATGTCAGGTCTGCTTGCTGTTAGATACAATAAAGAGCCAATCATTCCTCTATACAAAGTTTGATTAACTAGTTCTTCATTTTCATCCTTACTTAAAGATGAAGAGGGATGCATAGGATTTGACATGGGTTTGCAATCACTTAAATTGATCTTCTTAAGCATTTCTTTTGTATATTTCTCTTGATGGATCCATATACAATCAGAACCTTGCTTAATCTGAAGTCCTAAGAAAAATTTTAGTTCACCCATTAAACTCATTTCAAACTCTGATTGCATTAACTCAGAAAACTCTTTGCATAGTGAAGAATCAGTTGAACCAAATATAATGTCATCAACATATATCTGGACAAGCATCAGATTTTTGTTAGACTGTTTTCTAAAAAGGGTTGTATCTACTTTTCCTCTTTCAAAACCATTTTTGATAAGAAAACTGCTCAATCTGTCATACCAAGCTCTTGGGGCTTGTTTGTTTCAGACCATAAAGAGCCTTTTTCAGTTTGAAAACATGATCAGGAAAAGCAACATCCTCAAAACCAGGGGGTTGTCTAACAAAAACTTCTTCTTCAATGAATCCATTGAGAAAAGCACTTTTTACATCCATTTGATATAGTTTGATGTCATTATTTATAGCATAGGAAAGAAGAATTCTAATTGCTTCTAACCTGGCAATAGGGGCAAAGGTTTCAGTAAAGTCAATGCCTTCTTGTTGATTGTACCCTTGAGCCACCAATCTTGCCTTGTTTCTAACCACTTTTCCTTCTTCAGACAACTTGTTTCTGAACACCCATTTGGTTCCAATAATTGTTTTCCCATGGGGTTTAGGAACAAGGGTCCAGACATCACTCCTAGCAAATTGATTCAGCTCCTCTTGCATGGCTAGGATCCACCCTTCATCATGCAGAGCTTCATCAATGTTCTTTGGCTCGATTTCAGACAAGAGAGCAAGAGAATTCAGATTCTTGAATTTTGATCTTGTCTTAACTCCTTCTGAAGTACTGCCAATGATTTGCTCTTTAGGATGATGTGACTTGTATCTCCAGTCAGGTTTGAGAGGTGATACTAAGCCAGTCTGAGACTCAAAATTTGTCTGAAGAGGTTCTGATAGATCTTCAGACACCTGTTCATCCTTGGTGCTGTTGTGTGTGTTTAGCTTCATTCCTGCAAAATCATCTTCTAGATCTGATAGTTCCCTATCAGTCTCTTTCATGTCATTGAATTTAACATGGATTGATTCTTCTACGATTAAAGTTCTAGAGTTATAAACTCTATAGGCTTTTGATGTTTCAGAATAACCTATGAAAAATCCTTTATCAGACTTTGCATCAAATTTTCCAAGATCATCCTTTGTGTTAAGTATAAAACACTCACAGCCAAAGGGATGGAAATATGATATGTTGGGTTTTCTTCCTTTCCACAACTCATAGAGAGTCCTTTTCAGAATTGGTCTTACCAATATTCTGTTTTGAAGGTAGCTGGCTGTGTTAATAGCCTATGCCCAGAAGGTCCTTGGTAGACTGCATGAGTTGAGCATGGTTCTTCCCATCTCTTGCAAACTTTTGTTCTTTCTCTCAACAACCCCATTTTGTTGAGGTGTTCTAGCCACAGAGAAATTGTGTGAGATCCCATTCTCATCACAGAACAACTGAAAGTTTGCATTCTCAAACTCTCGACCATGATCACTTCTAATGACAGATATACAGAATCATTTTCCATTCTGTACCTTCTTGCAGAATATTGTGAAATTCTTAAAGGTCTTATCCTTGCTTCTAAGGAATATTACCCATGTATATCTAGAATAGTCATCAACAATGACCAAACCATATTTCTTACCACTAATGCTTTCTGTTCTAATAGGACCAAACAAGTCAATGTGTAAAAGTTCTAATGGTCTGCTAGTAGAAACAACATCCTTACTCTTAAATGAGTGTCTTGTTTGTTTTCCTTTCAGATAGCTTTCACATAAAATATCAGATTTATATGAAAGCTTGAGCAAACCTTTAACAAGGTTGTGTTTTGCTAACCTTGAGATTAATCTCAAGCTGGCATGCCCTAGTCTTTGATGCCAAATCTGTTTTTCATCTTCAACAGAGATAAAACATTTTACATTTTGACTTGCTAACTCCTCTAGATCAATTTTGTAAACATTACTGTGCCTCTTAGCAGTAAAAAGGATTTGATCATGAGAGTCTTTGACTATACATCCTTCCTTAGTGAAGGAAACCACATATCCACTGTCACACAATTGACTTATGCTCAATAGATTGTGTTGAAGTCCTTCTACTAGGAGAACATTCTTAATAAGGGATAGAGGAGTCATACCTACAGTTCCTATACCAGTGATCTTCCCTTGCTGATTTCCACCAAAGGTGACCACTCCTCCTGCTCTGGGTCTAAGGTTTTGGAACAAAGACCTTTCTCCTGTCATGTGTCGCGAGCAGCCACTGTCTAGGTACTATTTGTGGGGTTTCCTTTGTCCTGTTAAACACATCTGCAACAGGAATAATCAAGTTCTTAGGTACCCATATTCTTTTGGGTCCTTTCTTGTTAGACTTGGGTTTAGGTCTCCCTTTGTGTTTGCACTGAGCCACATTGTGTCCAGCTTTGCCACAGTGAGAACACCCAATAACTTTCTTTTTGCCTTTAGCGACATTGAAAATATGAGGTTCAGAGACATCATGATCACAAAAGCCTAAACCATTTTTGTCAAGGGAATGCCTTTGATTGCCAAGTAATCTGTTAAGATTATCAGTTCCTTTGACAAATTTAGCCAAGTCTTTTGCCAGTTCCTCAACTTGTTTCTGAAGTTTTTTATTTTCTTCAGACACAGATTGTGAACTGATGACTTCAGACACAAGAATCTTTTCCTTGAGCATAATATTTTCTATCTCAATAGCTTCATATTTACTACACATTTCTGTGTGAGCTTTGGATAGATTCTTATACTCTTGGAAGAGCTCCTTAGAACTTTCCATCAGGTCATCATACATCTCTTGAAGAGTTAAGGGAAATACCTCTTCTTCAGAGCTGTCTGATGAGGGCAGGCTGGCCATGAGACATAGGTTGGCCTCTTCTGAAGTGTCCTCCTCTTCTTCTGAAGTGGACTCATCAAGATCCTCCCATGTAGCCATCAGACCTTTCTTTTTCTTGAAGAACTTCTTCTTTTTGAAGGTATTCTTCTTCAGCTTTGGGCATTCTGCCTTCATGTGACCTGGTTGTTTACATTCAAAACAAATAACCTGGTCATTTTGAGAGTCTTTACCTGACTTACCTCCTTTAGAGGTTGAAGGTTGGTTCCTTCTGAACTTCCCTCTATTTTGCAGCATTCTTTTGATCTTTCTACTTAACAGAGCAAGATCATCATCTTCTGAGCTATCTCCAGAATCTTCATCTGCTTCTGAAGTTTCTTCAGCTTGCATAGCCTTCATCTTGCCATGCCTAGGCTGACTGGACTTGGAGTTTAGTGCTAGAGACTTCTTCTTGTTGTCATCTTCAACAAGCTCAAGCTCATGAACCTTAAGAGATCCCAACAGTTCTTCCATTCTAAGAGAGTTCAAATCTCTTGCCTCTTGAATGGCAGTAACTTTGGGTCTCCAGGACTTAGGCAAACTTCTTAGAATCTTTCTGTTATTATCTCCAGATTCATAAGTTCTACCCAAAGACCTGAGTCCATTGGTTATGGTCTGAAACCTTCCAAACATTTGATCAATGGTTTCAGTTTCTTCCATCTTAAACATCTCATATTGATGTATAAGCATATTGATCTTGGATTGCTTGACAGTCTCAGTCCCTTCATGGGCTGCTGCAAGTGTATCCCAGATTTCCTTGGCAGATGTACAACCATGAACCTTATCATATTCTGATTTATTCAAAGAACATATCAGATAGAGCTTGGCTTTGGCATTCATCTGGACTCTAGCCTTCTGCTCCAGGGTCCATTCAGCCTTAGGTATAGGCAAGCCATTGTGCATAGGCACATAGTCTCCATCAGTGACTACATCCCAAACATCAATGTTGTTGCTCTCAATGAACAACTTCATACGATCCCTCCAATAGTGGTAATCCACACCATTGAATGCTGGGGGTCTTGTGATAGAGGCTCCTTCAGTGATATATTGCCTGTTGTTGTTGGAAGCTTCCATCTGGATCTTTAATCCTCAACACTTGTTAGGTGCTCAACCCTGAGTTGAGCTCTGATACCAACTGTAGAAACACAGGGAAACACTAGAAGGGGGGTTGAATAGTGTTTCTTAATATTTTTGAAAGCTTTTTCAAAACAACAAGTATAAAACTGTTTCAGACAGGTTTTTGAGGACTGTCTGAAGTTTTTAAGACAACTTCTGGAAATATATTTTAAAAGGTTTCTTAGCTTTTAAAATATTTAGAATTGCTTTTCAACTCCCTTAAATTAGTATAAACGAATTGACAAGAGTTAAGGGATAGAAAACTTAGCCAAGGAATTTATCCTGGTTCACTCACTACCACTGTGAGCTACGTCCAGTCCCAATGCCAACTAGCACTTGGATTTTCTCTTAATCTTTCACAAAGATTACAAGTATTCTTTTACAGTCAAGCCTCTCCAGGCTCTACAACCAAGTATTCTTTAGACACCAAGCCTCTCCAGGCTCTTACAAACAAGTATTCTTTAGACAACAAGCCTCTCCAGGCTCAAGAACGATTTTACAGAGAAAAGATAAGTTTAAGCTTTTAAACTAAACCAGTTATAAGCTCAAACAAATACAATGTACAAAGATAACTGAGGTATTCTCAGGATATACAAATGTGTGTACAAAGAATATTATCAGAGAGTTTTTACAGAGTAAAAACTAGCAGCAATTTGTTTCTCTTTGATTTTCTTGAATATCAAAATCTTTCTCTGTTCTTCTTTATATGTATATGCAGAGATGGTCTTCATGAGGGGTATATATACCCAGACTTCAGTCCGTTGAAAAAACCACCGTTTAGAGATAACATTAAATGCTATTTAATCCGTTGTGAGACATGCTTCTGAGAGTCCTGACCTTTCTGACACAGAACAAGGTTGCATCTGCCAAAAAGCTGCTTCAAATGTTGTTGCAGAGGCTGCGTTGCAGGAATTTCCTCAATGGTGTATGAATTTCAAAACACCAGGAAAGACCTCTGTGTTCCTTGCCATAAATATGCTTGAAAAGGTACGTGCAGCAGAGACTCAGAAAACGTCTTCACAAAACTTCAGCAAAGGTGCCACGTCATTAATGAGACTTCAGACAGCTTCAACACTTCAGACGGCTTCAACACTTCAGACAGGTTGAACCTTCAGAAGGCTTGATACCTCAGACAGTTTGAAACACTTCACAAAGTCTTTTTGTAAGTTCATAGTGGCTTGCTGAAATCATAGATAAATCATTAAAACATATATGTATCTAAGATGAATTATTTTAACCCAAATTTGTTAGTCATTAAAACTTGGGAGTTATATTGTCTTGAAACATCATAATTTACTTATGATATTTTTTAGACTCAACAGAATGGAATACAGACATATACATGCATTACAGAAGGCTACCCTTGTTCCCACCCATCACCATACACAACATCATTTATCTCAATTCACACACTATACATTCCACATATTAGGTTCATACAAATATAGTTTCATACTTCTCATACAATCACAATTAATGTGTATGCTCACACCATGCACATGTACAACATCTCTCCTAAGAGTCATGATTTGGAACTCCGCACAATGGGCGCACCTCATCAATTCCCTTAGTTTTTACCAATGATGGCCCTACCGTTAAACACCCTCATGGCCGGTAGGTTGCACAGTTAAACACCCCCACTTGGGCCCGTGCAAAGACACTCGCCCCCTCCCACCGTTACCCACCTCTTATGGGTTGGTGAGTCGCATAATAAAACACCACCTCTTGGGGCCATGCATCGAATGTCCCCCATCATGGTCCACCCTGTTCATCACCCCCTCTTAGGGCCAGGATATTTTAGCCACATCTAGCTTCTCATGAATCTCATGCGTCTCATACATTATATGCTCATGCTCAATGCATCATCATTACTTCACATATTTCTCATACAATCTCCTCTACTCTAATCATTTCACATCACATCATGAATATTATGAACATAGAACATTCACATTCGCATTTATCTCATCATATCCAAAACACACATAATACCTCAATCACATAGAATAATCAACTAACAATATTTCATGCCACAATTAATACACATTGTACATCCAATTCAATCAATCAATTCGACAAAACGATTCATATTTCAAATAAACACCATCATATAAGTAGAGGATCACAATATCACATAAACATAACACACTAATCTCATTTTTGGCCTGGTAATCGATTACCAGAAGCAATTACACAAATTTTGAGCCTGGTAATCGATTACCAGGAAGCTGTAATCGATTACCAGAGCACCTGGTAGCCTGGTAATTGATTACAACAAGCCTGTAATCGATTACCAGAGGCTTATTTTCACGATTTTGCCCAGAAACACCTGGTAATCGATTAAGGACCACTGTAATCGATTACCAGCGTCGTGGGACGCGACTGCACCTGCGTTTTTGCCCCTTTTTAACCCTCTTCTTCAATCTTTACTCAAGTCTTTACATTCCTAACTTATTTAGGCACGTTTTTACCAATTAAAACTAGTGGAATCATCAATTATTCCTACATATTACCATAAAATTAACATCTAATCGATTATGAGTTCTCACCGTTAAATCCTAATTCAACTCCTTTTCAACAACCTCGTTCACAACTCTCAAAATCATCAAGAAACATGTCATTATGCATCATAGAGAACAATTTAAATTATAAAACATATGATTTACCGTTCATATTTCAAATTTAGAGATCCTAGAGGGACTTATAGTTGCCCTCACTACCCAAGCACTCCAGCATATATATATAGTTGCACCCCTTCCCCCCGTACATTAGGAGTGACGATCAAGGATGAATGGCAGAACTCTTCCGATGATCTACATTTCGGCACCTTCTCCTTGTAGAGTGATGACGTTCTGGCAAGCATACCAAAATATCAGCAGTATAATAGTAAGTATAAGATATCGTATCCACAGGGAGCGGTTCACTTCGTAGGATTTTAGTGATCGAATTAGCAAGTGAGCAACTGTTTAAGAGAGTAATTGTAGTGCAGAATAAAAAAAGGAAACAGTGAGCAATAAAATTGAGAAAAGATAAAATTACTTGGATTAGGATTAGACTTCGCTTCGTCGCACACCTCATGTATGTGAATCCCTCCTTTTAATTATAAATTCGTTAATAGTTATACCTTAGCAATTACCAATTATATTATCTATAGGGCCCCTATGGTGTGGATATACCCCCAATCGTCAGGAAAAATCCCTATATTACTACAACTGGGCTATCAATTTAATCATATTTTCCTATAGAACACCTATGAAGGGGCTGTCACTCACCTAAACACTTCAATCTTCGGAAAGAACTATATTCCCATATGACTAAACGAGTACTTTTAGCAATCGGAGGTTAGGTTTCCTATGTCTAGGCTCCCCTAAACTCTAATACTAGCCGGAAATTCCACTTTTTGTATCCAGAGCACTAGCCTACGACTCCGGCGCACGCGCAGAAGTAATGCATTAAGAACAGCATAAAAGTACCGATATAATTAAAAACAGGAATTTATAATTAAAACACAAGAGAATTCACATACACTTGGGGATTGAATCCACTACATCCAATCCTACTGGAGAGTTTAGCTACTCATGGTAGCCATTACAAACCACTGAAGAATCTGTCACCTTCTTCAATCCTTGTGCTTCTATCTTCAATTCTACGCTCCCCTTTGATCTGTACAAAAGGTCCTATTTATAGAGTGGAAAAACCTAATCTAAATCTAGAAGAGATCAATCTGTAATTGTATTTTAAAAAGCTGGTTTGCATGCTGAGATTCATCTGCGCTAAGCGCAGATGAAGCTTGTCATTCAGTAAGTTGCGCTTCACCCGCGCTAAGCGCAGGTGAAGCATGAAACACGTTGTAGAATTTCTTTAATTCCTCAGTTATCCACTTGATCTCTTTCTGATCTTGCCTTTGCTTGATTGGTTTCCCTTGTTTCCCTTTTTTGGCTTGATTTTGTATTTATTTGAGCTTGAATTCAAATTGGGGAAAGTCATCCACAGGATCCTTTGTTTAAATGGCTGCTGATCTTATCTTTATTTTGTTCTCATTTAAACTTCAAATCTGCAAACAATCTCCCCATTTAATGCTATTTTCTCTTCTATTTCAAATCTTCCATAAATCTGCATAAATTAACATATTTCTAATCAAAATAGCATCAAATTCAAATTCAAACCAAATAATTACAATTATTACAATTATTCACAAAAAGGGATTATTTTGGGGCATAAATTAATATTTTAGCCTTGATAAGTGTAATAAAAACATAGGAAAATATCACATAATTTACACTTATCATAGAGTCGCTTCTTTCCTCCCTAGAGTTTGGTTATCTGACATTTGAAAAAGATAGGGTGAAATAGATGACCCCTTTTCTATTTAAATATCTAACTGGGTTGGGCCTACTCCGACCCACCCATCTCCCTTTTTAATTAAATAATATTGTTTCTGATACATAATAATAAAGATAATAATATTATTATTTCTACCCAAATCTTATTTTATTTTATTTATTCCTTTATTTTAGAAATTATTAGGATGTTACAATTCCCCGCTCCTAAAATAAAATTCGTCCTCGAATTTACTTGAAATGAATAACTCTGGAAAAGACTCCTTCATCTTCTCCTCAAGCTTCCAAGTAGCGCTCTCTAGTGTAGCTCCTCCCCAGATTACCTTAACTAAAGGAATTTCCTTACCTCGAAGTTGTTTCACCATTCGATCCTCAACTCTCACCGGTATGGTTTCCACCGTCAAGTTTTCCTTGATCTCAAGATGATCCGACTCAATCACATGTGAAGGATCGTGAATGTACTTCCGGAGTTGAGAAACATGGAAGATATTGTGAAGATTTGACAAATGTGGAGGTAAAGCAATTTGATAGGCAACATCGCCGACTCTTTTAAGAATTTGATAGGGACCAATGAAACGAGGTGTAAGCTTTTTAGGCTTTAATGCCCTACCAACCCCAGTCCACTGAGTGACTTTCAGGAACACATGATCCCCTTCTTTGAATTCTAAGTCCTTCATCCTCTTATCAGCATAACTCTTTTGCCTACTCTGAGCTGTCCTCATCCTCTCCTGAATTAACTTAACTTTATCGGTGGTCTGTTGTACTATATCTGGTCCTAAAACAAGGCTCTCTCCCGGCTCATACCAACGCAACAGTGTCCTACACCTTCTACCATACAATGCCTCATAAGGTGCCATGCCTATGCTAGAATGAAAACTATTGTTGTATGTAAACTATTAAAGGTAGGAAACTATCCCAACTACCCCCTTGGTCTAACACACAAGCTCTAAGCAAGTTCTCTAAGGATTGTATGGTTCTCTCGGTTTGACCATCGGTTTGCGGATGATAAGCTGAACTAAGTCTAAGTTGGGTTCCCAAAGCCTGTTGCAAACTCTCCCAAAATCTAGATGTAAACCTATAGGGTCTCTGCCTGAAACTATGCTAGATGGTACTCCATGCAACTTTACAATCTCACTAATGTAAATCTTAGCAAGTTTTTCTAAAGGGTACTTAATGTTAATAGGGAGAAAATGGGCACTCTTAGTAAACCTATCTACAATAACCCAAATGGAATCATGCCCCCTTACAGTCCTAGGCAAGGCAACCACAAAATCCATAGAAATGCTATCCCACTTCCACTCAGGTATACTTAAAGGTTGAAGCAGTCATGAAGGTTTTTGGTGTTCTACCTTAGCCTTTTGACAAACCAAGCAAGCACTCACAAAGTCCTCTATATCTATCTTCATCCTAGGCCACCAAACATCTTTTTCAAATCTTGATACATCTTAGTTGAACCGGGATGGAAACTAAGCTTACTCTTATGCCCCTCTTCAAGTACTAAACGCCTAAGGGTCGCTTTACTAGGTACACAAACTCGGTCTCCAAATCTCACTACTCCATCTACGCCTAAGACAAATTCTCCACCACTACCCTTTTCTATAGCCTCACACCTAATCACCAAGAATGGGTCCTCTAATTGAGCATCTCTAATTTCTCTCAACAAGTCATTACTTACTCGAATCATCCCCAATTTCACACTATCAGGGGTTACCTCACAAGCTAAGCTTAAATCTCTAAACTGAGTCAGGAGATTGATAAGTGAAAATTAGTTGATAAATTAGAGTACTTTTTAGTTCACTTATCAAGGATAAAATGGTAATTTTGCCCCAGTTTAATCCCTTTTTATTAAATATTAGAGAAATTGTATATATTAATCTGAGATTTGAATTTAATGTTATTTTGATAGAAATATTGCTGATTTTTGCAGGATATTGCAAAGATTTGATTTAGAAGAAAGATAACATTAAATGAGGGAGATATCTGCAAGATTTGAGATTGATTGAAGACATTTAATAAAGATTTGAAGAAGATTTAAGGCAATTAATGAGGAGATCACCGCCAATCAATCAAGGATTATGTAGACAAGTTTCCCAAATAAATCAAAGATGCTCAATAAATGCAAGGATTTTATCAATAAAAGGGAAACAAGGAAAGACAAATCTGCCAAAACCAGTCTCGGGGAGAGATCAAGATTAAAAAGAGAAAGTTGGAGCTGCAGGACGCTACCTGCGCTTCACCTGCGCTACAGCGCAGGGTGAAGCGCAGACTCTCTAGAAGTTGCGCCCCATCCTGCGCTGCAGCGCAGCCTGCAGCGCAGGTAACGCTGATTTGCTCCCTGTTGCCGTTTTTAGATAGATTTCTCCCCAATTTCCTTTGTCTTTCCTTAGTCTATAAATAGGAACCTCTTGCACCAAATCCGGTGTGCACGATTATTGTAATACAGTCATATTTCAGTGATAATGCACCAGAGCTAAGTTTAGAGTGCAGAGGAGGAGCGCTTCACAAGGATTGAAGATGGTGACAGCATCTTCGGTGGTTTGTATGGCTACCTTGTGTAGTTAACTCTCCATTAGGGTTGGATGTAATTGATTCTATCCCCAAGGAGGAGGTACCGCAGAGTAGATTAGCAAGGGAGTTCTATCTTTTCGTTTATGATCGTCAACTCTAAGGTACGGTGGGGAAGAGGGTGCTGCTTGTATATGCATGTAGGGGTGCTTGGGTAATAATTTAAGATTAGAAATTCATATTAATGTATGATATAATTGAGAATGGATGATATGAACTGTGATTTATGGTTGTTTGAATGATTCTTGATGAATCTTGAGTGATTTGAATGATAATAATTAGAATAGCGAAAATGGGATAATAAGGGTTTTGATGATTTGGGGTTTTGATGGGAAATCCATGTAAAACTGTTAAAGATTGATGATTTTGATGAGTTTGATGAATGTTTATGATTATGAATGATGTTTGATCGAAAGGGATCGATTAGAGATTGATTGGAAGGGTTTAGAGATGTCTGAAATCATGAAAGGGTAATCGATTACCAGGTGTGGTAATCGATTACCAGGGTGTTCTGGGCAACTCAGAAGTGTTGTTTGCTGCTGGTAATCGATTACTGGTTTGTGGCAATCGATTACCAGAGAGTTTGTTTGCAGGTATTCGATTACAAGGTGGTTGTAATCGATTACCAGAGACTTTGTTTGTGGGTAATCGATTACTAGAGGTTGGTAATCGATTACCAAAGTGGATTTTGAGAGCCTAAGTGCTTAATGATGTTTTAAAAATACTTGATGTTATTTGGAATGCATATGTTTGGTAATTATGCTATATGTTGATGTTATTTGGAATGCATATGTTGGTGAATATGCTATATGCTGATGTTATGTGGAATGCATATGTTGGTGAATATGCTTAATATATTTGATGTTATTTGGAATGCATATGTTGGTGAATATGCTTAATATATTTGATGTTATTTGGAATGCATATGTTGGTGAATATGCTATATGTTGATGTTATGTGGAATGCATATGTTGGTGAATATGCTTAATATATTTGATGTTATTTGGAATGCATATGTTGGTGAATATGCTTAATATATTTGATGTTATTTGGAATGCATATGTTGGTGAATATGCTATATATTGATGTTATGTTGGAATGCATATGGTTGGTTTATATGCTATGTAATTGATGTTAATTGGAATGCATGTGGTTGGTGAACATGCGATATCATTGATGTTATTTTGGAATGCATATGGTTGGTTTATATGCTATGTAATTGATGTTAATTGGAATGCATGTGGTTAGTGAACATGCGATATCATTGATGTTAATTGGAATGCATGTGGTTGGTGAACATGCGAAATAATTGATGTTATTTGGAATGCATGTGGTTGGTGAACATGTGATATAATTGATGATGATGTTACTTGAGTTGTGCAGGCTCATAGGTACAACTTAAGAGAGACGCCTTGAGCATATGTGATGAGACCTGAATTGTGCGGGCCCATAGAGGGGGTACAACTCAGGGGATCAAGATGGGGCGTTCGATGCATGGGCCCATAGAGGGGGTGAAACCTAGGGTCAAATGTCGTTGTGCGGGCCCGTATAGGGGGTACAACCTATCGGATTGGGTGTGGTAACACCGGTAGCTATCTTGGTACTAACTAGAGTGATTGACGAGGTGCACCCATTGTGCGAAGTTCCAAGTCATGAGCTTTGGGTAGGTGATGAGATGAGTTTGGTGCATATAATGATGTGTTATACTCAACGATGGATCTGAGTTATATAATAATGTTAATGAGTTTTGGTGCATACATGATGGATGTATATGTGTTATATCTGATGATGATATTGATTTGTATAATAATGTTGATGAGTTTTGGTGCATACATGATGGATGTATATGTGTCATATCTGATGATGATATTGAGTTATAAATGATGTCCTGAGTATTGATGATGAATGAGTATTATGAGTATGTGATTACTTTGGTGAATGATGATATGAGGTTTATATGTTGATATAGACGAATAGCTATATGATGAGTTTTAGATGATTATTATCTGATGGATTATTGATGTTTTGGTATATGGTATGATGAATGGTGATGTTGTGGGTGAGGATAGGGTAGCCTCCTATGTGTATGTATGAGTAGTATTCTTTTCCTCACCGTTATACTGTGGATATTTTTACAGGTGTTGATGATAACACGACTGGTGTCGAGTTTGATTAAAGGGAATGTGCTCTGATAGATGTGACATCAGGGTATAATTTGGGGGTCTTTTATTATGTTTATAGTTAGGAAGTTTCATGTAAACTATTTTGGATGCCTTGCACGACAAATAGGACGTTTAGTTATTTTTATTTCTTTGGAGATTCCGCTGGATGAGTACTTGAGTACATTTGAATTTTATGTTGTTTTAATTAAGTTGTTTTCAAACTAAATGAGGTTTTTTTTATAAGAGAGTTTTGTGAACCTTTTACCCGTTGTGGGACGTTATCTTTCTACATCTTCGATTTATTAAACATATAAGAGTATGGGGTAGAAGGGTGTCACATTAGTTGGTATCAGAGCAGGTCGGTTCACCGGCCTTGAGTTATGAGTTTACTATGCTTCTGTGGTGTTAATCTGATTGATTGATTGATTGAGTGAATTATATTGTTTTGAGTTAACTATTTGTTTGATTGGTCGGTTCCTCGACCTTGAATATGTGTTTGTTGTGCTTCCGTGTGTTAAATTGTGATGTGGATTGAGTAAGGTGTATTATTGAAATTTTTCTACTTTTCAGTGTCCTGCAAGGTTGGTAAGTCTTTGATCATCTTGCTTCAAGTGATTGGGACTGGCCACCCTAATGATTTGAACATGATAAGAGAAGACGTAACAACTTGAAGGGAGAGTGTTTTGTCAATAACATTTCTAGGAGAAAATCTTTGCGAAAATATTTTAAGAAAGAAAATTTTAAATAAAATTATATGTGTGAATGAATGATATGATTATTGAATGATATGATTGTAATGATATGATTGTAATGATATTTTTATCATATTATAAGATGTGGATGATGATAAAATAATGTTTTAGAGATTTTGAGGTTCAGATTGATTTAGATTTAAGTGAGAAGTAGGAGAAGAATAAATGAATAATAAATTGTTGAATATTAAAGAGTGATGGTTCTTTTGACAAATAATATATATCTATGTGTGTGACTATGTTTGAATTTGAATTTATTAGATTAGGATTAATCTAAATCGGATTTAAATAATGGGCATAATTTGAATTTGAAGTCAAGGATTATAATTAGTTGTTGGATAGGAGAAATATGTATCTTGATTTTGAAGCTTTAAAATTAGGATTTGATTTTAAAATTTTGTTAGGATTTAGTTATATTTGGATTAAATGATTTATATAATTTGGATTTAGATAGTTTAGATTTTATCTGTAGTTACAAGGTGAGCTAACAGGATGAATTTAAATTTTAGAAATTTGGATGAGTCTATGTTGAATTTCAAATTAAGATAAGATCTTATTTATATTTGGATTAGGTGTTTCTGATGATAGAATCGGTTATATATATAAAAGAAAAATTGTTAGGATTTATTTAAATTTAAATTGGAGGATTTTGGGAGTTGATTATCTTATAAGTTTAATTTTTTTAGAAGAAGATAGAAATTTATGAAGTATAGCTAAGATTTTGATAAATATAGTAATAATAGAAACCAACAAACTATTTTATATATATAGCATTACAAGATTGATAGGAAATATATATTATAAGATAAATAATAATGTCTGTAAAATAAAATAGGGTTTATTGAATGTAGATATGATTTGTGTGGTGGTATATGTATTAAAAATAAATTTTTATTTATGAGAGTATAAATTTATTTTAGGATAAATGTTATTCTATTTTATGAATCGCAAGAATTATTGTGACTGGTTTTATTTATAGTAAACTCTTTTCTTTACTAGAATTGGTATATACACCTGTCTTTAATTGTTATAGTGTCTTGGTATGGAACTAATAACTACTATTTTCTGTATATTTTAAAGTTTGTTTAGTCTAGAGGAAAATAGGAATTATAAGATAGAGTAAGGTAAAGAATTTTTAGAGAGAGATCCTAGTATTTAAAAATATATATAGTTTAGACAATAGAACCTCCTGAAATAAATAAAGATTTTTCAAAGAAACCTAAGAAAGAATCCTATAAAATATTCATATCGGTATACACACACGATTTATAATCACTTATATGAGAAAGTAGGAATAATGATATGAAACTAGGGAGTGAGAAATTTTTATAGGAGATTGAATTATAGAGGAAAATTTTATAGGAGATCAAATTATATTATATGTGTGACTTAACCTAAGGAGATTGCAATCAAATATAGAAATATTTCTAGATTAATGATAAATTATTAGGACCTAGGAAGTTGAATATTGATCTGCATAAAGTTGGATGGTCTTTTATTTGAGGAAAACTGTTAAGCTTGTTTTTATGGTTTAGACATGAATTTAAGTTTTAATCGATAGTTTTAAGATAAAGATTTGACATGTTAAGATTTAAGGAATAGAGGTTTAGTCTTTTTAGAGGTAGAGATTTCCTTTAATTTGATGGTTTAGAGATAGGGATTTGATAATTTAGAAAATTTTATGGTTTTAGTATAAGGATTTCAAGATAAAGACCAAATATTAAGTTTGATAGAAATTTGATTGATTGAGTATATATATGGTTTAGAAGTATTGATTGATCATTGGATCTAGGTGGATTTGGTGATGATATTGTGCAATCTTGATAGTTTTATAATTATGATAGGATCATAAATCAAAGGCTGATATAATTTGTAGTTATTTAGGCGTTAATCTTTGAACATATCGAAAGTAATTATTTATTAGTTCATAAGTTTTCAATCATACGGAAATATATAAACTTGAAAGATAAAGAGCTTAGACTTAGGAGAAAAACTTGATCTTCTAGGCTATGATAAACGTGGTTATGCTAAGCGTGATTAGTGATTTAATGGATTTAGTTTAGTCATGATCAAATTTTATTTTCGATTATGAGTATTTGGTTTACAATTATATGAGTTAGTAGCGTGATATCCGACCCAAGCTATAGTTATCTATACTTAGTGTCATAGGCTTCAATCTAAGAGAATAGTAAGACAAAATTCGAGGACGAATTTTCTTTTTAGGGGGGTAGAGTTGTAACATCCCGAAATTTAGAAAATTAGAAATATAATTTAAGTACGTATAATTATATTTCGGTAACGTTAGCAGTAAAAATAGAAGTTACACATTAAAAATAGTAAATACTAATATACCTGTATTTATGAGATAATAATAATATAATATTATAAATAATAGGAGAGACGTCAGATTATTAGGATCTTAATCAGATATGGTCATATTAAATATAATAATATTATTAAGAGATAAATCATAAGATTGCAAATAACATTAATTGTTATAATATAGTAATTGTTATATTAATAATGATGTGTTATACTCAACGATGGAATTGAGTTATATAATAATGTTAATGAGTTTTGGTGCATACATAATGGATGTATGTGTTATATCCGATGATGATATTGATTTGTATAATAATGTTGATCAGTTTTGGTGCATACATGATGGATGTATATGTGTCATATCTGATGATAATATTGAGTTATAAATGATGTCCTGAGTATTGATGATGAATGAGTATTATGAGTATGTGATTACTTTGGTGAATGATGATATGGGGTTTATATGTTGATATAGACGAATAGCTATATGCTGAGTTTTAGATGATTATTATCTGATGGATTATTGATGTTTTGGTATGTGCTATGATGAATGATGATGTTGTGGGTGAGGATAGGGTATCCTCCTATGTGTATGTATGAGTAGTATTCTTTTCCTCACCGTTACACTGTGGATATTTTTACAGGTGTTGATGATGACACAACTGGTGTCGAGTTTGATTAAAGTGAATGTGCTCTGATAGATGTGACATCAGAGTATAATTTGGGGGTCTTTTATTATGTTTATAGTTAGGAAGTTTCATGTAAACTATTTTGGATGCCTTGCACGGCAAATAGGATGTTTAGTTATTTTTATTTCTTTGGAGATTCCGCTGCATGAGTACTTGAGTACATTTGAATTTTATGTTGTTTTAATTAAGTTGTTTTCGAACTAAATGAGGTTTTTTTATAAGAGAGTTTTGTGAACCTTTTACCCGTTGTGGGACGTTATCTTTCCACATATTCGATTTATTAAACATATAAGAGTATGGGGTAGAAGGGTGTCACACTAATTCCATTAATTATTAATTTGCTATTTACAATTTCCGCAACAATACTCTCTAAATCGTTGTTGTCCTTGATAATTAGATCACAGTCTACGTAAATTGACCGTTCCCTGTGGATACGATACTCTTCTTACTATTATACTACTGGATTTTTGGTTCGTTTGCCAGAAACCCATCAAGTATTTTAGGCGCCGTTGCCGGGGAACAGTTTCCAATTCGTGTAGAACTTGGAGGTCTAATTATCAAGAATATCTATCTTAGGATTTCTTTTATTTATTATTCTTATTATTTAGGAAATTTTATTATTTAGGAAATTTATACTTTATTTTTATATATATATATACTTTATTATTTTATTTTGATTATTTTCTTTTTATAAAAAAAATTAATTAAATATTTTAAAAAATAAAATAAAATATTAAATAAATAAATAAATAAATAAATAAAAATTATGATTTTGTTCCTCTTTCCTGAGCTAACATTTGTTTGAGCTTCTTGAATTGTGAAAGACATGTGTCTCAAGAGCAATTGAGAGAAGTGACCAAATAGAGAGAGAAAGAGGGCAAGGAGACAAATTCAAGACTCTCCATAATTTATGAAATTTGTATTATTTTTAGGAAATTTATAGTTTTTCTATTTTTTTAATTTTTCTTCCACACTTACTTTTTTTTAAGTTTCTTGTTTATGTTTTTGAGAGGTCAGGTGTCCCCCAATCAATTACAACTTGAAGCAGAAATAGGAAGGACATCAAGGAAGAACAAAAGTAGAAACAAGGAAAGGAGACAAGGGAGAAGTCGAGAAGAAAACAAAAATATTTTATTTTTAATTATTTTATTTTAATTTTTTTCTTTAAAAAGATATTATTATTATTTATTATTATTTTGAAAAAAAATTTATTATTATTATTTTAATAAAAAAATAAATATTTATTATTATAAAAAAAATTATATATTATTTTTTTGTTATTTTGTTTTTCTCTTTGTTTGAGCATCTTGATTATTTCTCTTGAGAAAACAGGTAACAGAAAAAGGGGGAGAGCTTAAGGAGACAATTTCAACACTCTCTGATCACCCAAGAAGAAGAAGGGACAAGCTCAAGGAGACAATCTCAACACTCTCTGTTCTACCACCCCAAGTGAAGTAAATGTTAAATGGCTTATGTATGGCATAATCAACCAAGGAGAACCCTTGGAGATTATGTTAGGTGGCAAGAACCAAGTTACTCCTCTCATGCACCAATTCAAGGTAACTTCTCTAATTACAACAATTATTCTAACAATTTGTCACAGGATTGGGGAAGTTAACAGAATCAGAATTTTGGATGGCACCAAGATGATGTTTCACTCCGTATGCAACCTTCTTTTCAACAGCAGCAAAGTTACTCTTTACACCAACAAAGATACTCAAAATATGATAAGTTTTTGGAAGAACTCAATGAAGACAATATACGATTTCAGAAGGAGAGAGAAGAAGTGAGAAGAAAAAATGATGCATTGATAGCATAGCTAGCAGAACAAAGAGAGTCAAGACTTCAGAAGGAAAGAGAAGAAGCAAGAAGAAACACTGACACCTTGTTGGAGCAATTAAAAGAAACAGGAGCCAACCAACAGTCATAACAAATCTCAGCAAGGCATTCGGATAGTGACGATGATATGGAAGAAAAGTGGGATGAATTTATACAATTTCAGCGGTATTGTGAAAGAGAAGGACTAACTGTTGGCCTTGCACTCGAGGAGATAGAAAATATGATCAACTGTTGGAATGAGCAATCTTCAGTAAATGCATTACCCAACCACGAAGAGCAGTACGATGACATTGTTCAGCTGATAGGGGAGGAAATCAATGACAATCTGGCTGATGAAGAAGAAAAAGAAGAAGAGGAAACTGAAGGAATTCAAGAAGGAAAAGCTGAAGAGAGGGAATCAGAAGAAGCTGATGAAGAAAAAGAAGAAGAAGGTGCAGCAAAAGTAGAAGAAGAAGATGGAGAGGATGAAACATAAAAGATGGTGCTTGAAGAGGAGACTGGCTGTGAAAGGGAGAAAGAGCACAACACATATGAGGGTGTACATGATCAAGAAAAAGAGAAAAAGAGTGAACAGAGAGATGGTGAATCAATGCCCGAGGAAGGAAGGGAAGTGGTATCAAGATCAAAGATCTTGCCTTATCCAACCAGTCCTCCAAAGGAAGATCAAGAAAGACATGGTGCAAGTGATAATCCTTCCATACCTCATAAAAGAAAGGCATGCCATCACACTGACCAGGACAAGGCAAAGAGAAGAAAAGTCAAGCTAGAATCAATTTCAGAGCCTAGAGCCAGATTGAAGATCAAGTGGTCAGGTGTATTCCATATCAAAGACCCCTGCGAAGCAAAGAAATTGAGAGCAATCAACTGTGAATCATCTAAGCTTTAGGAAAAGAAGACTCATGCACATGAGAGCAAGATAATAAAGAAAAGAAGAGTCAAACCAAGGGAGTCAAAAGCATGGTCTAATTCCAGGAAGAAGCCCAAATGGTCAAAGTCAGTTCACGCTATAGGTTGCTCCAAGGCAAGATTATAGGGATGTTTATGGGCCAGAGAAAGGAAGGGTGCAACACACAAGCTCACCAAATTATTTCAGTTTCAGCCACCTTGAGAGAACAGGCGTCGAGCTATCAGGCGTTAAACAAGCGCTTTCTGGGAGGCAACCTAGAGATTTTTAAAGTTTTTAAAAATTTTTAGGATTCAGGAAATTTTCAAAATTGATTGGAATAAGTTTGTGGAAAATAAAATTTAAAAAAAAATAGGAAGTAGCAGAAAATGTGACTAAAAATTGCAAAATTGCATTTTGTTTTCTGCACTTCAACCTGCGTTGTAGCGCAGGTAAAGCACAGAAATGCAATTTTAGTAACTGTATTCTACGCTTCACTTGCGCTGTAGCGCGGGGTGAAGCGCAGGATACGAAATTTTAAAAATCTTCTATTTTCTCATGTACTGTTTCTCTACTTCCTAAGCTTTTCTTTTCACTCTTTCCACTCACAAACTTCCATCAATTTTGAAACTTTCAGTTATGTTTTCTTTAATTTTTACCAATTGAAATCTTCATTTACTCTATGATTTGAACTTTAGGGTAGCAACTTTAGGATTGTGAATATTATTGATTATTGTTATCTTGAATGTGATTTTGGTTATGTGAACATGAAGAACAATTTGCTTGATTGGAATGCTCTTTGTTTTGTGAGTTATTGAATTTGAAGGTGTTATGCTCTGTTTCTTTCAAAAATCTTGAACTTTCACTTTCCATGGATCGATTGAATGCTTGCAAAACAAATGAGTATGATTGTTTTTAGGAAGTCATTACCAAGTGCGCTGAACTTTTGTTGTGAAAATATTAATTCTTTGAATTATGCATGTAAATTGGTTAATGATGGCTTCCATGTTCTTCATGAATCGCACAGACTGCTGCAAAGTATAAAGACCAGTTGACCTCAAACCAATAAGGAGTACTAGACCCATACCCAAGTTTGCTGCTTGAAGAGTTCCGGATATTCTTGCAGTGGCCTAGGGACAGGCCTATTCTTCTAGGGGGAGGTGGAGGTGGAGGTGGAGCAGCAGCAGAACAAGAACTCACAGGATACAGAGGATGAAGATTGATACTAGTGTTTTCTTTCTTTTAGTTTTTCTTTTATTTTCTATTATTTATAGAATTTTTCTTAGTTAATTAGGATTTTTTGTTTTGTATTTCATTTTTTTTAAATTTTTAAAATTTTTTAAATTTTTAGGACTTCAGGAAATTAGGATTTAAGGTAACTTTTTCAAAATTCTTTGTAATTAACTAGTTTAACTAACCAAACTAGGAAAGATGATAGGGTTTTGTGATTAATTCCATAATCAGTTAGGATTAGGATACTTCTCAAGAGAACCTATCAAGATAGTTAATTAAATCCATTAAGTGCTTTATCAAGGAAATTTTAACCAATAACCAGTGAGATGAGAGCTCAAACACTTAAATTGAGAGCTTTTCACCGCTGCTTGTCAACTGTTATTGCTTGAGTTTCTGAATTTTTGCTTGCTTGAAGAAGATATGGAAGTGACAAAGGCATATTTTGTGATTATAATATTTTGCTCAGTGCCAAATAGCCAACCTTGATTAAATGTTTCCATTTATTGATTGCCCATTTGAGCTTGAATATTTCCTTTGATGCACCCTAACCATATTCATTGAATGTATCATGTCCCTTAACACTTGGGATAGAGAGCAAGGTGCACCACAACAACATGGGACAAGAGGTTGGTCACAGAGATTCAAGAGAAGACACAAGAAATCACAAAAGAAGGATCATCCCCCACAAATAAAGTTTCTATGTTATTCTTTCTGTCTAAAAAAAAATTCTGCACAAAAGTGTGGAATTGAATAAGTTGGGGGGAGTATTTCTTCAAACAATGAGGCCAAGATGAAAAAGGGTGACCATTCAAGGATGACCAGGTGAATTGAGAGAAGTCCCAAGCACAATCACAAGATGCTCTCTATTCAAAATGTTCCTTGAATATCCAGAAAAACCATGATTTCTTGATAGCCCAGCCTCATTACAACCTAAGAAAGACCTTTTGATTCATATTAACTGCTTGCAGGTTCAGATCTTGGAAACAATTATCAGTTCTAGTTGTTCAACAGTGGTGAATAAGATTGAGGGAAACACTTACCCGTGAGAATGAGAGATTTCCTTGGTTTATCACTTACTGCTTTAATTGCTATAATTGAGAAGTTTGATTGATGTTTGTATTTCTATTCTTATTGATGATTGGTAACATCCCTTGATCCTGAGTTTTTCTTATGTTTGGAAAGTGATTGCTACTTAGGAAGGAGTTGAGGAATAGTTCCTTGAATTTGTTTAATTGTTTGAAATACACTTGGAATAGAATTGATTTTTAATTGCAAAGAGGTCTCTTGCTTGAGGACAAGTAAGAAGTTAAGTTGGGGGGATTTTGATAAGTGAAAATTAGTTGATAAATTAGAGTACTTTTTAGTTCACTTATCAAGGATAAAATGGTAATTTTGCCCCAGTTTAATCCTTTTTATTAAATATTAGAGAAATTGTATTTATTAATCTGAGATTTGAATTTGATGCTATTTTGATAGAAATATTGCTGATTTTTGCAAGATATTGCAAAGATTTGATTTGGAAGAAAGATAACATTAAATGAGGGAGATATTTGCAAGATTTGAGATTGATTTAAGACATTTAATAAAGATTTGAAGAAGATTTAAGGCAATTAATGAGGAGATCACTGCCAATCAATCAAGGATTATGCAGACAAGTTTTCCAAATAAATCAAAGATGCTCAATAAATGCAAGGATTTTATCAAGAAAAAGGAAACAAGGAAAGACAAATCTGCCAAAACCAGTCTCGAGGGGAGATCAAGATTAAAAAGAGAAAGTTGGAGCTGCAGGACGCTACCTGCGCTTCACCTGCGCTACAGCGTAGGGTGAAGCGCAGACTCTCTAGTAGTTGCGCCCCATCCTGCGCTGTAGCGCAGCCTGGAGCGCAGGTCACGCTGATTTGCTCCCTGTTGCCATTTTTAGATAGATTTCTCCCCAATTCCCTTTGTCTTTCCTTAGTCTATAAATAGGAACCTCTTGCACCAAATCCGGTGTGCACGATTATTGTAATACAATCATATTTCAGTGATAATGCACCAGAGCTAAGTTTAGAGTAGGAGAGGAGGAGCGCTTCACAAGGATTGAAGATGGTGACAGCATCTTCGGTGGTTTGTATGGCTACCTTGTGTAGTTAACTCTCCATTAGGGTTGGATGTAATTGATTCTATCCCCAAGTGTATGTAAACTCTATATTATTATTTCATGAGCTCTCTGTCTATAATATTGGTAATCTTATTCTGTACTTAATTCCTAACTTCCGCGCTTGCGCCAGAGTTATAGGCTAGTTTTGATTAGGACTAAGAGTGGGGGAGTGGATTCTGGAGAAACTCATTCTCTGAGTGAATAAGAGGACTCGGTAGCCAGAGTTCCGATACGTGAGCGTTGCTAGTGATTGATGGGTAGTGTGAGTACTCTAATGAGGGGCGTCTCAAGGTTAGGCATGGTTTTTGAATTACCGATAGCAAAGGATTAGTTGATTGTCAATCCAGGAAGTGAGAGGTGGGTATATCTAATGAGTGATGGGTAGTGACAGTACTCTAGAGAAGGTATATTTCATTTGGTAGGCCTCGTATTTCAATTAGTCCTTTACAAACGAAATAAAAGAGAGCAAAATAAGCCGATGGTAAGTCTGTCGCCTGGGAGAGCCCGCATTGATTACCTTTGAGTGTGTGAGGCTGCTGGTAACTCGGGGTCTTAGCAATAAAGTTTGTCTACAGTATTATAGAGTAAACCTAAAATAATAGATAGTTTGTACATGCACAAAGGGTGTGATGATATGAAATCCAATCCTAATCCAAGTAAAGTGTCTCTAACTCTTCCTTTCTAATTCCATTAATTATTAATTTTCTATTTACAATTTCCGCAACAATACTCTATAAATTGTTGTTCTCCTTGATAATTAGATCACAATATACGTAAATTGACCGTTCCCTGTGGATACGATACTCTTCTTCCTATTATAATACTGGATTTTTGGTTCGCTTGCCAGAAACCCATCAGAGATCCATTTCCTTAATCATCAAAGAACTAACTTGAATAGATTTTCTACTTAGAGCATCTGCTACTACATTAGCCTTACCAGGGTGATAACTCAATTCAAAATCACAATCCTTTAGAAATTCCAACCACCTCCTTTGTCTCATGTTCAACTCTTTTTTATTAAACAAATACCTAAGACTCTTATGGTCACTAAAAACCTCAAATTTAGAACCATACAAATAATGTCTCCACATATTTAACACAAACACAACGGCTGCTAACTGAAGATTATGGGTAGGGTAGTTTCTCTCATGGATCTTGTTAGGAATATGCACTAGAGACTTATATATTTGTGAACATCCATCACTTGTATCATGTTATTTTATAAAGGCAAACTTATTCTTTTAGAATATAATTATTGTCCTTAGAATAGTAAGCTTAAACTTCATAAGGAATCAAGTAGATGACTTGATCGTGAGAGCTTATGAAGAACTATTCTTAAATAGTCCCTAGTCAATTATCATCTTAGGACAAAGATGCATTTAGACTAGCATGTGAGTTCATTGATGATCACATCTCACAGATCATGGATATGAGATATCATGTGCTCACATAGGTACACATTAAGAGTAATGATGTACTGGATAGACCCACCTTAAGAACGTTGCATGGGTTGTTACATAAGTGTCATGAACGTTTCTTAAATTAATAAATGTTATATGAAGTCCTTCGACCTGAAATCACTACGATTCCTACATAAGGAATTATATGTTTTAATTATCATCAAACGTTACCTGTAACAGGGTAATCATAAAGTTGGTTTTTGGACATATAATAAATTATGTGGTGGAATGTGAGTGCCCTAGATGGGATTTGTCCCTCCTATGTAACAGGAGTTATATCTGTAGGCCTCTTGATAAAGTGAGACTGCAAATTGCATGGCCATGCTCAGGAGAATAAATATGAGATATTTATTTTCTGTACAGTCTACTTGGGGATCAAGAAAATATAAATTGAACTATACAAGGTTGACACAATCCATGCCCTTGTGTTCAATTAGATATTTGGACAAAGGGACAGAGAATATAAATTATTATAATAAAATAGGATTTATCAAAGTTATTGATAATCGTAATATTTGGATAGTGATGTGTTGCTAGATACCGCTCACTATTTATGATATTAAATATAAAAGAGTTTTATTTTAATATTATAACCAAATATTAAAATCCTATTGGGTCACACGCATACAACAAGCCACTAGGAAAATGATAATAATTCTAGTTTAATTAGAATTATTATAATATAATGGGCCAGGCCCATAAGTATGAGGGTTAAGTGAGTGAAGGGGTAAAACCCTAGCCACCACTCTATAAATAGAGCATAAGATGCTCTACCCCAAACACACGAGCAATCGCTTCTTACTTTCTGAGGCTACTAGCAGAGCTGAGGAGAGAATCCTAGTCCGGCTGTTGGCGTGGATACCAATAGAGACGTGGCTACACTTGCTTCGTTTGTAATCCTAATAAGGTACGACCTTTCGTTTCAATACCTTTTGCCTTGATTCGTATTTTCGCAAAACGATTATAACAAGGGAGGGGATCCATTTATTTCCGCTGCACCCTGACCACATGCTTGATTCCCTTCAATTGGTATCAGAGCATTGGTTTGCGATAAGCACGTTTTGGGCTTTTAAATTGTTTGAAAATGAAGAACGTCGTATCTGCGCTAAGCCCAGATGAAGCACAACATACTGGAATTTTGAATATGAAATCTGGGCTTCAATCTCGCTGAACACAAGTGAAGCGCAGGTGAAGCGCAGATGAAGCGCAGCATACGGAATTTTGAATTTCGAATCTGCGCTTCACTCACGCTGGGCGCATGTAAAGCGCATGTGAAGCGGAAGTGAAGCGCAGGTAAAGCGCATATTACAGAATTGGAAACTTGGAACCCGCGCTTCACCCACGCTAAGCTCAGGTGAAGCGCAGGTGCGCGTTTGAATTATTTTGAATTATTTTACTCCTTTTATTGATTGTTTTGTGTATGATATATATATATGTTCTAATGTTCAAAGGTCCCATGGAACATGAAAAGTTCATGTTTTGGGAGTCAAAGGGTTCAATTGTTGAAACCTTGTCTCACTCAAATGTTGGCCGCGATAAACATACCACTTATCAATTTGTTGACAAGAACGTATTCAAATGATACGAAGGACTCACTCGTTTATCGGTTTGTGAAGTATTCGTTTGATGCGAGACACTTATTGATGATTGGTTGACTGTTTATCAAATCTAATATTTATGTTGGGACGCTGCCTCGCACCCCGCGAGGGGCGGCCTCCCTTTGAACCCCGTGATACACTACGCGCACGTAATCAAACCTCACTATATATATCTTATTAAATCACTCATTTTACAATCAATGAATGTTGAATGTGCATGATGATTGGTTATGGCCTTAGATTGTTTTATTTAAATACGACCTGCGAGTCGTGCCTTACCTCCTATATTCCTTTTGTAATTCTTTTCTCATCTCTATCCCCTCATATGTTAAACGAGGTTTCTTCTTGTTATGTAATGTAACCGAAAGGAGCATGGAGTCAAAGGAGCATGTGGAGACATGTGGATGGAGACTTCAAGATTATATGTGATGTAATTTTGTAATTATTTTAGGAGGCCATAACCATATCATGTGTTTGTATGAGATGCATGCTTGTATGTTAAATGGTTTAACAACGAATAAAATTAAAGCGATCAAATCCCTCAATGTTCATTATGCCTCCCAATGAATGACACACGTCAAGACTAGAATCGATTAAATGTGGGTCTGCCAAAGCAGGGTACGTTTATCTATTCTAGTAAGACACGATAGGATAAAAGTAATATCCGATTGTCAACCATTGATCTTTGATTGGGTATATTCAATATGATTGAAAAAGCCTAAAGTCAATAATATTAAGTCATGTTTCGCCTTCCAATGTATGGCACTCGTCTAGGCTTGAATCGATTAAATGTGGGTCTGCCAAAGCAGGGTACATTTATCTATTTTAGTAAGGCGCGATGAAATAAATGTGGGTTTGCCAAAGCAGGGTACATTTATCTATTGTCAACCATTGGGTTTTGACTTAACTAGGTATATTCAATAGGATTGAAGAACCTAGAGGCACTAAGTTAGGCATTAATTCATAAGATGAATTAGAATAAGAGTTATTCACCTAACTATCCAAGAGTTGTATGAGATGCAATTGGAAAGCGTGTTCCTACCTAAATAACCTTTTCTTAAGCGATCAGCCAAAGCTGACTTAAAATAAGGTGAAATATGGATCTTGGCCCACTAGAAAATCTAGTGATGGGATTTTTTGATTCTTTATATTGAGGGTACTTGTTTTAAATCAAAATAGTGGGAGACATATTTATTTAAAGACCTTATTAAATATGTTTATTATATGATACTTACGTGCATATCATCAAGCACAACAAGTAACTTTTATTGCGATCTGTCCTTGAGAAGGACAAACTGTCTGGAATTAATTTTCTAGACTGGTATAGAGACCTAAGGATTGTCCTTAGGCATGAGAAAAGGTTGTATTTCCGGGAAAGGCCTATTCCTGAAACACCCGTTACAAAATGCTTCGAAAAACTGACAAGGATGCTTTTAGAAAGCATCTGGATGTTGTTCTCGATGTAGCTTGCCTTGTGCTTATTACCATGAATGCTAAAAACAGCATGAGAACATGGAGACATACAACATGATTTTACACTTAAAGAGACTTTATCAATGACAAGCTAGGCTTGAACGATTTGAAATCTCAAAAGCACTTTATCAATGTAGACTGGCAGAGGGAACCCCTGTTGGTACTCATGTTGGTACTCATGTACTCAAAGCAATTGGGTACATTGAAAAACCCAGAAAGGCTTGGATTCCCATTAGGCCAAGAGTTGGCCACTGATCTTGTCCTACAATCGTTGCTGGACAGCTATAGTCAACTCATCATGAACTATAACATGAATGAATTTGACAAATCGCTGCTAGAATTGCTAAGCATGTTAAGAACAGCTAGGCAAAACATTAATAAAGGTAAAGGGAAGGCCATATTGATGGTCCAACCGTGAAAAGGCAAGGGCAAGAAAGAAATTCTTGAAACCTATGGGTGGGATAGCTAAGGAAGGAAAATGTTTCCATTGTGGCCAATCAGGACATTGGAAACTGTGTAAAGTATCTGGAGGAGATCAAGAAGAAGGGAAGTGAGACTTCCGCTTCAGGAATATATATGTTATAGAAGTCAATTTACCTATTTCTGCATCTTGGGTATTGGATACCGGATGTGAATCTCACATTAGTGTGATTGTGAAGGATCTAAATGAAGTAGGTCATTGACTAAAGGAGAAGTCGACCTACGTGTGAAAATGGAGCAAGAGTTGTTGCCTTAGCCGTAGGAACCTATTATTTAACTTTGCCAACTGGATGATTATTATTTTGTGAATATTAATTTCGTTTCTTGTTTAGACAAGAGTGTTTTTTTTTCATTCATAATAAAGAACAATAGTTGTTCAATTTATTTGAATGATATATTTTATGGTAGTGCAAAGTTAAGACGCCTATCTATAACATAAATGCTAAGAGGGTTAAAACAAATGGTTTGAACCCGACTTATCTTTGGCATTGTTGCTTAGGCCACATAAATGACAAATGCATATCCAAACTCCACCAAGATGGTTATTTGGACTCATTTGATTTTGAATCAATTGAGACATGTGAATCTTATTTATTTGGGAAGATGACCAAAACCCCATTCACCAGAAAAAGGTGAAAGGGTCGGTGATCTTCTTGGTCTCGTACATAGAGATGTATGTGGACCCATGGGAACAATGGCTAGAGGAGGTTTTCAATACTTCATCACTTTTACTGATGATTTCAGTACATATGGATTTGTGTATCTGATGGAACACAAATCCGAATCCTTTGAAGAGTTCAAGGAATTTAAGAATGAAGTATAAAACCAACTTGGCAAGACTATTAAAACACTTCAATCAGATCGAGGTGGAGAATACTCAAGTCAACAATTTGATGACTATCTAAGAGAGTGCGGGATAACATCTCAACTCACTCCTCCTGGAACACCTCAATGGAATGGAGTTTCAGAAAGGAGAAATCGAACTCTATTAGATATGGTTTGATCTATGATGAGTCAAACTGATCTCCCCGACTCCTTTTGGAGTCATGCTTTGTTAACAGTAGCCTTCACACTAAATTGTGTTCCATCTGAGGCTATCATAAAGACACCATATGAGATATGGACTGGGAAACGACCTAGTATGTCTTTTGTGAAGATTTGGGGTTGTGAAGCTTATGTGAAACGCCAAGTTTCAGATAAGCTAGGACCCAAATCAGATAAGTGCTTATTTGTGGGATACCCAAAGGAAACTGAGGGTTACTACTTCCATAACCCTAGCAAAGGCAGAGTGGTTGTCATTAGGACTACTATATTCTTAGAGAAGGAATTTGTCTCTAAGAAAATGAGTGGGAGGAAAGTAGAACTTGAAGAAATTCAAGTACCACAAAGTAGTAATGAGCCGGTAATGGTGCAAAAGTAGATATTACAAAGTGTTGTGGAGCCACCTGCTCAAGTAGTGCAAGACCTGCGTAGATCAGAAAGAGTACGTCACCAACCTGAGAGATATGGTTTCCTTGTGTCTCAGGAATGGGATGTATTGCTAATGGATCAAGGTGAACCAGTGATCTACCAAGAAGCTCTTTTGAGTCCAGAATCTGAGAAATGGCTTGATGCCATGAGATCTGAAATTGATTCCATGTACACTAACAAAATATGGACCTTGATTGAGCCACCCGAAGGGATAAAACCCATAGGGTGCAAGTGGGTTTTCAAAGAGGAAAACTGGCATGGATGGTAATGTAAGTACCTTTGAAGCACGGTTGGTGGATAAAGGGTTTGACGCAAATTCATAGTATATCCTGAAGGTTTTGTTATACCTAAAGGTGTATAAGTTGCAACGATCCATTTATGGATTAAAGCAAGCTTCTAGAAGCTGGAATCTTCATTTTTGATGAAGCTGTAAAGCAGTTTGCTTTCATTAAAATGAAGATGAACCTTGTGTCTACAAAATGGTTAGTGACAACATAGTGGTTTTTCTGGTTTTGTATGTAGATGACATACTCCTCATAGGAAATGACGTTCCTACCCTTCAGTCTGTAAAGACTTGGTTAGGAAATTGTTTTTCTATGAAAGATTTGGGCGAAACAACTTATGTGTTAGATATAAGGATCTATAGAGATGGATCTCGAAGATTACTTGGCCTAAGTCAAAGTACCTACATAAGCAAAATGTTAAAACAGTTTAACATGCAAGATTCTAAGAGGGGATCTTTGCCTATGTCACATGGTATAAGCCTATCTAAGGCTCATACTCCTTCTAGTGAAGAAGAGAGAGGTCACATGAGTAAGATTCCTTATGCATCCGCTATAGGGTCTATCATGTTTGCCATGTTATGTACTTAACCAGAAATGTCATATGCTTTAAGCATGACTAGCAGATACCAGTCTGATCTTGGTGAAGGTCACTAAACAACAGTCAAGAACATCCTTAAGTACTTAAGAAGAACTGGGGATTCATTCTTGATATGAGGAGGTGAGGAAGAGCTACTTGTAAAGGTTTACACTTATGCTAGCTTCCAAACCGACAATGATGATTGAAGATCGCAATCAGGTTATGTGTTTTGTTTGAATGGTGGCGCTGTGAGCTAGAAGAGTTCGAAGCAAGAAACAATCGTTGTTACAAACCCATTAAACCCCTTGTGCAGCAGAAGCATGAAGGGCACACTAGATCATTAAGCATAATAGTTATGTTTGAATGTCTCTAGTGCAAGTGGGAGATTGTTAGGAATATGCACTAGAGACTTATATATTTGTGAACATCCATCACTTGTATCACGTTATTTTATAAAGGCAAACTTATTCTTTTAGAATATAATTATTGTCCTTAGAATAGTAAGCTTAAACTTCATAAGGAATCAAGTAGATGACTTGATCGTGAGAGCTTATGAAGAACTATTCTTAAATAGTCCCTAGTCAATTATCATCTTAGGACAAAGATGCATTTAGACTAACATGTGAGTTCATTGATGATCACATCTCACAGATCATGGATATGAGATATCATGTGCTCACATAGGTACATATTAAGAGTAATGGTGTACTGGACAGACCCACCTTAAGAACGTTGCATGGGTTGTTACATAAGTGTCATGAACGTTTCTTAAATTAATAAATGTTATATGAATTCCTTCGACCTAAAATCACTATGATTCCTACATAAGGAATTATATGTTTTAATTATCATCAAACGTTACCTGTAACAGGGTAATCATAAAGTTGGTTTTTGGACATATAATAAATTATGTGGTGGAATGTGAGTGCCCTAGATGGGATTTGTCCCTCCTATGTAACAGGAGTTATATTTGTAGGTCTCTTGATAAAGTGAGACTGCAAAATGCATGGCCATGCTCAGGAGAATAAATATGAGATATTTATTTTCTGTACAGTCTACTTGGGGATCAAGAAAATATAAATTGAACTATACAAGGTTGACACAATCCATGCCCTTGTGTTCAATTAGATATTTGGACAAAGGGACCGAGAATATAAATTATTATAATAAAATAGGATTTATCAAAGTTATTGATAATCGTAATATTTGGATAGTGATGTGTTGCTAGATACCGCTCACTATTTATGATATTAAATATAAAGGAGTTTTATTTTAATATTATAACCAAATATTAAAATCCTATTGGGTCACACGCATACAACAAGCCACTAGGAAAAGGATAATAATTCTAATTTAATTAGAATTATTATAATATAATGGGCCAGGGCCATAAGTATGAGGGTTAAGTGAGTGAAGGGGTAAAACCCTAGCCACCACTCTATAAATAGAGCATAAGATGCTCTACCCCAAACACACGAGCAATCGCTTCTTACTTTCTGAGGCTACTAGCAGAGCTGAGGAGAGAATCCTAGTCCGACTATTGGCGTGGATACCAATAGAGACGTGGCTACACTTGCTTCATTTGTAATCCTAATAAGGTACGACCTTTCGTTTCAATACCTTTTGCCTTGATTCGTGTTTTCGCAAAACGATTATAATAAGGGAGGGAATCCATTTATTTCCGCTGCACCCTGACCACATGCTTGATTCCCTTCATCAATTGCCTAGAAGCATAAGGTACTACTTTACCTTCTTGCATTAACACCCCACCTAGACCCATCTTAAAAGCATCACAATATACTACAAAAGGTTTACTAAGATCAGGAAAGACTAAAACCAGTGCACTAGTCAATTTTTCCTTAAGGGTTTGGAAACTAAGTTCACACTTACTGTTCCACACAAAAGCAACCCCCTTCCTAGTCAACTCGGTCAAAGGCAAGGCTATCTTAGATCACATGACCTAAGAAGCTCACTTCTTCTAACCAAAAATCGCACTTAGACAGCTTAGCATACAATTGTTTATCCCTAAGAATTTGCAGTACTACCTTTAAGTGTTCCTCATGCTCCTCCTTAGTTTTGGAGTAAATTAGTATGCCATCTATAAAGACAACTACAAATTTATCCAAGTATGGATGAAAAATTATGTTCATGTAATCCTTAAAAATAGCAGGAGCATTAGTCACACCAAAAGGCATTACAAGATACTCATAATGTCCATATCTAGTCCTAAAGGCAGTCTTAGGTATGTCCTCTTCTCTAACTCTAATCTGGTGATAACCCGACCTAAGATCAATCTTTCTAAACACACAAGCCCCCACTAATTGGTCCATAAGATCATCTATCCTAGGTAAAGGGTACCTATTCTTAATAGTTACCTTATTCAACTGATGGTAATCTATGCACAACCTCATACTATCATCCTTCTTCTTCACTAGCAAGACAGGTGCTGCCCAAGGTGATATACTAGGTCTCACAAACTTCTTCTCTAGAAATTCTTCTAACTGTTTCTTAAGCTCGGTTAACTACATGGGTGACATCCTATAAGGTGCAACTAAAATAGGTCTCGTCCATGGTACTAGATCTTTGGAAAATTCTATCTCTCTCTCAGGTGGTAGACTAGACATGCCTTTAGAAAATACGTCAGGATAATTTCACACTATGGGTAACTCATTGATAATAACACTATTCTCAGAACTCAAGGAAGCTAGCAACATGTATACATGGGCATCTTCTCTTAGAGACACCTTCACCTGGTTGGCAGTCAAAAAGTCCTCACTTTTCCTCTCAACAGGTTAACCAAAGACAACTGTTTTATTAGCACAATTCAGTAGGACATGGTTGGAAGATAACCAGTCCATACCAAGAATAATATCTAGCTGACTCAGAGGCAAACAAATTAAATCAACTAAGAAATCTTTACCATTGATATGAACAAGACAATTCAAGCATACATCGGAGGTAGGAACTTCAGCAATAGCGTGATCGTTTCTACCTCCTCTAGACATCACTTTTTTGATTCACAAAAAAGTAGAATAACCAAAACAAAATAGTTAGATCAAAACAATGAATCTCACTCAATCAACATCACACATTAGCACCATGGAAACATAGCAAACACATAACTCAAGGCCGGTGAACCGACCAACTCTTATACCACTAAATGTGACACCCTTCTACCCCAAATAATAAAACAATTATCTAGCTAAATTATGAGGAAAATTACAGTTAACACCAAGGTAAAGAGGTTCACAAATCCTCTTTCAAATAAGTACTTAATCCAAATCCAATGCTGACTCCATAAAAGAGTAAAATCAAGGTTTTCAAGAAACTAAATTATCAACATAATAAAGACATCACTTGGCCGTATAAGACCCTTGGAAATAATTTGTGCAAATCTCTACATAAACAAATAAGAAATATAAACTCCTAGACACTAAGCCCCGATGTCACATATATCAGAGCGAGACCCTGTCCCTTCAAAATTCAGCACTTTGAGTGCCCTCTTCGTCACCTAAGAAAACCACAAGAGAGAGTACGGTGAGGAATGGAACACAGACATATACATGCAATACAGAAGGTTGCCCTTGTTCCCACCCATCACCATACAAAACATCATTTATCTCAATTCACACACTATACATTCCACACATTAGGTTTATACAAATATAATTTCATACTTCTCATACAATCACAATTAATGTGTATGCTTACACCATGCACATGTACAACATCTCTCCTAAGAGTCATGATTTGGAACTCCGCACAATGGGCGCCCCTCATCAATTCCCTTAGTTGTTACCAATGATGGCTCTACCGTTAAACACCTCATGGCCGGTAGGTTGCACAGTTAAACACCCCCACTTGGGCCCGTGCAAAGATTCATATTTCAAATAAACACCATCATATAAGTAGAGGATCACAATATCACATAAACATAATACACTAATCTCATTTTTGGCCTGGTAATCGATTACCAGAAGACTGTAATCGATTACCAGAAGCAATTACACAAATTTTGAGCCTGGTAATCGATTACCAACTGGTAATCGATTATCAGAGCACCTGGTAGCCTGGTAATTGATTACAATAAGCCTATAATCGATTACCATAGGCTTATTTTCATGATTTTTCCCAGAAACACCTGGTAATCGATTACGGACCACTATAATCGATTACCAGCGTCGTGAGACGCGACTGCACCTGCGTTTTTGTCCCTTTTTAACCCTCTTCTTCAATCTTAACTCAAGTCTTTACATTCTTAACTTATTTATGCACGTTTTTACCAATTAAAATCAGTGGAATCATCAATTATTCCTACAGATTACTGTAAAATTAACATCTAATCGATTATGAGTTCTCACCGCTAAATCCTAATTCAACTGCTTTTCGACAACCTCGCTCACAAGTCTCAAATTCATCAAGAAACATGCCATTATGCATCACACAGAACAATTTCAATTATAAAACATATGATTTACCGTTCATATTTCAAAATTTAGAGATCCTAGAGGGACTTATGGTTGCCCTCACTACCCAAGCACTCCAGCATACACATATAGTTTCACCCATTCCCCCCGTACCTTAAGAGTGACGATCAAGGATGAATGGCAGAACTCTTCCGATGATCTACACTTCGGCACCTTCTCCTTGTAGAGTCGCTTCTCTCCTCCCTAGAGTTTGGTTATCTGACGTTTGAAAAAGATAGGGTGAAATAGATGACCCCTCTCTATTTAAATATCTAACTGGGCTAGGCCTACTCCGACCCACTCATCTCCCCTTTTAATTAAATAATATTGTTTCTGATACATAATAATAAAGATAATAATATTATTATTTCTACCTAAATCTTATTTTATTTTATTTTATTTATTCCTTTATTTTAGAAATTATTAGGATGTTACATTTCTCGATTTAGAGTCTAAGGCCTGACTGGAAAGCATTTTCTTAGAATTAGATTTGAATGACTTTACTTGGTGTATTTTAATGATAGGTGTAGAAACCACAGGAAACACTAGAAGGGGGGTTGAATAGTGTTTTATACGTTCAAACAGATTTTATGAAAACCTTTTCACAAACAAAGGATTTTTCAATAGTTTTGAGCAACTTGCTGAAACTGGGCTTTTAAGGTACTTACTGAAGTTGCTTCAGCAGGTCCAAAAGATAGTTTTGTAAACTTGTTTTAAAGAGCGTTTGAAATTGTTTTCAGTTTAAGCTTATAAAACAAGTTATCCAGAACTCTCCTGTTAGCTTAAATAACAGATATAATGAGATGAGGGAAGAGAAGACTTAGCCAAGAGATTTATCCTGGTTCACTCACATCCACCGTGAGCTACGTCCAGTCCCAATGCCAAATCAGCAAAGGATTTTCCACTAACTGAACCCAGTTACAAGTATTCTTTGAACACCCATCCTCTTCAGGCTAAAACCCAAGTATTGTTTGAACACACAGCCTCTCCAGGCTAAAACCCAAGTATTCTTTGTTCCACTAAGCCTCTTCAGGCTCTCAGACACTTTGAAAGTGTTTACAGTGAATATCCGTTTAAGTTCCTAAGAAACTTAAACAAGAAATAATCGTGTACAAAGGATAACTGAGTGTAACTCAGGATACAAATGAAATTTTCTATGTGCAAAATATCAAAGAGTAGCAGTGAGATTTTTGCAGCATATTGGCTTGATAAAGTGTTCTTCTCTCCCGTTTTGAAATTCTTCATAAAGCTTTATATAGGATTTCAGCTTGAGTTCGTTGAAGATTGATAAACCACCGTTGTGAAATAGCATTAAATGTTGTTAAGACCGTTGTGAGACAATCTTCTAAAAGCTTCTGACTTTGTGTGTTGCAAGTGCAGGTACCAGGTTCTGACACGTGCAGGTACCAGGTTACAGCAGTTTCCCTTTCTGGTAAAAGATTTGAAATGCTTCATAAAGGGTCTCTGTAACATTTCTTAATTGAATCAAACTTGCAGAAGACGTATATGATGCATTAAAGTCTTGAGAAGAAAGCCTTCTGACTTTAGTCAAATGCCACATAGAGAGTCTTCAACAATTCTTCTTGATTCAGATAATATATCTCTTTCAGAGGGTTGATTGCTTTCAGCAGGTTCTCGTCCTTCAGAAGGTTGCACCACTTCAGAGGGTTGCTCCTTCAGAGAATTGTTGAAACACGTGAAATACCCTTAAGAGATTTTGTACTTTTATCAGCATATTTTAACCAAATTTGTTACTCACTGAAACCTAGGATTTGTGGGACTTAAACATTATTAATCTCTTAATAATATTTTTAGACTCAACAATAGGAATAGATTTTAATACATTGATTGATTTCTAACACTTGTTTTTAATGTTGGATAATTTGTTGAATGTTTGAGGTAGGGGTGAGTGTGGGACGGGTTGGGATGAGTTTTGTCTGTCCCATACTCGACCCTAAATTTTTATCAGACCAAATTTTTGGACCCGAACCCGTCCATAAACTCGAAGAAACCCGAAAATGTACAGGAGTACTTGAAACCTGAACTCGTCCACAACCCGAAGAAAACCCGTCCACAAACTCTAAATACTAATATTTTACTTTCTTATGAATTTTCAAATATTGTTAAGAGAAAAATATCACTACATTATTATATAACTATATGAATGGAATGTGTTTTCAAATTAGATAGATCATCTATAATAGAGAAAAGTTAAATTAAAAAATCTGTAGAAAGTTAAAATGATGTTAAGCCTTTAAGTAATATAAAATTATAAATTTTATATATTTATATATACATATATAGGACGAGTTGGGTAACCCGAAGATTAACTCGAACCCGTCCTCAACCTGATACCAGGTTATTGAATGAGACCCGATTAAACCATAATTTTTTATGTAGGACAGGGTCTAACCCGGCCCGAATAGCTTGGGTTGGGACGGGTCCGTGGGACGAGCCGGGTTTTGTTCACCACTAGTTTGAGGAATCGATATTTAGAAAATGTTCTTAGAATCCTTATATACGGGAATCAATATATTTTTCAAAACTATTTTTAAAGATTATTTGTCAAACAAATTTTTCAATTTTTCATTTTTAAAAACAAATAATAGTTTGTATTTATATATGGGGAATCAATATATTTTTCAAAACTATTTTTAAAGATTATCTCTCAAACAAATTTTTTAAGTTTTTTTAAAAGCAGAAATTAGTTTTCAAAAAACTATAACGTACAAGCCTTAAATCTTGTTGATAAAAACAAGCATTTTGATATTGTGTATCTGTGATTTCATATCTTCATTTATAGTAAAACTAAAAATATACAAATGTAATAATGAAGTATTTATTACAACTTTGGAGGTCTAAAAAAATACAAATGTAATAATGAAGTATTTATTACAATTTTGGAGGTTCTATAAATGCTATTAAATTTAAAAGAGTTATGGCTTATGACTTTTGACGAATTTTATATGCTTCAATACATTTTTTAATATATTTTTATATTTTATGTTTAATTAATATATTAAAATAATATTTTTAGAAAAGTTAATTTTATTAAATTATTTTCTTTCATTCCTATTTATCATTTTACTTATATAGATTAAATAATATAAACTAAAAGATATTCAAAAAAAAAAAAACTTACAGTAATTCCTTCTTGTTATGCCTTGACTGGAGTCACTATTTAAATAAAAAAAGTTGGCGAAGAGTACATCATTTATAAACCGTGTAGAATTAGTCACGTAGAATTTATTTTAAATCACTTACATCAAATCTGCTTTATAAAACATGCATCACTTATTTACAATCATTAATTCTATAGAATCAATTTTACTCAACCCTAAACTAAACGAGCACATTTTTTTTGTAAAGGAATGAGCACGTAATATATTTATATATATATATATATATATATATATATATTACCCCAATCTATCTACTGTTAATATTATTGTACATAATAAAATCAAACATATTTTTTTGTAACAATAAAATCAAACATATACTTATCAATGGGTGATTGATTCAATTGGTACATACTTGATTCGCCCTAAATAAGGTCTCGAGTTCGAGTGTGGAAAAAAAATCCGCTGGAAGAACTAGCTCCACCATGATGTAGATATTCTCGACTCGAGTTGAATTGTCTCCCGTGGAGGATACAAGTGATTCACAAAAAAAAAAATCAATCATGTACTTTCAAGATATAAAAAATTTGGATAAAAAAAGATAGATTCATCAATAAAACAAATTTTTTGGGGTGAGGGGTCATTGAAACCCCTCCGTACCCTTTATATAACATAGTAACTCTTATTAATTACTCCCTCTAATCCTTTTTACAAGACATAATTTAGAAGGCTATAAGGTAATTTATAATTTCAAAAAAGTATTTATTATTATTTTTCTTTTTAATTTGATCTTATTAAAAAAAATTAATGTTTTTTTAACTATTAAATTATAATGGGTTAGTGATTGACATTAAATGGGGTAAAATTAGAAAATTATATCATTTTTAAACTCTAATAAAATTAACTAACTTTTACTACCGTGTCTTATTAAAAAGGTCGGTGGGAGTAATAGAGTTGTAATTTTTTTAACACTCTATTTTTTATACTTTCTTTAACACCTACTTTTTTTTATTCTATCTCCATTTCCATCTCCATCACATTAAATAACTATCACATCTTTCACTTTGTCTTCCTTCATTCCCATAATGTGTTACAATACTGTTTTTTGAATTTAATAATATTGGAGATATTATATTCATATTAAATGATAAGATAACATATAATTGAATAATAATATAAAATATTTTTATATATTGATAATACATACTTATTAAATTTTATTATTTTTTCATTATAAAATATACATGAGTGCTAATGAAAAATTTATTAACCCCACAGTTTCACGGGAAAAAATATAAAAAAATGTGAAAGCAGTTACAACTATAGAATAAGAAGAATATATTTACATTTTTGTATTTTAAATTATTAATTGTTTAATATAATAATAGTATTTTGAAAAAAAAGATTTGTAACCATTATATGTTATTGTAAATATATATATATATATATATAAATAAATAATATAAAAATATATAGTACAAACGACATTTATTTATTATCATAAAACTTAATTAGTTATTAGAAAATTAATTATTGAAATCATGATTAAATTTTTAACTGTTCAACAACCAACTAATGTTATTTTATCCTTTTCTCTTTTAAACTAAATTCCTCTTTAAGGTAATAATTAAATTAAGAATTATTATTAACATACACCTAATTATTTATCTCATGACTCATTCTCCTTTTTTTCATTACATATTTTATTTTCTCTTCAATTAGTAGTAATAGTAATTTTTAATAAATTAACTAACTTGGATAATCCGGGTTTCTGTCCTGTGTGTTAGTCTGTGCAGTTTGAGAGCGTTTCATTTCCATTGATTCCTTTAGCGTTTTAGTCTTTCTCTCAAGGCTTGACTTCTTGCTAGCATATGTTGCCTTTGCATTTCTTTGTTGTTTTGACGGAATCCATTTACTTCACATTTCAGTTTTCTTGTGTTTTTCCACGATGTATTTAATTACTACGTACATACCCTCCACTCTCTACCGTTCTTACAATAAAAAATGTAAAAAAAACATCTTTCTCTCCGCCTCTCTCTATCCACTGTGTAATATTTTTTATTGAAAGGTTATTAATCCATTTCTCTCTCTTTCTCTCACAACATTTAATCTTTTTCTCTCTCTTAATTTTCCTTTCCATGCATTAGCTTAACGTACATATACCTCCCCAAAACTTGTGTTTCATTTATTCGTTTCTTTGGTTGCTTCTGGAACACTGGCCTATATATAAACTCCCCTTTCTAAGATCCTCACTCACTCACTAATTTCCAATTGCCACAGTTTATTTCTCTTCTGGTGATCCTTCTTCTTCTCTAACCTTTGAATTTCTCTTTTATCATCTGGGTCTTCACCACGCTCTCTCTTTTTATGTTTTTCCTATGTGGGGTTTGTCCATTTTCCAGAATGGTTATGCAATTCTAGGCCTTTTCTTAAATCATGTCATCAATTTTTGCTTGGTCTGCATTTGGAGTTTTGATATTTATCTCTGCATGTCGTTTTTGCTTTTCGCTTCAATACTTTCTCTGCATTTTTTCTGTTCTCTGTCTGAATTTTGTGCTGAAGTTTGTTTTTTATGTGGATTGTTCAGATTTTGCTCTGAAGAAATGGAAAGCCCTGTTGGTGTTGGTGCTAAGACTGGAGGTAGGAATGTGGGAAAAGACAAAGGTGTCAAAGGTGAAGGTTCAGGGTTTTGGATGAAACTCAGGATGTTGTTCGCTTGCATGGCTTTGGGGTCCACGGCGGAACATCGCTCCTTAGTTGACACTAACAGCAACAATGAACAGGATAAGGGTATTCTTTTTCTACCTTGTTTCACCAATATTCTTGTCACAATTTTAGGCCCTTCAATTCAGGAGCTATATATAGCTTCAGAGATTCCTTAGGGGATGCCAAATTTATACATGTTATGTTGATGGTGCTTATTAGATTTGATCTGAAATCTTTTCCCTTGCAGGAAAGAAACCTATAAGAGATAATGGCAAAGCCCCATTGGTTGTTGAAGCATCCCCATTCAACAAAAATAATCCAGGAACAAGTGGATTTACTCCCAACCTGATTAGGGAACTGCAACAATATTCCCAACTTAGGCAGTTCACCTTTTATGAGCTCAAGTTGGCAACTAAGAATTTCAAAGATGGGAATTTTCTTGGTGAGGGAGGCTTTGGTACTGTACACAAAGGCTGGATCACTCAGAATGATTGCTCCCCATCAAGACCTGGAGTGGGAATTCCAATTGCAGTAAAGACCCTTAATATAGAAGGAAATCAGGGTCACAAAGAATGGGTGGTATGGAATGGAACTATCCTAACCTTATCTAAATATATATATATGCATGTTTTTATTTATTTATTTATTTATTTATTGAGTCATGTATTGCAGGCTGAAGTGAGCAATCTAGGTACCCTGGAACACCCCAACCTTGTTAAATTGGTTGGATACTGCATAGAAGGTGATAACAGGGTTTTGGTGTATGAGTTCATGCCGAGAGGAAGTTTAGAACATCATCTCTTTAGGAGTACGTAATTTCATCTCATTCTTTTAGAAATTTGTGTTCTTTAATATAATTATTAATGTTGCTTCAATTAATCTTACCTTTTTATTTCCTTTCATTTATGATTAAGTAATAAGTCATTGATTGGCATGCGCAGGAGCATTGCCCCTTCCATGGTCTATGAGACTGAAAATTCTGATTGGTGCTGCAAAGGGTCTTGCTTTTTGCATGAGGAAGCTAAAAAGCCATTGATTTATCGAGACTTCAAAACTTCTAATATCCTGCTGGATTCGGTAAATAAACTGTGTTAGCTAGCTATAGTTTTCAATATGTATATATATAGTTTAATTTCAATATGTATGTATATTTGTGGTGCAGGACTACAATGCAAAACTTTCTGATTTTGGGCTGGTGAAAGATGCCCCAACGGGTGACTTGACTCATGTGTCAACTAGAGTGATGGGTACTCAAGGGTATGCAGCCCCTGAGTATGTGATGACAGGGCACTTGAGTTCAAAGAGTGATGTGTATAGCTTTGGAGTGGTATTGCTTGAGATATTGACAGGGAGAAGGACGATTGATAAGAAGAGGCCAGTAGCGGAGCATCACTTGGTGGAATGGGCAAGGCCTAAAAAAAACCATGGAGGAGGAGCACAATATCAGCAATTAATGGATCCAAAGCTTGATGGCCACTACTCAATCAAAGGAGCACAAAAGTCAATGAGGTTGGCTTATCAGTGCCTCTCAAAAGATCCCAAATCACGACCACTGATGAGTCAGGTCGTTCAGGGGCTACAGTGTGCCTCTCAGTATACTACTGACTTAGCTTGTGCCTCACCGTCCTATCATCCCATCATGAAACAAAAACAAGGTCAAGGTGCCCCTTCTTCTTCTAGCTCCAAATCAGCGTCAGTGAATAATATTGCTACCAACAAATATGGGCTGAGAAGTGGGCCATCGGCGGGGAGCACACCAAGTCGCTTTCAAGCCTCTCCGTTGAGCTTTACCCCTCCTTTTCCTTCACCTGAAGCTGGTTGAGATGAGATCACATGCATCTCATTATATATATATATATTTGCTCTTAATAACTTATAAGAATCATTTTTTGTTATGTTATTGTAAGAAGGAGCCAACCCTGGTTGCTGCTCTTCTAAGTGGATTTGTTTGCTTTTAAGACAAAATGACCTTTCTTAATTAATGTAGTATCTTTTTAGTTCATGCATATTATTTTGTGTTGTGCCTACCCTATGTGTAGATCTCCTAGAAAATTTAGGGCAAAATGTTTCTTTAGCTGGTCAGGTTTTTTATATTTGTCCTTTTCTCTTGGTCAACCCGTTGTCAATAAAAGATAGAATAAGTGTTGTTTTTTTGCAAAATGCAGTGGAAACAACCATGCCGTCTAGTTTTACACCATAGTTGTGCAATTTCTCAAAATAAATTTGAACTAGCATTGCAATTCAAAATACATTTTCAAAAAGTTTTCAATAAATACTCTTATCATGTAAACATTTTAAAAAAATCAAATTGCTAGATATGATAGAGGTTTAACATTTTTTACCGCTATACAATGTTTTAAAACAAGGGAAATATTTCTAAACATTTTCATGTTTCATTATCATTGATAAGTTTAATTTCTTTCAAGACTCTAGAACTTCAAATTGATATACGTACAATAAGCAAAATCGACGTCAAAATCGATAAACTTAAACTAGTCCTTATTTTGCTGATCATCCATGGATGGGCATACCATAATCCACACGTCGGCTTTCAAGTTTTGTTATTTGTTGTTCTGGATTGACTTGGTGATAAGTGCTAGCTTTTCGTAAAATTTGATTTGAATTTAGGCACTTATTATTTTTAAATGCATCAGTTAAAAGTCCAAATTCCCCTGATTTAGAATAATTGAATCTAAATGTAGATTCTGCAGGATTATAGAAATTATGGTTAAAAGGGAAGGCTCAAGACAGTGAAGAAAGAAGATAAATAAAGAAATTAATTCTATTCAAATTTTCGCTTGAGCAAAATTTACTCACTTGAGCGAAATTGTCCCAGAATTAAGCATTAGACATTGCCCATACATTCCTTTAGCATGAACCATTAAGTGCACTTTTTCACTTGAGTGAATTTTGCTTCACTCAAGCAAAAATTCACCTACCCAATAAGTGAATAGAAAACATAAAAGGCAACAGAAGAGGAAACATAACGCAAAAAGATTAAAAACAGAGAAACAGAGCGAAACTTACGGAGAAGCCGGAACACTTATTTTTTTATCGATCTTTACTCGTTTTCTTCTATTTTCATGACTACCATGAGTGGCTAATCTCCTCTTTGAGATTGAATGTAATCTTCAAACTCGAATGTATTATAGTGATTCATATGTATAGTGGTTCATTTCAATAGATATTAATGTTTGATTCTATCTTATTACAAATTTCTCGATTTAGAGTCTAAGGCCTGATAAGAAAGCATTTCTTAGAATCGGATTTGAATGAATTTACTCAGTCTATTTTAATGCTAGGAATAAATTTTAATACATTGATTGCTTTCTAACACTTGTTCTTAATTAATGCCGGATAATATGTTGAATGTACGAGGAATCGATATTTAGAGGATGTTCTTAGAATTCTTATATACAAGGAGTCAATATATTTTTCAAAACTGTTTTTAATGATTATCTTCAAACAATTTTTTCAATTTTTTTATTTAAAAAAAATTGTTTTCAAAAACAATAACGTACAAGCCTTAAGCCTTGTTAGTTGTTGATAGAAACAGACGTTTTGATACTGTGTATCCGTGATTTCATATCTTCATTTATGGTAAAACTAAAAAAATACAGATGTAGTAATGAATTATTTATTACAACTTTGAAGATTCTATAAATGCTATTAAATTTGAAAGATTTGTGACTTATGACTTTGGACGAATTTTATATGTTGCAATACATTTCTTAATATATATTTTTATATTTTATGTTTAATTAATATATTAAAATAATATTTTTAGAAAAGTAACCTTTATTAACTTATTATTACTTTCATTCCTAATTATCATTTTACTTATATAGAATAATATAAAGTCAAAGAAATTCACAAAAAAAGGATAAAAAATAAATTTACAATAAAACCTTCTTGTTATGCCTTGAGTGGAGTCTTGATTTAGATAAAAAAAAGTTGGCAAAAACATTACATCACTTATAAATAAAGAAAAAATATTAAGTACTAAATATATATTTTATAAAATAAATATGATATATAATAACTAACATAATAGTTTAGATTATAAACAATGTATAAATAATTATGTAGAATTTATTTTAAATCACTTAAATCAAATGTGCTTCATAAAATATTCATCACTTATTTTCAACAATTAATTATAGAATCAATTCTACTCAACCCTAAACCAAGTGTTCACATTTTTTGGTAAAATATATTTATCAACGGGTGATTGGTTTAATTGGTACATACTTGATTTGGCTTAAATAAGATCTCGAATTCGAGTATGGAAAAAATTTTCATGGCAGAGCTAGCCCAACCATAATGTAAATATTCTCAACTCAAACAGAATTATCTCCCGTGATAGATACATATAATTCACACACAAAAAAAAATCAAACATATACTTTCAAGATATAAAAATGTTAGAAAAAAAAAGATAGATCCATCAATAAAAGTAAATTTTTGGGGGGGGAGGAGCGGGTCATTGCAGTCCCTCCACCCTATATATATAACACAGTAACTCTTATTAATTACTCCATCTAGTCATTTTTATAAGACATATTTTAAAAGGCTATAAGGTATTTTACAATTTCAAGAAAGTATTTATTATTATTTTCTTTATTAATTTGCTCTTATTAAAAAACTTTAAATATTTTTTCAACTATCAAATTCTAATGGGGTTAGTGATTGATGTCATTAAATAAGGGTAAAATTAAAAAATTATATAATTTTTTAAAACTATCATAAAATTAAGAGTAAATTGTCAATTTAGTCCCTGAAAGTGTTGTCTGTAACATCCTAATTCCGGAAACCTAGGAATAGTGCCCGTTGGAAGCACCTTTCTAAATTACTGAAATTATTTTCACGACATTCCAGATATCGTAAACAAACAACACATACAAAGCTTAGGTAACCAACGCTTACTTAAGCAGAACTTTCCAAATACACATCTATACAGTAACTCTCCATTATTTGGCTACAATTCAACAAAGACAACTAATTCAATTAATTTCATTGTTTGGATACAAATGACCATAATTAGTCTAATCTAATTAACTCCTAGGGGAAATATCCATCCCTAGACATCAAAAAGTAATGAGGGTTAGTTGATGACATTAAATAGGATTATAATAATACATAACTCTTATAATGTTTTTTCAACTATATATCAAATAGGGGTATAATAATACATAACTTTTATAATGATAACATTAAATAGGGGTAAAATTAGAAAGTTATATTAATTTTTTAAACTTCAACAAAATTAACTATCTTTGACCAGTTTTATTGATCTTTTCAATTCGGTTAACTGTGTGTTATAAAAAAGACGGGAAGGAGTAATGGAGTTGTAACTTTTTTTCACACTATTTTCTACACTTTCTTTAACTCCTACTATATTTTTTTCATTCTATTCCTCTCTTTCGTCTCCATCATATTAATTATCACATTTTTTACTTTATTTTCCTCCATTTCTTCTTTTATTTTTATCTCTCTCTTTTCTACACTTTCATACTCAAAATTCGAGTGTAGATCTATTACTTTCCAAATTAATAAATACCGGTGTTGTAATAATACTCCATGTCCCTCAGCATTAAGGTGTGGTGTGTAAAAAAAGTTTACATTTGCATCCCATCATGTGTGTTACAATACTATTTTTTGAATTTAATAACATTTGAATTAAATCATATGATAATATATTGTTGAATGATGATATAAAATATTTTTATATTGACAATACATACTTATTAATTTTTATTATTTTTTAATTATAAAAAATACATGAGTTCTAATGAAAAAATTATTAACCCCACAAATTCATAGGAAAAAAATAAAAACAAATGTGAAAGCAGTTACAACTATAGAATAAGAAGAATATATTTATATTTTTGTATTTTTATTATTAATTGTTTAATATAATAATAATTTGAGAAAAGAAGTTTTGTAACCTTTATATATTATTATTATTATAAATATATGTAAATAAACAATATATAAATATATAGTACAAATTTACTGTCAACCGCATTTAATTATTGTCACAAAAAATGGTATTCGTTATTATAAAACTAATTATTCAAATCATGATTAAAATTTTAACTGTTCAACAATCAGGTCAGGTAGTGTAATTTTTACCCTTTTTTCTCTTTTAAACTACATTTCTCTTTAAGGTAATAAATCAAGAATCATTATTATCATACACCTAATTATTTATCTCATGACTCATTCTCCATTTTTATTACATCTTTTATTTTCTCTTTTATTAGTAATAGTAATTTTTAATAAATTAACTTGGATAAGATGAGTTTCTATCTTGTGTGTTAGTTTGAGAGTTGTTTGAGCGTTTCATTCCCATTTGATTCCTTTAGCATTTTAGTTTTTCTCTCGGGGCTTGACTTCTTGCTAGCATCTGTTGCCTTTCCCTTCCCCTTCTTCACCATTTACATTACTACCCTTCACTCTCTACCCTTCAATAATAAAATAATGTAAAAAATGTATCTCTCTCTCTCTATATATATCCATTGTTTAATATTTTTTATTCAAGTGGTATTAATCCATTTCCCTCTTTCTCTCACAACATTAAGTCTTTTTCTCTCTCTCTCTTAATTTTCATCTCCATGCATCAGCCTAACGTATATCTACCTCCCCAAAACCCGCAGCGTTTCTTTGGTTGCTTCTAGCACAGTGGCCTATATAAACTCTCCTTTCTAAGATCCTCACTCACTGACTCACTCATTTCCAATCGCAGTAGTTTCTTTCTCTTCTGGTGATCCTTTTTCTTCTCCAACCTTTGAATTTCTCTTTTATCATCTGGGTCTTCACTACCTTTTATCTTTTCATGTTTTTCCCATGTGGGGTTTGTCCATTTTCTGGAATGGTTATGCAATTCTAGTCCTTTCCTAAATTTTGTCATCAATTTTTGCTTGTTCTGCATTTGGAGTTCTGATATCTATCTCTACATGTCATTTTTGCTTTTCGGTTCAGTACTTTCTTTGCCTTTTTTTTTCTCTGTCTGAATTTTTGTGCTCAAGTTTGTATGTGGATTGTTTAGGTTTTGCTCTAAAGAAATGGCAAGCCTAGTAGGTGTTGGATCTAAGACTGAAGCTGGTAAGAATGTGGGAAAATCCAAAGGAGGAAAAGACAAAGGTGTCGAAAGTGAAGGTTCAAGCTTTTGGATGAAGCTCTGGATGTTGTTCGCTTGCATGGCTTGGAGGTCCAAAGCGGAACATCGCTCCTCAGGGGACACTAACAACAACAATAAACAGGATAAGGGTATTCTGCTGCTACCTTATTTCACCAATATTCTTGTCACATTTTTAGGCAGTTATGCAATTTATGCGCTATATATAGCTTCTGTGATTCCTCAAGTGATGACAAATTTATACATGAATTTGTTTGATTGTCATATATATACATGTTATGTTGAGGGTGTTTATTAGATTTGATCTGAAATCTTTTTCCCTTGCAGGAAAGAAACCTATAAGAGATAATGGCAAAGCTCCAGTGGTTGTTGAAGCATCCTCAAGCAACAATAACAATCAAGGAACAAGTGGATCTACTCCCCAGCTGATCATGGAACTACAATATCATTCCAATCTTAGGCAATTCACCTTTCATGAGCTCAAGTTGGCAACTGAGAATTTCAAAGCTGGAAATTTTCTTGGTGAGGGAGGCTTTGGTACTGTACATAAAGGATGGATCATTCAGAACGATTGCTCCCCATCAAAACCTGGAGTAGGGATTCCAGTTGCAGTAAAGACACTCAACAAAGAAGGAAATCAAAGTCGCAAAGAATGGGTGGTATGGAATGGAACTATCCTAACCCCAGCTAAATATATATGTTTTCTTTTTATTTATTTATTTGCATTTCTCTTGCATTGTAAGAATAAGAATAACTTGTTTCTGTCATGTAATGCAGATTGAAGTGAGCAATCTCGGTGCCCTGGAACACCCCAACCTTGTTAAATTGGTTGGATACTGCATAGAAAGAGATAACAGGGTTTTGGTGTATGAGTTTATGCCTAGAGGAAGTTTAGAACATCATCTCTTTAGGAGTACGTAACTTCAACTCATTCTTTTAGAAATTTGTGTTCTTTAATTTAAGTATTTAATGTTACTTCAACTAATTTACCTTTTTATTGCCTTCCATTTATGATTAAGTAATAATTCATTGATTGGTGCATGCGCACATACAGGAGGAGCATTTCCCCTTCCATGGTCTATCAGACTGAAAATTTTGATTGGTGCTGCAAAGGGCCTTACTTTCTTGCATGGGGAAGCTACGAAGCCATTAATTTATCGCGACTTCAAAACTTCTAACATCCTATTGGATTCGGTAAATAAACTGATCTAGCTAGCTATAGTTTTCAATATGTATGTATGTTAATTAATGTTTTGTAATTTATATATATATGTGTGTGTGTGTGTGTGTGTGGTGCAGGACTACATTGCGAAACTTTCTGATTTTGGGTTGGTGAAAGATGCCCCAATGGCTGACTTGACTCATGTATCAACTAGATTGATGGGAACTCAAGGGTATGCAGCCCCTGAGTATGTTATGATAGGGCACTTGAGTTCGAATAGTGATGTGTATAGCTTTGGAGTGGTATTGCTTGAGGTGATGACAGGGAGAAGGGTGATGGATAAGAAGAGGCCAGTAGCGGAGCATCACTTGGTGGAATGGGCAAGGCCTCAAATAAAGCCTGGATCAGGAGCACAATACCACCAAGTGATGGATCCAAATCTTGATGGCCACTACTCAACCAAAGGAGCACGCAGGGCAATGAGGTTGGCTTATCATTGCCTTTCAAGAGATCCCAAATTACGACCACTCATGAGTCAAGTCGTTGAGGGACTACACTGTGCCTCGCAGTATACTGATTTAGCATGTGCCTCACCGTTCTATCATCACATCATGAAACAAGGACAAGGTCAAGGTGCCCCTTCTTCTTCCAACTCCAAACCAGCCTCCGCTAATAATATTGCTACTAACAAATATGGGCTAATAATTGGGCCATCGACGGGGAGCACACCAAGTCGCTTTCAAGCCTCTCCATTGAGTTTTACCCATCCTTTTCCTTCACCCCAACCTAGTGCTGGTGCTGGTTGAGATCAAAGAGATCTCATTTTATATATGTTGATCTTGAGATATTACAATAAAATTGTAATATAATAATACAAATAATAGAGATATTATTATATTATTTATGTTTACTTCAATAGGCGGGTGTGTTAAGTTTAAAAAACATTTTGAAAAATTTAAAATTTGATATTTTTAACTAAATAGCCTTTTAGAACAGGCTTAACATGTTTTATTTAATAAATCAACTTCATTTAGTTTAATCCTAATAAATAGACATTTTCTCTCTCTCTTTCTTATCACATGTTTATTTTTTTTCTATTTTTTTCTCGTTTCTCTCCTTTTACATCTATTACACCTTATTTTTCAAGTGAAAAAGTGTGATTAATCATGTGTATGTGACGAATGGTCTAACCTTTTCCTACCCTATGTGTAGATCTCCTAACGAATCCTATGGACAAAATGTTTTTTTAGACGTTGATCATGTTTTTTATATATGTCCTCTTCTATTCCCTTGGTTAATAAGTGTTGTTTTTCAAAATGCAATGGAAACACCATGTTGTCCAATTTTGCACCACAGTTGTGTAGTTTCTCAAAACAAATCTGAATTGAACTGGCATAGCAATTCAAAATACATTTTCAAATTTTTTACAATAAATACTATTTTTCTCTTAACATTTTAAAAAATCTATATTGCTAGATATGATTACGGTTTAACATTTTTTTACCACTTCACAATAATGTTTCAAAACAAGAAATATTTCTAAACCTCCTTATTAAGATTAAAAGCCAACATGATTTTCACTTATTATTATCATTAATATGTTTAATTTCTTTCAAGACTTATAGAACTTTGAATTGATGTACAATAAGCAGTATCAGTGTCAAAACGGGTAAACTTAAACTAGTAGAGATTCTCGCTGATGATCCATGGCTAAGCATACTATAATCCACACATATGTTTCCAAGTTTTGCTACTTGTGCTCGTTAATTCAAGTTTCCCTAAACCACTTTGCTATTCATTTTTGTTATGTAATCAACAACACAAGGTCCAGGATCTAATGCAAACCATTTTTCTTAGAGGGGAAAAAGTTCTGCTGTTTACAATACTTGTTCTATGAAAGCTACAAAGCAAAACGTATATACATGCTCTGAGAACCAATGAAATTTGTAAGGCAGCTGGCATAACAAAAGTTCACCTACTGCAACATATCCATGAGTAGCTGCCTGCAAGTAATGTTCAATTGGAGGAACTATAATTCATGAGTCCAACTATGTTAAAGTCAGAAAGACAAAACTCAATTTTTGAAAACTTGGTAAAAATTGTTACAACATGTTTGGTCTAGATGTATCCAACACATGTTAGACTGATTACTTTGTTAGACTAACAGACACTTGGTGGTTACATTAACATCTATGTGACTGATTGCTGGAGTGCAATCATGGTGAAGGTATGATAAGGCATGTGACAGAACTTTTCACAATGTCTGATCCAACTCCACTGCTTCAATGTCATTGTGCAGAGCAAAATATAAGTTGCCCTTTTCCATGTCTCAAGCCAGATCATATGCTATTCTAGCATCATAGCTGCAAGGAGAACATGAGTTCACCAATTGAATGAAAATCACAATTTGAATATATTATTATTTTTTCATTTCTCAACTATAAATTCATGAATCTCTATTCCTGTGTGCCGAGCTCCTCCTTGTACTCTCAACAGAACTTCATCTCCGACTTTGAGTGAGGTCACAGGAACAACTGTTTTTAGCATTGTATTTCCTGAATAGGGAAACAGACAACACTTAGGGAAACTCAATAAACTGCGAAAAAAATAGAAAAACAAACTGAATTACCTTGTGTGGGACAAACCAAGGCAACAGTTTCAGCATTCTGTAAAAGTATGCTGATTGATTGATTATCTGAGTCTATCTAAAATGAATATTATTATTACCAAATCAGAGTTTAAGATCAGTATCAGAATCAGAAAACTGCAATAAAGGAAACTAAAATAATGATAAATTATGAGTCCATATGACATATAATGAAATGTTTTGTTCTTTGTTGCCGCACTATTCTCAACCATAAACAATGGAACGACATAGCTGATACCTACTCATTCAATGAAATAAGTATACAAACCTAGATATTCTATTTAACCAGTTATACTGTATCATTATTATCCTGCTATATATAATTCATAGTAAGGATTAAAGGAAAAATTGTTATTCATTAGCTCCTGATGTTGAACTTTAATTTTCACCCACATTCTAATGTTGAACTTTAATTTTCATGGAGAAAACTTGAGTTGTAGTTCCGTAATAAAATTTCTGATCAATTTATTATGCGAAGGAATGTTTCAGGTTCAAATCCAAACACAATGACTGTTGTATCTTCGAACTTCTGAATTTGGATGATAGATCTACATTAAATATTTCTCAAAATAAGGACATCAATAAATGCAGCTGTCACATTGAAAGGTCGTTCTTAATATACAATCCTTAAGGCTTTTTCATGTTTTTATTGATGTCATAGACTGAGCAACTCATGGTAACTTTATTGTATACATTTATTTTTTCAATGCTTTTAATACAATAATCAATCAGCTGTCTAAAATGGCAATTGTTTTTCAAATCTATATGCAAAAGCAATCTTATGACCAAAATAGCAATACAGTAGATTGATGTGTTATTTAAAGCTTTAGAGATGATACCATAAAATACTATGTTATAGCGCCTTAATTTTATTACAAGTGAATAAGGGGGCAGTTTGGAAAATCTCAAAACTAGTTTAGATCTGTTTAAGAAAAACTGGTCATATAAATTTGGGTTATTTTGTAACTAGTTTTAACCTAGGCTTAATTAGGTTAAAATTTGTTCCAAACCAGTTCTTACAAGAGAAGGGAAAAAAAACTTAGCTAAGTTATTTATCGTAGGATGAATGAGTGATTTCTACATTTATATCTTATCCAATAACAACCCTTAGATCTAGCTGAAGGAGAAAGGGAGAATGAAAAGGAAGAGAAAGAGAATGGAAAAAGTTGGACTAGGGAAAAAAGTAACTTTGAAATGGATTTTTCCAGAACCAGTTTTACCTCAAAAGTGATTTCCATAAGAACCATTTTTTTAAAAAGTAGGTAGTTTACCAAACACCTTAAATTTGAATACTGGCCCATTGTCCCCCACTTAAATATCTAGTTTTTAGAAGTTTCTAATTAAATTCCCCCCAAGAGAGCTTCTAATCTCAATGACCCCAAAATAGGACATATTTGCATAAACTGGATTTCTATCTTTTGCACTTGACATATGCAATGCTTGGGCAATTAAAGTCACACCACTATTTTGAATCGTTGTTCTATCATCATGGTCCTTTGTGTAGAAAGTGTAGCCATTAATCATGTAAGCCTTGTAAGATATTACATGAAAACTTGGACCATATGTTAAAAATTTTAATCTAGTCGAGACTGAAGAATTATTGTGGTTCATGTTATGAAAAATCCTAGACTCAAACCATGTGATAAAGCTTCGATTGTGTTCTCTTGTGATTCAATTGTCTCCTCTGTTAGGATTAGAGTGTCGAAGTATCTCCTTGTGAATTTCAACATACGACTCTACCTCATCATCATTATGCAAGACATAAAGGTGTGCTTGAACCCATTCCTCTCTTTGAATACTTATGACTTCACTTGCCCCAATCCCTCCTAATTCTAAGCTTTTGTTGTGTCTAGAGGCCATAAGCCCTATGGAGTTGACATCACTAAGGTATTATGTGCAAAACTCAACAGCTTCTTCAACTATGTACCTTTCAACCATACAACCCTCAGGCCGACTGCGATTCTTAACATACCCTTTTAATATCTTCATGTATCGCTCAACCGGGTACATCCATCTCATATAAGCTGGTCCACACAATTGAGTCTCCCGAACCAGGTGAACTGTGAGATGAATCATTATGTCAAAAAAGGAGGGAGGAAAATGCATTTCAAGCTCACACAGTGTGACCACTATCTGTCTTTGCAAAATGGGCAGCTTCCCAGGGTCAATCACCTTACTACAAATAGCTATGAATAAATGACACAGTTTAGTTATTGTAACACGCACTTTATTTGGAAGAATGGAGCGTATTGCAACCGGAGGCAAATGACTCATAAGAACATGACAATCATGAGACTTCACACCTTTCAATCTTTGTTCTTTCAGTGATACTAGATTTCTAATGTTAGAGGAAAAACCCTCTGGAACATTGACTCCCTGTAGGAACTTGCAAAAGGTAACTTTTTATTTCTTGCTAAGAGTATAAGCCGCCGGGGGAAGATATGTACGTGATCCCCTTTTGTCTGGGACCAATTCTTTCCTTATACCCATTGCCAACAAGTCCCATCTTGCATTTATCCCATCCTTGGTTTTGCCTTTGACATTTAGTAACGTGCCAATAACACTCTCGCACACATTTTTTTCTATATGCATCACATCAAGGAAATGTCTAACAAATAATGTCTTCCAATATGGCAACTCAAAAAAAAAAGTAGACTTCTTTTTCCACCCACCGGTAACGAGTTGTCCGGCAAAAGGTTTGCCGAAGTTGTTGGTCAAGTTACCCACCTTTTTCCCACAACTCCTCACCCGTCAATGGAGAAGGAGGCCTACCCTCTTCGATGTTTCCATTGAATGATTTCTACCATCCCCTATAACGATGGGATAAAGGCAAAAACTTACGATGACCCAGGAATACATTCTTCTTACAATGAGCTAAGCGCATCCAAGAAGTATTTTCATCACAAACAGGACATGCACACTGACCCTTTACACTATAGCCAGACAAATTACCATAGGACGGGAAATCATTAATCGTTCCAAACAGCATCGCCCTCAACTGGAAAGATTCTTCTTTGTAGCCATCATAGACATCTACTCCAATATCCCACAATAGTTTCAAGTCTTCAATCAATGGTGCCAAGTACACATCTATATCATTACCCGGTCGTCTGGGTCCCGATATCAACATAGATAACATCATGTATTTTTACTTCATACAAAGTCATGGAGGTAGATTATATATTATCAATACCACCGGCCATGTGCTATGAGTACTAGATTGGACACCGCGCAGATTCATTCCATCTGTTGATAATGCAAGGCGAAGATTTCTTACTTCCTCGCCAAAAGAGGGGTACTCATCATCTATCTTCCTCCACTGCGGAGAATCAGCGGGATGTCTCAACATGCCATCCTTGATTCGTTCATTTGCATGCCAAGTTAAGTTCTTTGCATCAATGACACTATGATACATCCTTCGAAACCTTGGTATTATGGGAAAATACCAAACCACCTTTGCTGGTGTAGTCTCTTTCTTATAACGAGGCACATTGCATTTAGGACACACACTTAATGATGCATGCTCATTTCTAAACAAAATGGAATCATTGGGACAGGCATGTATCTTCTCATAGCTCATCCCAATAGAACATAACATCTTCTTTGCCTCATAAGTTCTGTTAGGTAGCACATTGTCCTCCAGTAACATCTCCTTCAACAATGTGATTAACTCTGTGAAACTCTTGTCAAACCATCCATTTGTTGCTTTTAAATTATACAACTTCAACACAACTGACAACCTAGTGTACTTGGTGCACCCGTTGTATAGTGGCTTTTCAGCATCACTAGCTAGGGTATCAAATATTTGGGGACAATCTCTGAGGTCCTCTTCAACCACCTTTCGAATCTCATCAATTCTGTCACAATCCTCCCACCCGGTCCCAAAATCATCATCACTTGGTTCTACGTTGACATTATTCTCTCCCATACCACTATGTTCACTCCTAATCTCACCATGAAATGTCCAACATGTGTAACTCTAATCAATTCAAAAACAGAAAAGATTGTTCCTCAACTCTGCTTCACTAACTCGCTTAGAACAAAAACATTTCGTACAAGGACTGTAACATCCTAAATTTTATTAAATAAAATAAAATTACTAAAATTAGGGAAATAATATTAATAGTATTAGTAGTGTTAGTAGTTTTATTAATAATGTTATTCCTAATTAAAAAGAGAATAAGTGGGTTGAGAGTGGGCCCAGCCCAATTAGGCATTTAAGTAAGGAGGGGTTACCAATTCACCCTAATCCTTATTTTTCAAATCGTCAGAGAGCGAAACGTTAAGGAGGGGAGAAACGACGTCTCAAGAGGAGGTTGCTGCAGAGTGATCATCAAGAAATAGCCAATCTTTGTTGTTCGACCTTCACCTTCAAGGTACGGTGGGGAAAAGGGTGCTGCTTGTAGGTGTATGTGGGAGTGCTTGGGTAGTGAGGGAAACCATAAGACCCTCTAAGGTTTTAAATTCGAATTTGATATGTGCAATACGTGTTGTATGATGAAAATTTGTTGTTTTGGTGATTGAATGTGTTAATCTTGATAAATCTTGATTGAATTGAAAGAGGGTAGAGAGAATAGCGAAAAGGGGTAAATAAGGGTTTAACAATTGGGGATTTTGATGGAATAACTGTGAAAATCTGTGTAAAGATTGGTGTTTTTGATGAGTTTATTTGATATAAACGTATATGATTGGAGTATTAACACTAAGGATTGATTAGAGGTTGAATAAAAGGGTATAGAAGGGGTAAAAATCGCAAGAACTGTCATCTCGTGTCGCGGGTAATCGATTACAGAGGTCTGTAATCGATTACAGAGTGTTCTGGGCAGCAGGGGAGTGAGTTTGGCTTGCTGGTAGTCAATTACAGGGTGTCTGTAATCGATTTCCAGAGAATTGGTTTGCTGGTAATCGATTACAGAGGGCTTGTAATCGATTACCAGAGAGGTGATTGGCTGGTAATCGACTCAGGAGGCTTGTAATCAATTACCAGAGTGAATTATGTGATCCTTGTGTTTGTTGATGTTGTTTATACACATTGCTTATGAAACTAAGAGATTTAAGTGGATGTTTATAGAGAATTGATTATGGTGTGAGTATGACTATATGAATATCTCCTGTGGTGTTAGATGTTTATAATAATATGATGTATGATGATGATGTATTGATGTATTGAGTACATGAGGTATGAGATGTGTGATGATGATATATTGATGTATTGAGCATATGAGCTATGTTTTGATGATGATGATATTGATGCATTGAACATATGAGCTATGTTATGATGATGATGATATTGATGTATTGAGCATATGAGGTGTGTTATGATGATGATGATGCGTTGAGCATATGAGGTGTGGTACCTGAGATGCACGATCACAAGAGAAGGGTGTTGTGCAACCTATCGGCCTGTGTGGTGATTAACGGTAGGGTGCAACTCAGGAGGTGAACTGCACGGGCCGATTAAGGGGGGTTCAGAGACCATGATGGCCTGTGTGCTGATTAACGGTAGTGCCATCATTGCGGGGCGGATGTCTCTGCACGAGCCCAAGAGAGGGGTGTTGTGCAACCTATCGGCCTGTGTGGTGATTAATGGTAGGGCCATCATCGGTAACAACTAGGGAGATTGATGAGGTGCACCCATTGTGCGGAGTTCCGAGTCATGATCCTTGGGATGAGGTTTGGTGTACATGATGATAGAGTAAACCTGTATTGTATTTTATGATGATGTTGAAATATGATATGATGATATGAGTATTATGTGTTGTGCGTGGAGAATGTGTGTTCTTGGTGATTTGCGAGTGTGACTTATAAACTGACGATGAGATAATATATTTGCTAATAAGAGTATGGGATGATATGAGTATGATATGCTTTGATGATGATGATGATTATATATGGGTGAGTATAGGGTAGCCTTCTATGTGCATGTATGAGTTGGTATTCTTTTCCTCACCATTTTCTCTGTGGTTTATTTACATGCGATGATGATGGCACATCAGGTGCCGAGTATTGAATTGAAGGGGTGTCGCTCTGATACTTGTGACATCAGGGCTTAGTAATAGGGGTTTTATTTTATGTTATTAAGAAGAGATTATGAAAACTGTTTTAAGTGCCTTACATGGCCAAGAGGGATATTTTGATGTTAACCTTGGAGATATTGATGTTTTATTTACTTTGGAAACCTTTGGTTTTAATTCTATTTTAATTGAGTTGACTTTGAAATAAATGATGTTTTAATGAGAGAATGTGAACCTTATTATCCAATGCGGTCCGTTACTTTCCTAAATATTCCTAATTGCTGAATATATAAGAGTTTGGGGTAGAAGGGTGTCACATACACAATTCTGCTAGGATTTGTTGCATGGTCAATGGAAAACTTTATAAACATTTCCACTCCTTCCTCATACTCATTTGTCAAAGGTTTGCAAATATCCAAGAACGATCCATATTCTATCAACATAACATGAAATCATTTAAAATTAACTCGAAAAGTATATATGACATTCTTTAGATATAATGACTAACTACGTGCTTAATTAACACCTATAACATACCAACTAACAAAGGTTGAGGTTCCTATCAGATAAGTGTAAATTATATGATATATTCTTGTATTTTTACTGCACTTATCAAGGTTAAAGTAGTAATTTATACCCCAAAATAATCCCTTTTTAGTAATAATTGTAATAATTGTGTTTATTTGATTTGAATTTGAATTTGATGCTATTTTAATATAAAATCTGTTGATTTTGCAGATTTATGAGGAGATTTAAATGAGGAGAGAAAATAGCATTATTTGAGGATAGGATCTGCAGATTTGAAGTTGAAATGAGAACAAATAAAGATAAGATCAGCTGCCATTTAAACAAGGATTCTGCGGATAACTTCCCAATTTGAATTCAAAGGCAAGATAAATACAGAATCAATTCAAAAAGAGGGAAACAAGGAAAACCAAGCACACAAAAATAAGATCAGGAAGAAATCAAGCTGTTAAAAGAGGAAACAGAAGAAGCAGTTACGTGCTCCACGCTTCACCTGCGCTAAGCGCAGGGTGGAGCGCAGCATTCTGGAATTCACGCTTCACTTGCGCTGAGCGCAAGTGAAGCGCAGCTGCGTAGATTTATTTTTTTTAGATCTGTTTTCAAAATAGATTTCATCCAGATTTAAGATAGCTTTCCTTGGTCTATAAATACAACCTTTTGTAAAGATCATAAGGAGGTTAGCAGAGGAGCATTTAAGAAGGAGATTAGAGAGACGACAAAGCCAGAGCTAGGATTGGAGCAAGGTGACAGCTTCTCCATTGGGCTGTAATGGCTACCATGCGTAGCTAAACGTCTCAATAGGATTAAATGTAGTTGATTCAATCCCCAAAGTGTATGTGAATTCTCGTATTTATTTATGAATCCCTGTTTTATAATATTTGTATTTTTATCTTCACTTAATGCGTAGCTTCCGCCTGTGTGTCGGGGTTATAGGTTAATTTTAGGATTCAGGTGACAGATGTTTCTATAAAATTAACAACGAGTTTGGGGGAGCCGATACTTAGGAAACTCAAAATCTGATTGGTAAAAGTGCCCATAGTAGTTACTATAGGGTTATAGGAGAAAGTGAACATTGAAGAAGAACTAGGCAATCTCTTCATAGCTGACACTATAGGTCTAGAGGGCGAATTGATAGTATTAAACAAACGGAAAGGTAGAGCAATCAAGTCGGGGTAATTTGTCGCCTGGGAGAACCCACATGAATTATCTTTGAGTGGTTTTACTATTGGTAACTCGGGGTAAAAGCAATAATAGATTGGCTAGGATATTATAAAGATATATTCATAAATAATATTTGAGATTCACATGCATAAGGGGTGCGATGATACGAAGTTCAATCCTAATCCAAGTAAAGTATTTTATCTCTCTCAATCGTCTCTTTCTTCTATGCGAATTTACTTTCTTCACCACAAACTCTCAAAATACCGTTTCTACTTGATAATTTGATCACGAGTAAATACGAAGCGAACTGTTTCATGTGGATACGATAAACTCATACTTACTATTATACTACTGAAATTTTGGTACGCTTGCCAGAATTCCATCAAGTATTTTTGGTGTTGTTGCCGGGGAACGGTATTTCAATTTGTATAGACTTGGCAGATCTAATTATCAAGTTGTATATACTCTATCTTAGGATTAGATTCTTATTTTATCTTTATTTTTGGATTTTTAGGAATTTTTTTATATTTATTATTAAAATTCTCTTCCACACTTACCCTTTTCAAGTTTTCTTGTTTATGCTTTTAAGAAGCCAGGTGTCCCCAAATCAGTTACAATTTGATCCAGAAATAGAAAGGACATTGAGGAGGAACAGAAGTAGAAACAGGAGAAGGAGAAGAAGGTTACTTGAGGAAGAACCCAAAAATATGGCAGAAGAACAACCACCGAGAAGAAGGACCATAGGAGAATATGTCATGCATCAAGGACCTCACCATTTTTCAAGCATTGTCTTACCAACAACTGCGAAGACCTTGGCGTTGAAGACTGCTCACCTCAATCTTATCAGTGTCCATCAATTCGCAGGACTGAATCATGAGATCCAAATACTCATCTCTCAAACTTTTATGAATTAATAGGCACTATGGGTTTTGAGGAAGGTGATTTAGAGTCTGTATACTTACGCTTATTTCCTTTCTCATTGATAGGTAAAGCTAAGGAGTGGTTGAAGTCGCATCCAAACCAAAGTCTAAACAACTGGGATGTACCATTATGTGAAGCTTGGGAAATATACAAATCTCCACATTTAGACAAGGATCAGATGAACCATTATGTGAAGCTTGGGAAAGATACAAATTATGTTGCGCAAATGTCCCAATCATGGCTATGATGATATTGCCCAAATCGATATTTTCTGCAAGGGACTCAGGTCTAACTCAAAATCTTTCATAGATGCTGCAGAAGGAGGAACTATCTTATCCGTGGATGCAGAGCGAGCGATCTCAATCATTGACAACTTTGCTCAGAATGATCAACAAGCTCAGTATGGACGACAACCAGCTCAAATACAGAAGAAAGGAGTGTTGGAACTCAACAATAGTGATGCGATTCTAGCAGAAAATAAGCTTATCAAGAGACAAATAGAAGCACTCACAGAACAGTTGAAGGCACTTCCTCAGCAATTAAAAGTTGTCCAATCCCAACCTATTTAAGCCCAACCTTTGATCTGTGACTTTTGCGGAGGTGACCATCCAAATGGTCAATGCTCGTACCAAGAAAATCAAGCCGAACAAGTCAACTTCATGGGTAACCAGGGGAGGCTAGGAAATTTCTCCAACAATAACTATCAGTACTCACAAGGATGGAGGAATAACCAAAACAACTCTAGATGGGGGCAGAATGGAGGAAATAGACAGACACCATACCAGCAACAACAACCATCAACGTATGACGGATTGAACAGGTTAGAAGAGAAGATTGATGCATTCATACAAGGATTTGATGGATTCAAGAAGAACACAGATGCATCGATCAAAGCTTTAGAAAATCGAGTGGGCCAACTAGCAACAGAGATGGCAGAATACAAAAAGGGCCACTTTACAGCAAACACTCAGACAAATCCAAAGGAGCACTGCAACTTGATTGCTACTGATGGCAACATTACAGAAGAAAGTGATGTAGAAGAAAGCATCACATTTGAAGAGCAAGTGCCCAAAGAAGAGATTGTCGAGAAGAGTGTTCAGCCAGAAGAGACTATGCAAAGAGAAGAAGGAGAATCAGAAGAGGTCTACACCACAGGCAAGTCACTTGACCCAGGTAAGTTCACTGTACCTCTTTCTATTGGTAATCATCCAGCTACTTATGCTTTATTGGATCTTGGAGCGAGCATCAACTTGATGCTGCTATCGTATTTTAACAAGCTGGGAATTTTGAAGGTCAAGCCTGCCAACGTAAAGTTACAACTTGCAAATAAGTCCACTCAGAGCCCATATGGGAAGATTGAAGATTTACCAATTAAAGTGGACAAGTTTGTATATTTTGTTGATTTTTACATTGCAGGAATAGAAGAGGAGGATATTGATGTCCCCTTAATTTTGGGAAGACCCTTCATGAAAGCTGCCAAGGCGATAGTGGATGTTGACAGGGGAAAATATCAATTGAGCTCTAAAGATGAGAGCATTGTGTTTCACATTGACAGAGGAATCCCCAAAGTACAAAAGACTCCAGAAAGGTTAAAAATGGATCCTACTGATGGGATCTATAAATTTAAATCTAAATCTCAGTTGCTAAAGGTAAGAAAGAAATAAGCTCCCTCAGATATTGTGGAGAAAAAGAAGAAAAAGTTTCTGGATTTCTGAGGAAACCAAGAATGAGAGTAAAGCGGCCAGAATCAATCATGGAGTTCAGATTTAAAAAGAGAAAAAGAGCAGCATCAGAATAAGAAATAAGTGAAGATAGTGATGATGAGAAAATAAGAAATTGACATGGAGGATGGGAACTAAAAGGAAGAACTGGAACAGAGTCAACCATCATCCTCCAATTAAGGCCACCATAATAAGTAACCAGGCTTCGAGATATCAGACGTTAAACAAGCGATTCCTGGGAGGCAACCCAACATTTTTGTTTTTAATTTTTCTTTGATTTTTGTTTTTGATTTTTGTTTGTTTTAAATTCAATGCTTGTGTATAATAGGGAATTATTGAGAATTGGATTAATTTTATTGAGTAAAGGATGAAAGATAGTTGGAGTTAGGAAGCAGTAGAAAACAGAAAATAGAATTTCAATTTTGTTTTCTGCGCTTCACCCTCGCTTAGCGCAAGAGAAGCACAAGATTGAAAAATTACTCTCTATTTTCTGCGCTTTACTCTCGCTAAGCGATAGTAAAGCGCAGAAATATCAAAATTACTCTCTGTTTTCTATGCTTCACCTACGCCTAGCGTAGGTGATGCGCAGCGGAACGCTTCATATTCATATGAAGTACGCGTTGCACTCTCGCTAAGCGAGAATGCAGCGCAACCGCGCGCTTTGGTTTAAATTTGAATTTTTGGAGCGTGGGAGGTCATTTCAACCTCCCCTCAACTCCTAAACCTCCATTTTCTCTGAAATTCATCCTTTCCCTTGACCTTTTCACTTTCATTTCCACTTCCTTCCAATTTCTGAAGCTACACCAGGTATGCTTTTATAGTTTTAAGTATTTTGCACTGATTAAAATTTTCAGTTATTCATTTATTTGAGCAAAACCTTAGGATAGAAAACTTAGGCTCTTAGGACCTTTTTAATTTGGAAAATTTGTCAATAGAGTCTCGGTTTAGTATGTTTGTTACTATGGTATGTTTTGGTATGATTAGGTGGTAGTTTTTGAAGTGCTCAATGAATTTTTGCAAGTTGCTCTGTTTGGTGCATGTATGTTTAAATTGTTTCATAAATTTTGCATGACCATGCATGAACGACTGTGCACTATTTCATGATATTGATAACATGATTTTTTAGCTTAATTTTTGTTACCAAGATGCTATGCCATGTTCTTAAAAGTAATTAAGACTGCTTTAATTGATCACTTTAGCATGTCCTTAATAAATTAATTAATTGGCATATGGTAACTTAAAAATCAAGATTGTGTGCAACAGTGCTTGATTGAATGATTGCTCTAGTTTTTTTAATTAAATTGGTCACTTATTTCATTAATTATGAGTAGTCTATTATTTGTTTAAAATGATCTTGGTTTGATTTTTGTTGCAGATGGCTCGCACTAAAGTAGTGAAGGGAACTGGCAGTTCTAGTAGAGGCACAGGGGGTGCCAAGAGATCCAGGCAGGCACCCCAGGAGGACCCTGAGTTCGATGCTCACCGCTTCAAGGACGCCAAGTCCTTTGAAGCCTACAGTTCACTGATGAACTGTAATTTCATCAGGGAGAGACCAGTGGCTTTGGAGCCTAATGAGTTTGAGGACTTCAGAGCAGAGATCATCAAAAGGAACTGGGTCCGCCTCAGCAGCCAAGAATCCCATTTTGACCCTGACATTGTTAGGGAGTTTTATGTCAATGCCATTGGAGAGCATGACATTAATGTGAGGCGGGAGTCCTATGTCCGCGGGCAGGTAATCTCTTATGATCGCGATGCGATCAACAAACTTCTACACTTTCCAGGACCTGAGGACAAAAGACAAATTGTGTGCCAGCACCAAGAAAGGGTGCAAGCTGTGGGGATCAATGGCAATGAGCCCCTGGATGTTCAGACTGCAGAGTGCTTATGTCTGCGGGGGCGTTCCTTTGAGAGGAATGCCTATAGGCAAGCTGCCCGCATCATAAGGCATGATATGAGGGACATAGCTCAGATTTGGACAGTGTTTGTGTTAGCCAACGCCCACCCTACTGGTCACGTGTCAGATGTCATCATGCCAGTAGCCCACCTCCTCTACAGCATCATTATTGGCGCAGATATAGATATTGTTGGAGTCATCAGCCATAAGATATCAGATTTTGTATCTTCTGTAGGGCGTCGCAGCGCCACCTCCAGGATTAGCCTTGGTTTCCTATTACTCATCACTTCCCTCTGTGAGTCTAGGGGTATTGAGGTATTCCGTTCGGTTTGCATCCTAAACCCCACGACCAGAGGATATATAGAGGCCAACTGCTTCCCGGAGGAGGATGAGGATGAGCAGCAGCAGTAGCAGCCACAGGCCCCACCACCACCACCACCACCAGTAGCAGACATACAGACTCCAGTCTAGGCTCAGCAGCTTCTTGCCCAGAACACTCATATGCAGGCCCAGTTGTCCGGTCTCCACCGAGCAGCAGTCCATTTTCAGGATTTACATTATCAGACTCGCTCAGACCCATACCCAGGCATGCACCCTGATCAGTTTGGAGCATATTTGCAGTGGCCTGGGGACAGGCCTATTCTCCCAGGGGAGGGTGGAGCAGCTGGAGATGGAGCAGCTGGCATGGAGGATTGATTTTATTTTGATTTGGTGCTTTTCTTTCTTTTTCTTTCTTTTTCTTTTATTTTCTTTTTATTTTCTTTTGATTATTTTGGATATGTACTGTATATATACCTCACTGATACATCATTTTGTTATGCAGTGCATTTTTCAGCATTTTCTATAGTTTTCTTTTATTTTTAGGAATTTTAGGATTTTTAAAATTTTTAGGATTTTAGGAAATAGGATTTAATGGGAAATTTTTTCAAAATTCTCTGAAATTAGGCAGTTTAACTAACCAGATTAGGAAAGAAGAAAGGGTTTTGTGATTAACTTCATAATCATTTAGGATTAGGATACTTCTCAGGAGAACCTATCAAGATAGTTAATTAAACCCAGTAAGTACTTTATCAAGGAATTTAGCCAAAAAAACAGGAGAGCTGTGAGTCCAAACACTTAAATTGAGAGTTTTCACCGCTGCTTGTCAATTGTTATTGATTGAGTTTTTGGATTTTATTCTGTTCATGAAAAATATGGAAGTGACAAAAGTAATTTTTGTTTTTACATTATTTGCTCACTGCCAAAAAGCCAACCCTTAATTAAATTTTTTCATATTTTCTTGGTAACCCATTTGAGCTTTAATGTTTCTTCTTATGCACCTCAGCCATAATTTATATTTATATCTTGTCCCTCACACTTGGGATAGAGACCAAGGTGCAACTTGAAATAATGGGAAGAAAAGGTTGGTAAGTTGAAAGTACAAAAAGCAGGCACAAGAAAGCAAAAGAAGAGCACTCCCTCAAAAATAAAAAAAGAAGAAGTGCATGAATTGAATAAGTTGGGGGGTGCATCTTCAAACAGAGAAAGAGACCAGCTGAATGAAACAAATCAAGAATGAGAAGGAGAATGGAGAGAAGTTCCAAGTTCAAGAAAAATCAAAAGATGCTCTTTATTCTAAGTGTTCTCTTGCTTATCCAGAAAAACCATGATTTCTTGATAACCCAGCCTAATTACAACCAAAGAAAAGACCTTTTGATCCATATTAACCATGTGCATGTTTAGGAACTAGAAACAACTATTAATTCTAGTTGTTCAACTGTGGTGGAAAAATTGAGGGAAACACTTACCCGTAAGCATGAGAAAATTCCTTGATTTATCATTTATTGCTTTAATTGCTATTTATGAGAAAGTTTAACTGAATTGTTGTATCTTATTCTGATTGAGCATGGGTAACATCTCTTAATTCTGATTTTTTTATGATATTTGGAAAGTGTCTGCTGCCTAACAAAGAGATGATGAATTTTTGTCCTTAATTTTTAAGAATTGTACAGGGGGGATGAATTAATTTTTGATTGCAAAAAGGTCTCTTGCTTGAGGACAAGCAAGAAGTTAAGTTGGGGGTATTTGATAAGTGTAAATTATATGATATATTCTTGTATTTTTACTGCACTTATGAAGGTTAAAATAGTAATTTATGCCCCAAAATAATCCCTTCTTAGTAATAATTGTGTTTATTTGATTTGAATTTGAATTTGATGCTATTTTAATATAAAATCTGTTGATTTTGCAGATTTATGAGGAGATTTAAATGAGGAGAGAAAATAGCATTATTTGAGGATAAGATCTGTAGATTTGAAGTTTAAATGAGAACAAATAAAGATAAGATCAGCTGCCATTTAAACAACGATTCTGCGGATAACTTCCCAATTTGAATTCAAAGGCAAGATAAATACAACATCAATTCAAAAAGAGGGAAACAAGGAAAGCCAAGCACACAAAGATAAGATTAGGAAGAAATCAAGTTGTTAAAAGAGGAAACAGAAAAAGCAGTTACGCGCTCCACACTTCACCTGCGCTAAGTGCAGGGTGGAGCGCAACATTCTGGAATTCACGCTTCACTTGCGTTGAGCGCAAGTGAAGCGCAACTGCATAGATTTATTTTTTTTAGATCTGTTTTCAAAATAGATTTCATCCAGATTTAAGATAGCTTTCCTTGGTCTATAAATAGAACCTTTTGTAAAGATCATAAGGAGGTTAGCAGAGGAGCATTTAAGAAGGAAATTAGAGAGACGACAAAGACAGAGCTAGGATTGGAGCAAGGTGACAGCTTCTCCGTTGGGTTGTAAAGGCTACCATGCGTAGCTAAACGTATCGATAGGATTGAATGTAGTTGATTCAATCCCCAAAGTGTATGTGAATTCTCGTATTTATTTATGAATCCTTGTTTTATAATATTGATATTTTTATCTTCACTTAATGCGTAGCTTCCGCCTGTGTGTCGGAGTTATAGGTTAATTTTAGGATTCAGGTGACAGATGTTTCTATAAAATTAACGAGTTTGGGGGAACCGACACTTAGGAAACTCAAAATCTGATTGGTAAAAGTGCGCATAGTAGCTACTATAGGGTTATAGGAGAAAGTGAACATTGAAGAAGAACTAGGCAATCTCTTCATAGCTGACACTATAGGTCTATACGGCGAATTGATAGTATTAAACAAACGGAAAGGTAGAGCAATCAAGCCGGGGTAATTTGTCGCCTGGGAGAACCCGCATGAATTATTTTGAGTGGTTTTACTACTGGTAACTCGGGGTAAAAGCAATAATAGTTTGGCTAGGATATTATAAAGACATATTCATAAATAATATTTGAGATTCACATGCATAAGGGGTGTGATGATACGAAGTTCAATCCTAATCCAAGTAAAGTATTTTATCTCTCTCAATCGTCTCTTTCTTCTATGAGAATTTACTTTCTTCACCCACAAACTCTCAAAATACCGTTTGTACTTGATAATCTGATCACGAGTAAATACGAAGCGAACCGTTCCCTGTGGATACGATAAACTCATACTTACTATTATATTGCTGAAATTGTGGTACGCTTGCCAGAATTCCATCACTATCCTATCTAGATTTGTCAAATTCGTATCATATTATTTTATGACTATTGTTCCTAGTCTATGAAAATTCCAGCAGCATTTTCCCTTGGTTCTCCAAGCACACATGACATAATCTATGAGTCATATTTCACATAGATTATGCATGAACTCGGAGAACAAGAGGTAATTAAAACGTACTAAAATGAACCTTAGACCAGGAACAATTCATAAAGTAATATATTTAATACGAATTTACAAATCCAGACTGTCCAACCATGGATAATTTAAGAATAAATTGTATATTATGTCAGCCATAATATACATTTTCTTCTTAAATAGGAAACTAAGGTTAATGCATGTACATACAAATAACCTAATAACTATAGTTGAAAGAAAAATGATAATATGATAAAGGATATACCTTATTAAAGTCAATCATCAATAAGCAGTGTTAAATTATAAGCAGTTAGGAAACAATACCTGGAAAAAAAAAGACAAGTCAAAAAATATACTCGTAATAAAAATTAGTAGTCCTATAAATTTGAGCAGCATTTCATCTATTTCTTTAACATTCCCAAATTAATGAAAAACAATTTTACCTCTAAACCACCAGCTACCAGTCCAAAAGAGATCAATATGAGTAATATATATTTATATAACATTACTAAATCTAATGTAATATATGACAACCTATATACATAACACCTAAATCATTATAAACTATATCCTTAACATCAAATCATTATAAACTTTAATACTAATATTCAATGTTATCTAACCTTAATAACACAAAAATAGTTCAGACAGCAAAAATAACCATGTGCAGGAAAAAAAAGTGCAGCAGCAACAAAAAAGGGGTGCAGATAGAAAAAAATGGCAATGTTGGAGTCTCCCTTACCCTAGTTGCAGCCGCGAAGTGAGAGAGGAAAGGGGAAGGAGAGCGCCACCCGCGAAGTGAGACAGGAAAGGCCTTCTTGAACCTTGCTCACGGTTGGGAACGAGTTCCCTTACTCTAGTTGTCGTCGCGAAGGGAGAGAGGAGAAGGGAAGGATCGTGCCGCGAAGGAAGAAGGGAAAGAGAAGCTTGCTCAAGCTTGCTCACGGAAGAAGACGGAGGAGAAGGGACAGAAGAGCTAGGTTGCGCACGGAGGAGACAGAGGAAGAAAGGAGGAGGATGAGAACGGAGACGTCGCGGGTAAAGCAAATGTGATAGACGCGGGATGAGAAGTGAAAATAATATGCAGTCTCATTAATTTAAGTACCAACGAGGGCTCTCCCTGGGAGCGCCCTGTAAAAAAAAATATGGAGGGCGCTCCAATTGCAGAGAAATTAAAAAAAATACGATAGGAACGAGCGCCCTCAATTCCACAGAATCAAACAAAAAAAATACGCTGGGAACGAGGGCTTGGAGCGCCCTGCAAAAAGAAAAAAAATAATGGAGGGCGCTAAAAAAACGTTGATAACAAGGGCGCGCAGATGGAGCGCCCTATATTTTACCTGTAAGGGCGCTCCCGCCCAAATTTTAAGCGCCCTGATTTTAAAACGATCATTTTAGACGCTAACCAACACGGGAGCGCCCTAAAGACAGTGCTCTAATATCCTAAAATTGGCGTAGTGAATTCAATAAGCTGGTTTATCAGCTCGGAGCTTATCAGCTAGTTTTGCCAAACACACCTTTAGTAGTGTCAGCACCAACTTCAGTTCATCTTTTCGAGACATGTGACATTTATCCCAACAACAAGGTGTTAGCTACTGTTTTGGTGCTTGAGGTAGAGTTCATCTCTCACAATAGTTTTAGCCCATTCATCTCTCACAACCAATCGGGTAGTGATAATAACTAAAGAGCTAGAGATCGACAAAAAAAAACTAAAGAGGTACTAGAGATATCAAATAATTCTCCCTCTATGTAAAGAAATTTGACAACATTTTAACCACTATTTTTAGTTTTTATTCTAATGTTATTTTAAGAGTTTGATTAGAATTTATACAGTTATTCAATTTTAAATTATAATTATAATAATAGATTACGTTTTATTGTTGAAAATTAATTTACATTATTATATGATAATATGTTATAATTAAATAGATTACAATTATAATGATAGGAATAAAGACTTGTATTAAAAATAAAGATTAGAATATAAAATGATAGTGAAAGGTAAATGAAAAATGATAGTGAAAGGTAAATGAAAATCTGTTTCATTATTATGTAATAGTATTGTTTAGCTCTCTCGAGATCTTTTACAAAAATAAATATAAAAGAAATGTTTTAGATACAAGAATAACTAAATAAGAATATGAATTTTATTTTTGTTTAATTCAACTTTTATTCCTTTTTACTATAGTTAATATGTGATTTTTGTCTCGTAATGATTTTTTAAAGCAAATTTAGCCCTTCATTTTTTAATTATTATAATTAAGTCCTTCAATCACTTTTATTTTACTTAAATCTTTCAAACTTTTATTTTCTATTTACAAATTTCACAAATAGAACCGATTAACTTATTTTAAAATTTCCATGCAAAATCCACAAAATCCAAATGTCAATTTTCACTTAAAATAAAGTAAAGCTCAATTTACCCCTTTTCAAATCCTAGCTTATATCTAACTAGGAATGAATATACGTCAGGTTACCAGTCCCTCCCTCATCTTGACACCCCTTCGACTCCGTCCCCCAGTTCCTCCCTCATCTTGGCGCGCGCCCCTCCTTCTTTCACTATCGTGGTGGTGCTGTTGTCCTGCCGCCATTTCAGATCTGTGAACCTACACCGGAGAGGCCGTGAGGGGGAAGACTGCTCCTGCTACTCCGTCGAGCCTAGATCTACTTCTCTGTTACCGGCCGACTGCTCCTGCTATTGCGTCGACGACCGCTTCTACTTCTTCATTGTCTATTGCTTCTGTTGAATTGTTCCAGCTTCATCGCATTTCATCAAGGTACGAACTTTTCTGTTGTTGTTTCTGTTGAATCTGTTCCAGCCTGGGTCGTTTTCATCTTGGCTTTGTTTTCCTTTACTTCTTTCTCCTATATTTAACTTCATCCTCTTGGTTTTTCACTGGAACACTTACTGTGGTGGGCAAGGAAATTGATGGAGGTTGAATAGTGAAGGTCGCGATGTCAACAACAGAAAGGAGACTATGTGGCCGCGCGACGGAGCTTCCTGGGGTAGGGTTTCTAGAGATGCATATGTATTTTGGATTTTTTTTGTTAATTTTGATTAAATCAATTTTTATTTAATTATTTGTAGTTTAATATAATTTTTGTATTCTTATTGAATTCAGTTTAAATTTAGTGTATTTAATTTAATTTGCATTTTAAAAAAACAATGTATTGCAATAATAGCCAATGCTCATGATAACAACCCATTAGTGAATTTAGGATAAAAAATGAACTAAAACTAAACTTAAAAAATTCATCAAAAAAAGGTAAAAAAATTGATTAATACCCAAAAAATTGGCCCAGCCCAAAATGGGCCCAGAACCGCATCAACCCACCCGAATCGTCTGTCACCCGTCCTACCCGAAAAACGATTTAACCGATTATATTAATGGGCAGGAATAGGTTGTCTTTTTGTTATAGTCAGTTTAGATCGGATTGGTCTTTTTGGGACCGAAACTGATTCGAACCGACCGTTGTCCACCCCTATTAAATTCATCATCAAATGAGAAAAGAGAGAATATTAAAGATCATTGAAATCGTGAGATTAGGGTTAATGAGTGCTTTACTCTCCAATATGAGATTTTAAAATTATAATATGGAGAGTTGATTATTAAATTCTTATTTTAATTACAAAAGCTTTCTTTTATGGTTACAAATTTTAGAATTTAATAACTATACACTGTTAGTGTAAAAAGTTTTATATTTTACCTCAACACCTTGAGAATGGAGGAACTTCTGGGATCCCTCAAAGTCCATGAGTTGGAACTTGGCGAAGATGCTTCCAAAAAGAAGTCACTTGCTCTGAATGCCAAGTCCAAGCTGCTGAAGTCTGGGGCACAAAAGGCCATGAAAGCTGAGGACTCTTCAAAAGGTTCTGAAGATTCAGAGGGGAGCTTTGATGATGATGATCTAGCTCTGTTGAGTAGGAAGATCAAGAGGATGCTCCAGAAATAGGGGAAGTTCAGAAAACAATCCTTATCTGACAACAAAATAGGTAAGTCAGGTAAAGATTCACTTTTCGCTGACAAAATAATTTGCTGAGTGCAGACAACCAGGACATATGAAAGCTGATTGTCCAAAGCTGAAGAAGCCCTCATTTAAAAAAAGAAGTTCTTGAAGAAAAAGAAAAGTCTAATGGCTACTTGGGAAGACTTGGATGACTCAACTTCAGAAGAGGAAGATGAATCTGCTGAAGAGGCCAGCCTATGCTTAATGCCCAGTCTGCCTTCTTCATATAGTTCTGAGTCTGAGGTAATCCCTCAAACCTTTCAAGACATGTATGATGACTTGCTGGAAAGTTCTAAAGAGCTTTTCCAAGAGTATAAAGACCTGTCTAGAGCATATACCGATGTTGCAAACAAAAGTGAAGCTCTTGAGACTGAAAATCTTTTGCTTAAAGAAAAACTCTTGAAGAATTCTGAGGCTAGTAGTTCAGAAAGTTCAATCAAATAAAATGAATTTCTAAAGAAACAAGTTGCTGAACTTACTAGAGATCTTGCCAACTCTATTAATGGAACTGAGAATCTCAACAGAATGTTGGGTGTTCAAAAAACTCCAAAAACAAAGAAGGTTTAGGACACACAGACAGTGAATCATCACATGATTCAAATTTTAAACCTGCTGAAAAAGCTAAGAAAGGTAGGGGATGCTCTCACCGTGGAAAACCTAGACACAAAGTGTCTCAATGTAAACACAAGAAAAAGGGCAAACCTGCTGCTAATAAAAGAGGACCCAAAAGGATGTGGGTACCTAAGTCTCTGATTATTCCTATTGCAGATGTGTTTAATAGGACAAAGGAGACACCACAAAGTACCTGGACAGTGGCTGCTCGCGACACATGACAGGAGAAAGGTCTTTGATCCAAAACCTTAGACCTAAGGATGGAGGGGTGGTGACCTTTGGAGGAAACCAGAAAGGAAGAATCATTGGTATTGGTTTAGTAGGTATATCTCCTCTCTCTGTCATACAAAATGTCTCCTTGTTGAAGGTCTTCAACACAACCTACTGAGCATAAGTCAATTATGTGACAATGAATATGTTGTATCCTTCACTAAGGAAGGTTGTATAGTTAAAGATTATTTTGACCAAGTCATTTTTACTTCCAAGAGACACGGTAATGTGTATAAGATTGATCTTGATCGAGGAACTTGCATATCAAAATGTGACTTGTTCATTTTCTATTAAATATGAAAAACAGATTTGGCATCAGAAACTTGGGCATGCCAGCTTGAGATTAATCTCAAAGCTTACATAGCACAATCTTGTAAAAGGATTACCCAAACTTTCTTTCAAATCTGATATTTTATGTGAAAATTGTCTTAAGGTAAACAAACAAGAAGCTCTTTCAAGAGTAAAAATGTTGTGTCTACCTCAAGACCTTTAGAACTACTTCATATTGATTTGTTTGGTCCTACAAGAACTGAAAGCTTGGCTGGTAAGAAGTATGTCGTAGTCATTGTTGATGACTATTCTAGATTCACATGGGTGATATTCCTCAAAAACAAGGATGAGACTTTTGAGACTATTTTGTAAGAAGGTGCAAAATGAAAAAGGTTTTTGCATTTCTGCAATCAGAAGTGACCATGGTGGTGAGTTTAAAAACTCAAGCTTCAGCATGTTCTGTGATGAGAATGAGATCTCACACAATTTCTCGGTGGCTAGAACACCTCAGCAAAATGGGGTTGTTGAGAGAAAGAACAGAAGCTTGCAGGAGATGGGTAGAACCATGCTCATTTCAAGCAACCTACCAAGATCATTCTGGCCAGAGGCTATTCACACAACTTGCTACATTCAAAACAGAATTTTGGTAAGACCAATCCTCAAAAGAACTCCTTATGAATTGTGGAGAGGAAGAAAACCTAACATTTCTTACTTTCACATTTTTTGCTGTAAGTGTTTTATACTTAACACCAAAGATGATCTAGGTAAATTTGATTCTAAATCTTATAATGGATTCTTCATTGGTTATTAAGAAACATCCAAGGTTTATAGAGTTTACAGCTCTAGAACCTTGACAGTAGAAGAATCTATCCATGTTAGATTTAATGATGCTAAAGAGACTGATAGGGAACTATCAGATGTAGAAGATGATTTTGCATGAATGGAGCTAAATCCTACTTCAGAGACTCCAGAAGTCAAGAATGAAGTACTTGTTGAAGGACCCTCTGAAGTACCTGCTGAACAGACTTCCAGTCAACCCGCTGAAACTGATTCTCTTCACAGAGTTAATGTTGAGTCTTAGAATGAGCAAGTATTCCCTCGCATGCATAAGTGGAGATACAGAACTCATCATCCTCGAGAGCAAATCATTGGTGGTACTTCAGAAGGAGTAAGAACAAGATCAAGAGTTATAGAAGTCAATAATCTTGCCTTCCTCTCTAAAATTGAGCCAAAGAATATTGAGGAACCTCTGCATGATGAAGGGTGGATCCTAGCCATGCAAGAAGAGCTTAATCAATTTTCCAGGAGTGATGTCTGGACTCTTGTTCCTAAACCCTATATGAAAACTATTATTGGAACCAAATGGGTGTTTAGAAACAAACTCTCTGAAGATGGTCAAGTGGTCAGAAACAAGGCTAGATTGGTTGCACAATGTTATAATCAACAAGAAGGTATTGACTTTACTGAAACTTTTGCTCCAGTAGCAAGGCTTGAAGCTATTAGGATTTTACTTTCATATGCAGCCTATAATGGCATCAAACTATATCAAATGGATGTAAAGAGTGACTTCCTAAATGGATTCATTGAGGAAGAGGTATTTATTAGACAACCCCTTGGTCTTGAAAATCTGACTTTTCCTGATCATGTTTTTAAACTTAAAAAGGCTCTGTATAGTCTCAAACAAGCTCCTAGAGCTTGGTATGACAAATTGAGTAATTTTATACTAAAAAATGGTTTTGAAAGAAGAAAGGTTGATACAATTCTTTTTAGAAAAATGTCTAACAAAGATATGATTCTAGTCCATATATACGTTGATGACATCATTTTTGGATCAACAAATTCCTCTCTGTGCACTGAGTTTTCAAGGCTTATGTTGTAACATCCCAGAAATTTAGAAATCTAGAAATCTAGAATTATAATAATAATAATATAAAAATAGTTATAATGGTATTTCAATAATATTGGTTATAAAAAGAGAATTTCTATAATAATAACAGTAACTATTAATAAAATAATAATGATATAATAATGATACGATAATATGGATTTTAAGAGGGAGATATAATATAGGATTGGATTTTAGAAGATATAATAATTGTTATTATTATAATAAGATAATGATAAAATTATTAGGAGATAAATCATATTATTAAGGTTTCAAATAACCTTAATTGTTATACATATTGTAGTTATTATATTATTAATATTAATAGAATAATATCATAATCGATTGGGATAACCTCAGGAAAGAGATATGTTTTAGCATTTTAATTTAAGATTATATTTCAAAATAGGAATGATGACATCACAAGAAGTAGAGATAGGAAAGTAATATCAGTTTTATGATATGTTTAACTATAAGATTTGAATTTAAATTTGAATGTAGATGGATAAGGAAAAGCTTAAGGGACAAAAATAAGAGTTTTAGACACCAGGGATCTCGCTCAAGCGAGTGAATCTCGCTTGAGCGAATTATGCAGCAAAAACTGCAAAAGTCAGTTCTGCAATTCTCGCTTAAGGCAAAATGTTCTCGCTTAAGCCAAAATCTTCCAGAGAGGGTGTATTTTCGTGAGCATTCTCGCTCAAGCCAAAAAATCTCGCTTAAGCCAAAATTTCTCGCTTGAGCCAGAATGACAGTTTCAACTTTTTTAAAACACGACTGCAGGCAGTTTTCCAGGCAGTTTCTCTTCGTTTCTTCATTCTTTCAGAGAGAGAAAGAGAGGTTTTAGTGAGAGAATGTTCCAGTGAAGGTCAAGAACGATTTCTACCCATCCAAGATCAAGTTCCCCATCAATCTACTCACCTCCAACGCTCCCTTTCTTCCGTTCATTTTTCGTATTGTCGACTCTCAGGTGGGTGTGATTCTCACTTGTTTGCTATTGTTGCTGTCCAGGCATGATCCCCCATCTTACTACCGCTTCCTTCACTGAATTATGATGAATGTGTTTAGATGAACCTAGGGAATGTTAATGTGTTGATGGATGAGTGTGATGTTTTTACAAACCATAGGGTAGAAGATTTGATTGACTATAAGTGTTATGAATATGAGCATACTATTATGAAATCATGGGCCTTTGGCCATCACAGTCATGAATTATGAGTTAAGATATCACAGGGTCATTGACCGTCACAGGCCTTCGGGCAATTTATTTAAGAAAGACGGGGTAACCACATCGAACTCCTGGCCAAGAGGGAGATGAGGTCCCCAATCACTGAATGAATTATGATTGAGATTCTATTTAAGACTTAATCATAGGTAGCCCTGGACGACGGTCCTTGGTTACATGGCCGAGCGCTTAATCACAGTCACGTTACAGTGTAAAGACCCCGGGTGTCGGATAACAACACCTCACAGTCATGCATTGCATCATAAACACTATTTTAATGATGATGAATCTTGTTTAATTGCCTCTATTTATAATGCTCTGAATGAATATGTATCTCTGTGGTGGTTTTTGGTTGTCTCCCCACATTGCACACACTTGTCACGCTCACTGGGGACGTTGGTTTCACCCACTACACCACAGATGATTTTTAATAGCGTTTAAAGATGTAAGCGGTATTAAGAAAATTTGAAATAATATAAATAACGCTTAGTAAAACTAAAACGATATCTAAGTTGATATTTTTATAAAAAAAAATTGTGTGTTTCGTGAAAAGGTTATCCAAGATCTGTAACTCCCACAAAACCCCACTCTCGCATTCCAGTCTCTCTCGAGCGAAACCCCACAGACTCTTTGTCTCTGTTCTCTCTCTGCCATCGCCGCACGAAGGAGACACACTGTTCACGGTGAGCCATTCTGTGTGTGCTGTCGTCGGTGAACGCGAACCGTTTTGTGTGTGTTGCTGTTGCGAGCTCATCCTTTGCAGCTCCTATGTCATATTCAAGAACTCGTGCTTTATGAGCGATCCAACCCGTTTCCAAGTTCAATAACAAAGGGTGATGCACACAGCAAAATGTTCACGCATTCTTCTTATCTCGGATTCATTCTAATCGAACACTATTTACTTCACCACCGGCTAGGGTTTATCAAGGGTTTCGTTCTCTCTCTCTAACAATGGGGAAACTTGGGCGAGGTCATCGCTCACCACTGTTGGATTCCATAACGGGCTCGTCCTCTCGCTCACGCTCTCATTCTTGCTCGCTATCTCGCTCTCGTTCTCCCTCTTGCTCCAAATCTTTCTTTTCTTCCACCTCCTCTCCCTCCCAAAGTTCCCACAGTCGGCGCCCTCCCCCTAAGAGACGGAGAAGGTACCTTGTGATTTTTGTTTATTTATTTTTTTTCAAAATCATTGAAATTTCAAAGCCAAAATTTTGATTCATCAAGTTAAATTTTTGTTCTGTAGTCATGCTGAAGCAGGTAGGCGATGTCGAACACCTCATCCTTAGTTTAAAGAGAACTTCTCCTTATGGTAAAATGATTTCTAATTGACAAATTTTATTCTACTTTTTTTCTTATGATACTTCTTGAATATGCTCTTGTTTGAGAAACTATTCCTCTGCATTAGATTAGAGAATCAAAAGAACTCTTTTAGATTTTTTTTTTGTTCTTTGATTATTATGAGGAGCGATTGCCGATTGATCATAAACACCAGACTTTTTGATTCTGTCATAATATTTTTGAGAAACAACTTCAGTAGAAGTTATTCTGCTGCAAGTTTTTGCTGTTGGTTGGATTGGTAAAGTTAAATGTTCATTGAAATTAATCATGATATTTTTTTAGTTTTTCAATTTGTTAAGTGTCTAGGGACTAAAAGGATTGGTTTAGTTTTTAAATTACCACGCACGTTGCAGAATGGAGACAAGGCTATGATTTTGTTTTGTGGAGTTTGTTGACACCAAATGTGCTCTCCCAGTCATGGAAGCTCTACAAGGTAAAAGATTGTGTTTTTTGATGTCTATTATATGGTGTTGACATTATAGGGATTATGCTGAAATTTAGGAAAAGACTGATGACCTCTGAATAATATCCACATGAGATTTGATTCTATGATAGACATGTATCAAAATAAAGAGCAATAACAAGCATTTCTATCAATATTCTAAGTTAAGTACTAGTGGAATATGACTAGTAGAAGCCAAACTCAGTAAGCTACTATGTGACAGAGCACATCAAAGTCTACTGTGATACATTATATAGATCTAGCTACGGTTAGCATTTTCCTAATTTGCTGTTCCGTTTCTTTTTTACTAAAAAATACTGAAAGGAATGAATGTTTCTTGCATGCTTATCCTATGGTTGATTTTCTTCGAGACTACTAAGTTTGAGTGTTTGTAAGGGGAAGGGAAGGAGTGTGGGGACAAAAGAAGCTTCTGTGCTTTACTTTGTTAGAGCTATAGGGAATTTTTTAACGAGGCTCTAAGATATGAATTGAATTAGAAGAAGAATGTTTGCTGAGTTATCCTTGAGTTTTATAGTAAGTTGAAAGCATTCATCATTATAATAGCTTTCCTTGGCTGAAAACTCAAACCAAAGAGACCATGAGTGAGTCTGCTCTTATAGACTGCACCTCTGTTGCTTTTGTTTTTTTTTCTCTGCAGCTTCCTTTGTTGCTACCCTTATCTCTAACATCTTTACATAAATCCATAAACAAATGTACAAAGAAAATAAGAAAAATTAAATTCAAATGCATGTTAGTCCATGCACCTTTGGTTTTGCTGTCTCCACATCACTCATGGAAAATAGTGCCATCTGATTATGTGAGTGAAGTGTAAGCAACCGAGCAATAGTGGTGTCTATATCAATCTCAATCTCTTTTGCAATCCGAGGGTATGGTAACTATTGAATATAACAAAGTCTTGTACGTGTTAATTTTAATCTCTTTTAGCTAGAGCATGTGTGGCATTATCTCATTGACAGATATGGAGACCATGGCTAAGGTTGTGTCAGTAGGTATGGTAACTTTTACATTCTTTGATTATTTTATGTTCTTTGGTTATCATTTCCCACTAATTATTATTAGTTACAGCTGACAATTCTTTATGGTAATATATTTGATTATTTACTTTTACAGCTACCAATAGGTATGGTAACTTATACATTCTTTGATTATTTAATTTCAGGTTCCATGTCATCAAGGTTGGTTCATCTATCCCAAAGTCAAATACAAATACTGCCTCTTCACTTGTTTTGTTTAATTATTGCAGTGGTTTGAGGTTCTTGATGGGCTCCTCAGGAAGCACTGGAGAAACTTGGGTTTGGCCTTTAATTGCACATTTCTTCTATTTGGATATGTTATCCAACTCATAACTTGTGCAAGGTATATATTTAATTCCAATCCAATCTGTTTATGGCCTTTGCTCTAACTCCATTATTATTTATTTATGCTTAATTTTTATCATGCTAATATTCTATCATTACTTTTTTATTCAAATAATTAAAAATACACCTCTGCCTATGCGGCAACTTCATTAATTGGGGATATGAACATCATTAACTTTTGTGCAACAACATAAATCATATAAATGATAATTTGGACAAGCTAATATATTTTAAAAATATATTAATGACGTTAAAATACTAAGCATAAAAGCTCTTGTTACCGCAAGTTATATATAAAATTTATTAAAGGATAGTTTCGGGCATGTTGGTTTCTCTTCTTGATATTTTTAATTAAGGAGCACAGTTCTAGAGAATTTATTTCATAAGGGCCGAGAAGATCCCTGGACCATGATATAGCTTATTAGAATAAATATATTTAATCAATTTGTATTATTAGTAAGCTAACCTTTAAAAAAATATTAATCATTTTGCATTATTTCCTCATTTATATTAATGGTGTTAGAAGTTTAAGCAAGTTTATTTAATATAAAACTTGTCTCTAATTGACCTTATTACATGAGTCCCCATCTAATATAAAATGCAATTTAATTAACGTTTGAGTTGATCAGCAGTGCAGATTTTGTGAGAAGGTTAAGAATTTATTTATGAATTGTTTTCTCATTTTTCTGCTTGATTGGATAAGAATAGCTTGATTATGTTTTTATTCATTGTTTTTATTTGCAGGATTAAGTTGCTGACTCTGTTAAGGAAAACTTCAGCAGCATAGACATCCTTGTACACTCACTTGCCGCCAGTGGACTATATGTACTTATATATACTAATGAAGTTTCTTTATGCCTTTTGTCTCTTGCTTTTACAAATAAAAAAAGGGATAAATGATTGGTAGTATCTATGACTGTTATACTTTTGAATTGATACATCAGATGATTTGACTTAATTTTTTTTAACATCATGAAAACAATTCTAAATTGACTTTATGTAGTATCCTTGTATGAAACTGCCAAGCAAACTTTAATCCTTATTATCATTATATAACACAGATATTAGAACTTAACATTTTCTGACATATTTTCATGTCAAAACCATGTTTAGAATGTCCTAGAATAATAACACGGGTAGCTGGGAAGAATTTAATTAAAACAGCAACACTTGCCTATATAATTGTTTAGGTTTAAGTAGTTCTTTCTTTCAAGTAATGCAATTGTATTAGCTATATTGCAGGTATTAGATTCCAAAAATGCTAAAAAAATGAGCTAGATATAGGAAAATAGAGTTTATAAATACAATGCTATTGTTCATTGAAAATGGCATCAAGTGTTCTTTGTCAGAAATCTATCTCAAACATAAAAAAGATGGTAAGATAATATTTAGCAGACTATTTGAATAATAAACTTTTTCTAGTGCAAGAAAGATACCTTGTGGTTTGTTGTATGCGAGTGACTCAATAGGCTTTTAATATTTGGTTATAATATTAAATAAAAAACCTTTTTATATTTAATATCATAAATAGTGAGCGGTATCTAGCAACACATCACTATCCAAATATTGAGATTATCAATAACTTTGATAAATCCTATTTTATGATAATTTATATGATATGTCCCTTTGTCCAAATATCTAATTGAACACAAGGGCATGAATTGTGTCAACCTTGTATAGTTCAATTTATATTTTCTTGATCCCCAAGTAGACTGTACAGAAAATAAACATCTCATGTTTATCCTCCTGAGCATGGCCATGCATTTTGCATTCTCACTTTATCAAGAGGCTTAAAGATATAACTCTTGTTATATAGGAGGGACAAATCCCATCTAGGGCACTCACATTCCACCACATAATTTATTATATGTCCAAATACCAACTTTACGATTACCCTGTTACAGGTAACGTTTGATGATAATTAAAACATATAATTCCTTATGTAGGAATCGTAGTGATTTCAGGTCGAATGACTTCATATAACATTTATGAATTTAAGAAACGTTCATGACACTTATGTAACAACTCATTGATAAGTGTAAAATATGTGTTATTTTCCTATATTTTTTATTACACTTATCAAGGTTAAAATATTAATTTATGCCCAAAATTATCCCTTTTTGTTAATATTTATAATAATTGTAATTATTTGGTTTAAATTTGAATATGATGCTATTTTAAATAGAAATCTGTTATTTTATGCAGGTTTGTAGAAGATTTGAAATGAGAGAAAATAACATCAGAAAGGAGGATGTTTGCAGATTCAAAGTTTAAATAAAGACCAAATAAAAAGGAGATTAACAGTTATTTAATCAGAGAATCTTGTGGATAACTTCTCCAATTTAAATCCAAAGCCAATCAAATACATAATCAATCCAGAAAAAGGGAAAAAGGAAAACCAGTCAAGCAAAGGCAAGATCAGAAAGAGACAGAGGCAGAGAGAAGCTCTAGGATTGAAGAAGGTGACAGATTCTTTAGTGGTTTGTAATGGCTACTATGACTAGCTAAGCTCTTCAGTAGGATTTGATGTAGTGGATTCAATCCCCAAGTGTATAAGAATTCTCCTGTTTTAATTACGATTCCCTATTTGTAATTTATTGGTATCTTTATGTTGTTTGTAATGCATTGCTTCCGCGCGTGCATCGGGGTGGTAGGCTAGCGCTCTGGATACAAAAAGTGAAACTCCGGCTAGTATTAGAGTTAGGTGAGCATAGAGCTGTCTATGAAGCTTAATCTCCGATTACTAAAGATACTCGTTTAGTTCATATCGTACTATAGTTCTTCGTTGCGATTGAAGTGTTAGGTGAGTGACACACCCCTTCATAGTTGTTCGATAGGAAAGTATGGATTAAATTGATAGCGCTGATTGCAAAATACGGTGAATGTTCGGGGTCGCCAAACCACTTTGAATGCCTGTAGAGAATAACTTTTGGCGTTTAATTATGGTGTTATAGGGGAATTTGCGGGTACGATAATTGTCAGGCATGCCTTATAATTATTGTAGTTAAACAATGCTAAGGTAACTACAAGTATAATTATAATTAAAAGAAGGGATTCGCATACATGAGGGGGGAGATGAAACGAAGTCAAATCCTAGTACAAGTAATTTTTTCTCATTTCTGATATTTGTTTATTGTTTGCATACCATTACTCTTATTATTAATTGTTCTCTTGAGAATTCGATCACTAAAACTTTACAAATTAAACCGCTCCCTGTGGATACGATATCTTACTTACTACTATTACTGTTGGACTTTTGTTATACTTGCCAGGAATCCATCAAGTAATTTTTGACGCCGTTGCCGGGGAGCGGTGTCTCAATTTGTATAGCCTTAGGAGGCCAAATTTTCAAGATTTTACTTTTATTTTAAGTTTCGTATTTTATTTCTTATTTTTTTATTATTAAAAAAATTATTTATCTGTTATCTTATCCTATTTCTAGCTTCTTTGTTTATGCTTTTAAAAAGCCATGTGTCTCCAAAGCAATTGAATTTTGATCCAAAAATCGAGAGGACAACCAGGAAGAATAGAAGTAGAAACAAAAGAAGAAGGAGGATAATAGCAGACGAACCTCAAAGACATGGCAGGAATACAACCCAGAAGAACTTTGGGAGAATATATCATGTGCCAAGGGACACATCGCTATTCCAGTATTGCTCTCCCAAATTCTGCAAAAGCAGTGAAGCTGAAAGATTCGCACATCAATCTCATCAGTGGTCATAAATTCACAAGATTAGAAAGCGAAAATCCACATCTTGATCTTTCAACTTTCTATGAATTAATTAATACCATGGGATTTGAGGAAACTGATTTAGAAGTTGCATACTTACGATTGTTTTCCTTCTCTCTTGCAGGAAAAGCTAAGGAATGGCTTATATCACACCCCAGTCATAGCCTAAACAGCTGGAAGAAAGTAGAAGAAAAATTTCTCAAGAGGTTTTACTCAGTTTCACGCTTCTTGCAGGCACAAATGAAGATATCTACATTCAAGCAAGAAACTGATGAACCACTTCGAGAATCCTGGGAAAGATACAGGTTATTGCCGCGTAATTGTCCAAACCATGGTTATGATGACCTAACCCAAGTAAACATCTTTTGCAATGGACTTAGACCAGACTCCAAGTCCTTCATAGATGCGGCAGCAGGAGGGACCATTTTAGCAGTAAGTGTGGAAAGAGCAATTGAGATAATTGAGAATTCTACACAAAGTTGTCAATTAGCTCAGCTATGGGAACATCCAGAACCAAAGAAAGAGTCAACCGAGTTAGTGGACATGTTGCTGAGAGAAATCAAGCTCCTTATGCAAAACCAAATGACAACATCAGAGCCAAGCATCACATTAAATTGTGATTTCTGCAAAGGTAATCATCTAAATAGCCATTGTTCTATCCCTACACTGCAAATAGAGCAAGTCAACTTTTTGGAAGGATTACAGAAGAAGAACGAGCCATCTCAAGATCAAGCCAATGATTTAGCAGTACCAAATATCTATCTCAGGATTGAGGAGAAACTTGACAATCTCATGCGAGACATGAACAACAATCAACAAGCACTAAAGATGGCATTTCAAAGTCTAGCAGATCACGTAGAGATCATCCGTAGACAGTTTGTTGAGCACCAAGAGTTCTGCAGATCCATTTCTACTAGAAGTGGCAAGGAGATAGGAAGAGGTATAGGGGAAAATTTGGCGGTTGAAAGAGAGGTTTTAGAAATAAAAGAACAAATGGCTGAGTCCCAGAAAGATCAAGCAGAAGAGACTGAGCCAGAGAAAGAAAAGGAGATGACAAAAGAAAAGATTGAAGTCTTCTCATCTGCACCACAAGACAAGCATCTACCATACCCAAAGAAACCTTCAAAAGAGGATATGGATAGGGAGTTCAGGAACTTTATGGGACTAATGAAGAATGTGCAAATCAATATTCCCTTAATGGAGGCTCTAGAACAAATGCCTATCTACTCCAAATTCATGAAGGAAGTGATGACCAGAAAGAGGAGTTTTACAAAGGAGACAATAGGGTTGGAAGCCAGATGCAGTGCAATTATACAAAAGTCTTTACCACAAAAGACAAAAGATCCAGGGAGCTTCACCATACCTGTAACAATTGGCTCTAAACCAGTGGGCAAAGCATTGCTTGATTTAGGAGCTAGTATCAACCTAATGCCCTTGTCGATGATGAAAAGAATTGGGAATATGGAAATAAAACCCACAATGATGACTTTACAACTAGCTGACAGATCAATGAAGTTTCCAAATGGAGTTGCAGAGGATGTATTGGTACGAGTGGACAAGTTCATATTTCCAGTAGATTTTGTCATCATGGACATAGAAGAAGATGTTGAGGTACCCCTCATTCTTGGCAGGCCATTCATGAAAACTGCAAGAGTGATCATTGATGTGGATGATGGCAACCTAACGGTAAGAATGCAAGATGATGAGGTGACCTTCAATGTACTTGAAGCAATGAAACACCCAATGGAGAAGCAACAATGTCTTCAATTAGATGTGATGGAAGAAATCTCTCTTGATCAAAGATTGTTAAAAGCAGACCCTCTGGAGAAAGTCTTGACAAGAGTGGGAGATATCCTAGATGAGGAAGAAAGAAAGGAATACTTCAAGGAACTTAACTCAGCAAATTTTGTTCCACCAGGAGAAGAAGGCAATGAGACATTGAAACAAGAAGAAAATACTGAAAGACAGAAGCTGGAACTTAAGGTATTACCCTCTCATCTCAAATATGCCTTTTTAGATGAAGCCATGACTAAACCTGTTGTTATCAGTAAAGCCTTAACTCCCCTAGAGGAGAAAAAGCTTCTTGTTGTTTTAAAAGAAAATGCAGGAGCTTTAGGGTGGTCTTTATCAGATCTCAAAGGTATCAGTCCTTCATATTGCATGCATAAAATCCACATGGAGGAAGACTTCAAACCTGTCACTCAACCTCAAAGAAGATTAAATCCAGGAATGAAAGAGGTAGTAAAAAAAGAGGTGATGAAACTTCTTGAGGCAGGTATGATCTATCCTATTTCTGACAGTGCTTGGGTGAGTCTTGTTCAAGTAGTTCCTAAGAAGGGGGGTATGACTGTTATTAAAAATGAAAAAAATGAATTGATACCCACTAGGACAGTAACAGGGTGGAGAATGTGCATTGATTATAGGAAATTGAACCAAGCAACTAGGAAAGATCATTTTCCTTTACCTTTCATGGATCAAATGTTAGAAAGATTAGCGGGTCAGGCTTTTTATTGTTTTTTAGATGGATATTCTGGATACAACCAAATAGCGGTAAAACCAGAAGATCAAGAGAAGACTGCTTTCACTTGTCCTTTCGGTGTTTTTGCTTACAGGAAAATGTCGTTTGGACTATGCAATGCTCCTGCAACCTTTCAAAGATGCATGCTTTCAATATTCTCAGATATGGTGGAGAAATGCATAGAGGTTTTTATGGATGACTTCTCAGTATTCAGAAGCTCCTTTGATCACTGCCTGAAGAATCTAGACATTGTATTAAAGCGGTGTGTAGAGACTAACCTTGTACTAAATTAGGAAAAATGCCAATTTATGGTGACAGAAGGTGTAGTCCTTGGGCATAAAATTTCAGCAAAAGGGATTGAGGTAGATAAAGCAAAGATTGAAGTTATTGAAAAGCTACCTCCTCCAGTAAATGTGAAAGGCATCAGAAGTTTCCTTGGACATGCAGGATTTTATAGGCGTTTCATCAAAGACTTCTCAAAGATAGCCAAACCTCTCAGCAACCTTTTGAACAAGGATGTATCTTTTAAATTTGATGATGAATGTTTGGCTGCCTTTAATTTGCTGAAACAGAAACTTGTATCCGCACCTGTTATTGTTGGTCCTGATTGGAACCATGGCTTTGAATTAATGTGTGATGCTAGTGATTATGCTGTAGGAGCGATTTTAGGACAAAGAAAATCTAAAAATTTCCATGTTATACACTATGCTAGTAAAGTTTTAAATGAAGCACAGATAAATTATGCTACCACAGAGAAAGAGTTTCTAGCAATAGTGTATGCATTAAAAAAGTTTAGACCATATCTGATAGGCTCCACGGTTACTATCTATACTGACCATGCAGCAATAAAATATCTTTTAACTAAACTAGATTCCAAGCCAAGACTAATAAGATGGATTTTGCTTTTGCAGGAACTTGATTTGGTCATAAAGGATAAAAAAGGAAGTGAGAATGTCATAGCAGATCACTTATCAAGATTAGTGAACAAAGAGGTGACTGACACTTAAGTAGAAGTACAGGAAACTTTTCCAGACGAAAAGCTCATGATGATCAAGGAAAGGCCATGGTTTGCTGACATCGCAAATTTTAAGGCAGCAGGAGTACTTCCAGAAGAGATGACATGGAATGAAAAGAAACAGTTCTTGCATTCTGCAAAGGAATATATGTGGGATGATCCACACCTTTTCAAGATAGGAACTGATGGGTTGCTAAGAAGATGTGTGTCAAAAGAAGAAGCTCAGAAAATTTTATGGCATTGTCATAGTTCACCATATGGGGGCACTTTAACATGGATAGAACTGCTGCAAAGGTATTACAATCAGGATTTTATCGGCCAACCCTGTTTAAAGATGCACAGGATTATGTTCTACACTGTGATAATTGCCAAAGAACTGGAGGAATATCAAAGAGAAATGAGATGTCGTGGAACTATATCTTAGAGGTCGAAGTGTTTGATTGCTGGGGGATAGACTTTGTGGGACCTTTTCCTTCTTCAAATGGAAAAGAATATATTCTGGTAGCTGTGGATTATGTTTCAAAATGGGTAGAGGCTGAAGCTACTGTGAAAGCTGACTCAAAGACAGTGGAGCAATTCTTGAAGAAAAATATATTCTCCAGGTTTGGCACACCAAGAGTATTGATCAGTGATGGTGGTTCCCATTTCTGCAATGAACACTTGCAGAATGTTCTGAGGAATTATGGGTTAAAGCACAAAGTGGCATCTCCTTATCATCCTCAAACAAATGGACAAGTTGAAGTATCCAACAGAGAATTGAAAAGAATACTTGAAAAGACAGTAAATTCATCAAGAAAGGACTGGTCCTACAAGCTTGATGATGCACTGTGGGCATACAGGACAACTTTCAAGACAGCCACAAGACTTTCTCCTTTCAAGATGGTACATGGAAAGGCTTGTCATCTACCAATCGAATTGGAGCATAAAGCATATTGGGCCCTCAAAGTTCTGAACATGGATGAAAATGCAGCAGGAAAAAAGAGGATTTTACAGCTGAATGAATTGGAAGAAATGCGACTAAATGCTTATGAGTCTTCTAAGATTTATAAAGAAAAGACAAAGGCATATCATGATAAGAAGCTCTTGAACAGAAAATTCTTCCCAGGACAATTGTTGTTCAACTCCAGATTAAAATTCTTTCCTGGAAAACTGAGATCCAAATGGACAGGACCCTTCATTATCAGGGAAGTAAGATCATATGGAGCTGTGGAATTGGAGGATCCTGATACAGGGAATTGTTGGGTGGTAAATGGACAGAAACTGAAGCCCTATCTGGGAGGAGAAATTGACAGATCCAAATCTGTCATTCAGCTACAGGACACATAATGAATCAGGCGTCGAGCTATCAGACGTTAAACAGACGCTTTCTGGGAGGCAACCCAACAATTTTTTTTCTTTTATTTAGAAGTAAATTATTTCTAGAAAAATATAAAAAGAAAAGAAAATAAAAGTTTTCAAAAACTTTCTGCGCTTTAAGCCCGCTTAGCGCACTTAAAGCACAGAAGAAGCATAAGCCTCCGACTTTCACGCTTTACTCACGCTAAGCGTAGGGTAAAGCGTGAAAATGTGTTTCATGACACGCTGCAGCATGACTACAGCGTGCGGGACAATTCAGGTCCAGTAGAAGCACACACTCCATATGCGCTAAGCGCAAGTGGAGCGCGAGTCCCTGTACGCAAATAAATAACGTCCGAAACCAAGAAATCACCATTCTTGGTGACTTTCAGAGGTTTTGGGCGAGAGGTTTTTCAAAGATTCTCTATTTTAGTCTCTCAGAAGAAGCTATCCATCAAGGTATGGATTCTAACTTCGATTCTTTGATTAATATTGATGGAACTTCAAGTAAGATGGTTTCTTATTCTTGACCTTTGGTATTTGATTCTTGATTCTTGCTTCTTAATGCATTGTTATTTTTTTGTAGATGGTTCGCACCTTGACAACTACAAGGAAGAGCACCTCTGCACCAATAAAGAAAAGGAAGAAAGAAGAAAATCCTTCTATAGGAGAAGGGAGATTTAAAGACCTTGAAGCCTCAATGAATTACAATTATATCAAAAATTGTGAATTCTTGCTGGAACGACGGGTGCTACTCAAAGAAGGAGAATATGAGGAGTTTAACTATGAAATTGAAAGAAGACAATGGAGGGTGCTGGCAGAACCCTACAAACATTTTGACCCAGAAATTGTCAAACAATTTTATAGTAATGCTCTATGGAGTAGAGATGGTACTGGTGAAAGAAAAAGTTTTGTACAAGGATATTGGGTGTCTTATGATAGGGATGAAATTAATGAAATCATGGATTTCCCTGCACCAGAAGTTATTGATGACACTTATTGCAAGTATCTTGAGAGGATGCAAGAGGTTGGACCTTATGGGAAGGATATACTTGATGCACAAACTGCTCAGCGCTTGTGTTTGGATGGTCGATCCTATGAGACAAATGTGTATGGCGAAGCAGAGAAGATACCCAGAGAGCATTTGAAAGGTTTGTCCAAAATTTGGATGGATCATATAATTGCCAACATTAGACCTTCACCAAGTTTTTCTACCTTAGATATGCCTATAGCACATGTGATGCATTGCATAATGAAGGAGGAGCAGGTTGACATTGCTTTAGTCATATCTGACTATTTGGAATGCTTAATTCAAGCATCGCGTGATGAAGGGAGATCACAATCTTGAATGAAATTGGGATTCCCAGCTTTAATCACAGCTTTATGCCAATACAAAGGTGTTGGGGTCCACCCAAACACACCTATTGGGAAACCCATTAATAAGCAATACATAGAATCTCAGTGCATCCCATCAGAAGAAACAATCCTTGACATTCATGAGGTTCCTGCACCACCACCACCATCAGATAGACCAGGCCAATATTTTATGGAACATTTATCAAACCAGGTCAAATCAATCCATTCCAGTATGATGCATCTTCAAGAATTTCTATACTACAATGCTCAAGGACCGCATCCGGGCATGACTCCAGAACGCTTTCAAGAGGAAGTGGAGTGGCCTGGGGATAGGCCTAATTTTTACAGGAGGGGAGGATATTTAGAGGATGAAGACTAAAATTAGGTGTTTTCTTTTTCTTTTTATCAATTTTTAGTTTTTCTTTTTTTATTTTAGTTTTAGTTTTTCTTTTTCTTTTATTTTGACATGTATTGTATATATATTCACTGACATATTTATGCAGCAATACATTTTCTATAGGTTATTTTTTTAGGATTTCTAGAATTTTTAGGAAATAAAAGGAAAATTTTCAAAATTTCTGAAATTAAGAAGTCTAACTAACCAAATTAAAAAAAAAAGGTCTTGTGATTAATTCCATAATCAATTAAGATTAGGATGCTTGACATGAGAATCTATCAGGGTAGTTAATTAAAATCAATAAATGTTTTATCAAGGAATTTAGCCAAGTAACCGGTGAGTTGAGAGCCCAAACACTGAATTGAGAGTTTTTCACCGTTGTTTGTCAAGTTTTATTGCTTGAGTTTTTGGATCTTATGCTGTTTATGGAAAATATGAAAGTGACAAAGGCAATTTTTGTTTTTTAATATATTTGCTCAGTGCCAAAAAAACCAACCTTTGATATAATTTTTCCAATTTTTGATAACCCATTTTGAGCCTTATTTGATTGTTCTTGTTCACCCAAGCCAAAATGAATATCTATATCATGTCCCTTACACATTTGGGATAGAGAGCAAGGTGGCAAGCAAAAATAATGGGAAGAAAAGGTTGAAAATTTGAAAAAGAGCAGGTACATGAAAACAAAAAGAAGATCGCTCCCCCTAAAAATCAAAAAGAAAAAGTGAATAAATTGAATAAGTTGGGGGGAGTGCATCTTCAAACAAGGAAAGAGGCCTGCAAAGAAGTGAAATAAATCAAGAAAGAGATGGTGGAAGGAGAGAAAGTCAAGAAAAGCAACATCCTAAGATGCTCTCTATTCCAGGTGTTCATTGTTTATCCAGAAAAAACCATGAATTTTTGATAGCCCAACCTCATTACAACCTTGAAAAGACCTTTTGATCCATATTAACCATGAACATGCTTAGAAACTAGAAATGACTATCAATCTTAGTTGTTCAGCTGTGGTGAAAACATTGAGGGAAACAGTACCCGTGAGCATGAGTGAAATTCCTTGGTTTATTGTTTATTTCTTTAATTGCTACTCTTGAGAAAGTTCAACTTGTTGAGTGTGTTCTGGTTTTGGTTGAGTAATGGTAATATCTCTTGACTCTATTTTTTTTTCTGATATTTGGAAAGTGATTTCTGCCCAATAAAGAGATGATGAAAATTTTTCCTTGTAGATGTTTTGAGAATTGTACACAAGGGTGATTGGAAATTTGATTGCATAAGGTGTCTTGCTTTAGGACAAGCAAGAAGTTAAGTTGGGGGGTATTTGATAAGTGTAAAATATGTGTTATTTTCCTATATTTTTTATTACACTTATCAAGGTCAAAATATTAATTTATGCCCAAAATTATCCCTTTTTGTTAATATTTATAATAATTGTAATTATTTGGTTTAAATTTGAATATGATGCTATTTTAAATAGAAATCTGTTATTTTATGCAGGTTTGCAGAAGATTTGAAATGAGAGAGAAAATAGCATCAGAAAGGAGGGTGTTTGAAGATTCAAAGTTTAAATAAAGACCAGATAAAGAGGAGATTAACAGTTATTTAATCAGAGAATCTTGTAGATAACTTCTCCAATTCAAATCCAAAGCCAATAAAATACAAAATCAATCCAGAAAAAGGGAAAAAGGAAAACCAGTCAACCAAAGGCAAGATCAGAAAGAGATCAAGAAGTTAGATCAAGATCTAAAGGAAGTCTGCAACACATGACACGCTTCACCTGCGTTAAGCGCAGGTGGAGCACAGCCACAGATCAACCGCGCTTCATATGCGCTTAGCGCATGTGAAGCACATGACGCACAACAACTTTTAAATCTAGATCCAGATTGATTTCTTCAAGGAGAATTAGGGTTCTCCTACTCTATAAATAGGGCCTTTTGCATAGATCAGAAACACACAATAACACAAAGAGACAGAGGCAGAGAGAAGCTCTAGGATTGAAGAAGGTGACAGATTCTTCAGTGGTTTGTAATGGCTACCATGGGTAGCTAAGCTCTCCAGTAGGATTTGATGTAGTGGATTCAATCCCCAAGTGTATAAGAATTCTCTTGTTTTAATTATGATTCCCTATTTGTAATTTATCGGTATCTTTATGTTGTTTGTAATGCATTGCCTCCGCGCGTGCGCCGGGGTGGTAGGCTAGTGCTCTGGATACAAAAAGTGGAACTCCGGCTAGTATTAGAGTTAGGTGAGCATAGAGCTGTCTATGAAGCTTAATCTCCGATTGCTAAAGATACTCGTTTAGTTCATATAGTACTATAGTTCTTCGTTGCGATTGAAGTGTTAGGTGAGTGACACACCCCTTCATAGTTGTTCGATAGGAAAGTATGGATTAAATTGATAGCGCTGATTGCAAAATACGAGGAATGTTCGGGGTCGCCAAGCCACTTTAAATGCTTGTAGAGAATAGCTTTTGGCGTTTAATTATGGTGTTATAGGGGAATTTGCGGGTACGATAATTGCCAGGCATGCCTTATAATTATTGTAGTTAAACAATGCTAAGGTAACTACAAGTATAATCATAATTAAAAGAAGGGATTCACATACATGAGGGGGGAGATGAAACGAAGTCAAATCCTAGTCCAAGTAATCTTTTCTCATCTCTGATATTTGTTTATTGTTTGCATACCATTACTCTTATTATTAATTGTTCTCTTGAGAATTCGATCACTAAAACTTTACAAATTAAATCGCTACATGTGGATACGATATCTTACTTACTACTATATTACAGCTGGACTTTTGGTACACTTGCCAGGAATCCATCACCCATGCAAAGTTCTTAAGGTGGGTCTATCCAGTACACCATTACTCTTAATGTGTACCTATGTGAGCACATGATATCTCATATCCATGATCTGTGAGATGTGATCATCAATGAACTCACATACTAGTCTAAATGCATCTTTGTCCTAAGATGATACTTGACTAGGGACTATTTAAGAATAGTTCTTCATAAGATCTCACGATCAAGTCATCTACTTGATTTCTTATGAAGTTTAAGCTTACTATTCTACGGACAATAATTATATTCTAAAAGAATAAGTTTGCCTTTATAAAATAACATGATACAAGTGAAGGATGTTCATAAATATATAAGTCTCTGGTGCATATTCCTAACAACTCTCCCCTGAGTTGGTCTAGAAGGTCATCTATCCTAGGTAGAGGATACTTATTCTTAATAGTTACCTTATTCAACTGCCTAAAGTCTACACACAATCTCATACACATTCTTCTTTTTAACCAAGAGCACAGGTGCTCCCCAAGGTGACACACTGGGTCTGATAAACCTCTTCTCATTTAGCTCCTCCAACCGAGTCTTAAGTTCACTCATCTCAAGTCGTGACATCCTATAGGGGGCCTTGGACATTGGTCTGGTGCCCGGCAACAGGTCAATGGAAAACTCAACTTCCCGGTCCAGAGGTATGGTGGTTACCTCACTAGGGAAAACATCTTGGAACTCCCTCATCGTAGCTATAATACTTAAGTCAGGTTTGGACTCTACCATTGAGGAAAGCAATAAAATAAAACAATAACTCCCGTCAGACAGGAATTCAGAAATCTGAGTATGGCTAGAAAGTAAGCATGCAAGTTTCTCCCTTGGAAGAAGAGGGAGACTTGGAAAAACAATCTCTTTATTGAAACAATCGAGCATAACTTGATTTTGGGACAACCAATTCATGCCTAAGATAATATCAATGCCATGCAAAGGTAAACAGATCAAATCCACAACAAAGGACTTCCCTTGTATCACAATGGAACAATCTAAACAAGCAAGGGAAGTAGGAATCGCCTCTTTGGCCGGAGTAAGAACATTTAAGTGAACATGCAAAGGGGGTGACATGCAATTTCAATCGTTCCACACAATCACAAGCAATAAATGAGTGGGTTGCCCCAGAATCATACAGTATAATCAAGGGAATCACAATAAGTATACACATACCTTGCATCAAATTACTGGCCTTAGAGGCAGTTTCCCCACTAAGAGTGAAGACTCTTCCGGTAGCTTGGGGTTTGGACTGGTCCTTCTTCTTCGGGCACTCACCAGCCATGTGGCCCACCTCAAAAAGTAATAACATTTCTTTTGGCCGACCAGACACCCACCTTTGTGGCCCTTGCCACACTTAGGACAGGCAGGAACGGTAGATGGTGGGGCAATGTGCTTGCCTTTCCATCCTTGGAAGTTGGGTCAATTGTTCCTCCCTGCAGGTGCTTCCTCTCTCTTTCTCTTCCCATCCACCCAAGTATTCACGGTGGGCTTGGGTGCCTCATCCATCATACTCTATTCTGCCACCATGCACTTGGTGACCAAAGCAGGGAACTCCCTCAACTGGATAATGGCAACACTCTTCCTGATTTCGGGCTTTAAACCCGACTCAAAATGGGTGCATTTCCAACCCTCATTAGGGTTGGCCTGGAGTAGGGAATGGTACTTGGAGAGCTCCTCAAACTTTGCCACGTACTGGCCCGCTGTCATATCTCCCTGCTTCAGTTGTAGGAACTCCAACTCCTTCCTCTGCCTCACAAGCTCCGGAAAGTACTTCTCTAGGAACATCGCTTGAAACATCTCCCAGGTGGGAGGAGTCCCTGGAGGAGTCAATCCAGCCCTAGCGGCCTTCCACCAATTTTCCGCTTCTCCTTGTAACATGTAGGCTGTGAAGCGCACCTTGAACTCGTCAGAGTATACCATAACTTCAAAGATCTTGTTCATAACATTGAGCCATGAGTTAGTAGCTTCGGGATTGTACACTCCGGTGAAGGCGGGGGGATGGTGCTTCTTGAATTCCGCCAACCCTTGAACAAACGGGTCAACAACATTCAAAGGTGATGTCGGGGTGTCCCTCGGTCTCCAGATGAGCTCCTGAAGCATTGCAGCATTGTTGGCATTCTGTTCTGCCATCATTTGGGCTAAGGTCTGTAAGGATGTCGCCACAGGGTCAGAGGTAGCACCGGGAAGTGGAGGAGGTGGAGGAGTTGAAGTATTAACCCTAGGTCGGCCTCTTCTTCCGCCAGCCATGATACTCTACACATCATTAATAAAATATCGAGGTGATCAGTCTCTCAATTTCATAATAATGTGTAAAGAAAGATAGCTAACTTTAGAAGACAAATAATTCCACAGTCCAATTGGATTGAACTGCTCTGATACCAAAATGTAACGTCCTAATTTCTTAAACTAGAAAACATTGCCTGTTGGAAGCACTGTTTCCAAATTTGGGAAATTATTTCGTGCATTTTAAGTATCGCTTACAACATATATACGCTCAGGTAATCCAACACATTACTTAAGCTGAAATTCAAATGCAAAACATAATTAACCAGTCATTGCCAACCTGGGCACCCATCAAAATACAATAGGACTATAGTTAAATGGGATACAATGATACATACCACCTGTAACAATCCATACCATGCAATCTAGGCTTTACATGTACTACAGTATCCCATTACAAAATCACCATCAATATATACAATACTAAAAGTACTCAAAATATCCAAAGGTTCCAAAAAGATATCCAACTATCCAATCTTCCATCCACCCAAGCATCTGGCCTGGAGCCCTGTGAAGCTAAATACAAAATATATCATACAATGAGACTAAGGTCCTAGTGAGTCTGCACAAACAGGTAATGTAGGAACAATCAAACAAATACAATGAAACAATCAAAAGCCGCAAGGATAGATAAACAAGAGTCACACCATTGTTATAATTTATAGCTTAAACATGAAGTGTTTAACCCAACACCCAAGGGATCTTTCCACTTATCTGTGAAGACTAGACTGAGCTCAGGCTAACAGGGACCGTCGTCCCTGGAAAACACAAGGACCTTACCCTGTTACTGTGATAGATTTAAACAATTATTTATCCTCTTTTATATATGAGATCCAAAGCCCCAAATACCTCAAATACACGTGAAGGCCAAGGATCCACATTAAATTCCTTATTTACACTGTGAGGCCTCAAAGACCTAATTCAAGTTTCTTCCAAAATGAGTGAAATAATTCATGAGTAGGCATGATAATATCCTCAAAGCATATTATAACATGAGTGTAAGATTCCATTCAATTTCCATCATCAATAATCAAGAAAAGGCAAAATCCCCAATTTTCTCTACCTTAGGGTTTAACCCAACAATCAATTTCACCAACCAACACATTTAATAGCCCAATAATCAAACATAACCAACATAAACATTCAATGAAAGCAAAGGAAAGAAGAATATGGACCATTTATGGAAAAACACACAAGGGAGGAGTGTGGGTGGTGAACACACTCACATGAATGGAGAAAGGAGGAGAAAAAATGGAGATGGTTAAGACGTGGAGATGCTCCCAAGCTTGAAGATGGTGGTGGTAACCTCAAATCTTCCTTTCCTTCTTCTCCCTTGCTCTTTCTCTCTCTAGATTCTCTGCCCTCTCTCTAACCCTAGGATGAAGAAGAAGAGAATAAATGAGTGGAGGAGTGGACGCGCAAGGCTGAAAAACTCAGCCTGCAAGTGCGCACTGGAGCACACAGGCTCCAGGGACTTCAGCGCATGAGTGCGCTAGGCTCAGGAAAGGGGTGCGCTGTAGCGCCCCCAAGTCAGGGGCTTCCTCCTTTCACTCAAAGGGGCAAGCTGAGGCAGGGAAAGGGTGCGCTGAAGCGCGTCCCAGACAGAGGCCACCCCACATAGTGTGGAGGTGTACGTTGAAGCTCCCTCTGAGTGTGTTGAGGCGCACAGGCAACAGGGTCCCCCCTTCCTTACTCATGAAGTGTGCTTGAGCGTGCTCCTGACCGAAACCACTTTTCTCCCTTTTTTTAACCCTATTCTTAAGGGTTGTCCCTCCAATTCCTTCCATTCTCCATCTATGGAAACTCACTATCACTAAGGTTTTCTAAAATATGGAATCTCCCTACCGAAAATCCGGCAGTCTCCCCTAAAACTGGACATTCTCGAAATTTCACCTAAATCTTGAAACTCAGAAAATCCAACCGCAACAATATAATACATCATATATGAGCCTCCATGGCCAATCATAGAAATCTAAAAAGGGATGTTACAATAAACAAATCTTAAGTCTTGTTGATAAAAACAAACATTTTGATATTGTGTATCTGTGAAATCATATCTTCATTTATTGTAAAACTAAAGGAATACAAAGTATTAATGAAATATTTAATACAACTTTGGAAGTTCTATAAATGTTACTTCCTCCGTTTCTTTTTATGTGTCATTTTAGAGTCTCAAATTTATTTCTAAATAAGTGTCATTTTCAGATACCGATGCAATAATAAATGTTATTTTTCCAATTTTACCCTTTTTTAATACGATTCTTTTATTTTAAATATTTATTATAAAATTATATCATAAATGTTTTACAAATTCAAAATCTTGATAAATGTATTGTTTATGTTTCCAACGAAAAATTTATGCTATAGAGATAAAACAAGTTTGAAAAAGGAATATATTTTATTGTAAAATGAGAGATATTGAATGCATTAATAGGAAAAAGAGAAATGACATAGAGTGTCTTTGGCTTGCCATTTCAGCTAGCTGAAAGTTGAAAATACTAGCTGAAACCATTTCAGCAGTGTTTGGGAATGTAGCTTTTTCGTAGCTTTTTTAGTAGCTACAAGTTTTTTTTTTAAAAAGCTACTTGGGGTAGCTTTTTTAAAAAAAGCTCCAAATTTCAGCTACTAGCTGAAAATTAATTACAAGTTTAACCTTCAATCACCCTCACTTATCATTATTTAATAATTAATGTTGTCCTTAAATGTCATTTTACCATTTTCAACTAGTTTTACCAAACACATTCAATAGCTTTTAAGCTTTCAGCTAACTTTAAGTTTTCAGCGAACTTTTAAACTTTCAGCTAGTTTTACCAAACACTCATAGTTAGAAAAAGAGGCTAAAAGACATAGCATATATGCATTCCTTAATCCTTGTGAAAAACTTTAAACGACATATAAAAATAAACGAATGGAGTATTAAATTTGAAAGAATTACAACAATAAAATAAGAACTAGTCACAGTGGTAGCGAGTTATGACTTTTGACAAATTTTATATGTTGCAATACATTTTTTAATATATTTCTATAATTTATGTTTAATTAATATATTAAAATAATATTTTTAGAAAAGTAATTTTTATTAAATTATTATTACTTTCATTCCTATTTATAATTTTACTTATATAAAATAATATTAACTCAAAGAAATTCACAAAAAAGGACAAAAAATAAAGTTACAATAATTCCTTCTTGTGATATAGACTTGAATGGAGTCATGATTTACATAAAAAAAAGTGGCAAAAAGAGAATAGTACATCACTTATAAATAAAGGAAAAATATTAAGTACTAAATATTTTTATAAAATAAATATGATATATAATAACTAACATTGAGCATGTTTGGCTTAGATTCTAAATAGTGTAGAATTAATTATGTAGAATTTATTTTAAATCACTTACATCGAATGTGTTTCGTACGTAGGACGTGCATCACTTATTTTAAACCATTAATTCTAGAATTAATTCTATTAAACCCTAAACAAAATAGACACATTTTTTTTTTGTAAAGGAACGAGTTGGTACATACTTGATTTGGTTAACTGTGTCTTATAAAAAAAGACTGGAAGGAGTAATGGAGTTGTAATTCTTTTCACACTATTTTCTACACTTTCTTTAACTCCTATTTTTTTCATTCTATTTCTCTCTTTCATCTCCATCATATTAATTATCACATTTTTTACTTTATTTTCCTCCATTTATTTATTTTTACTTTTATCTCTCTCTTCCATACTCAAAATTCGAGTGTAAATCTATTATTTTCCTAATTAATAAATACTGGTGTTGTAATAATACTCCATGTCCCTCAGCATTAAGGTGTGGTGTGTAAAAAAATTTACATTTAATTTGCATCCTATCACGTGTGCGACAATACCATTTTTTGAATTTAATAACATTTGAGATATTATATTCATATTAAATGATATGATAATATATAATTGAATGATGATATAAAATAATTTTATATTGACAATACATTGTCATTAAATTTTATTATTTTTTAATTATAAAAAATACATGAGTGCTAATGAAAAAATTATTAACCCTATAGCTTCATAGGAAAAAATAAAAAAAAAATGTGAAAGCATTTACAACTACAGAATAAGAAGAATATATTTACACTTTTTTGTATTTTATATTATTAATTGTTTAATATAATAATATTAATTTGAGAAAAGAAGTTTTGTAACCTTTATATATTATTATAAATAAATGCAAATAAATAATATAGAAATATATAGTATAAATTTATTGTCAACCGCATTTAATTATTGTCACAAAAATTGGTACTTAATTCGTTATTAGAAAACAAATTATTTAAATCATGATTAAAATTTTAACTGTTCAACAATCAGGTCAGGTACTGTAATTTTACCCTTTTTTTCTCTTTTAAACTACATTCCTCTTTAAGGTAATAAATTAAGAATCATTATTATCATACACCTAATTATTTATTTAATGACTCATTCTCCATTTTTTATTACATCTTTTATTTTCTCTTTAATTAGTAATAGTAATTTTAATAAAATAACTTGGATAAAATGAGTTTCGTGTGTTAGTTTGAGAGTTGTTTAAACGTTTCATTCCCATTTGATTCCTTTAGCGTTTTAGTTATTCTTGTTAGCATTTGTTGCCTTTCCCTTCCCCCTCTTCACCATTTACTCACATTTCAATTTTCTTGTGTTTTTCCACGCTGCATTTAATACTATCCTTCACACCCTTCAACAATAGAATAATGTAAGAAACATATTTCTTTCTCTCTCTCTCTATATATATATCCTTTGTTTAATATTTTTTATTCATGTGGTATTAATCCATTTCCCTCTTTCTCTCACAACATTCAATCCTTTTTCTCTCTATTAATTTTCGTCTCCATGCATCAACCTAACGTACATCTACCTCCCCAAAACCCGCAGTGTTTCTTTGGTTACTTCTAGCACACTGGCCTATATATCAACACTCCCATTTCTAAGATCCTCACTCACTCACTCATTTCCAATTGCAGTGGTTTCTTTCTCTTCTGGTGATCCTTCTTCTTCTCTAAGCTTCGAATTTCTCTTTTATCATCTGGGTCTTCACTACCCTTTATCTTTTCATGTTTTTTCCGATGTGGGGTTTGTCCATTTTCTGGAATGGTTCTGCAATTCTAGTCCTTTCCTAAATCTTGTCATCAATTTTTGCTTGTTCTGCATTTGGAGTTCTGATGTTTATCTCTGCATGTCATTTTTGCTTTTCACTTCAGTACTTTCTCTGCCTTTTTTTCTATGTCTGAATTTTGTGCTTAAGTTTGCTTTTTACGTGGATTTTTTAGATTTTGCTTTAAAGAAATGGCAAGCCCGACAGGTGTTGGATCTAAGACTAGAGTTGGTAGGAATGTGGGAAAATCCAAAGGAGGAAAAGACAAAGGTGTCAAAGGTGAAGGTTCAAGCTTTTGGATGAAACTCTGGATGTTGTTCGCTTGCATGGCTTGGGGGTCCAAAGCGGAACATTGCTCCTCAGGTGACACTGGCAGCAACAACAAACAGGATAAGGGTATTCTGCTGCTAGTCTGCTACCTTGTTTCACCAATATTCTTGTCACAGTTTTAGGCAGTTCTGCAATTCAGGAGCTATATATAGCTTCTGTGTTTCCTCAAAGGATGACAAATTTATACATGAATTTGTTTGATTTTCATATATATATATATATATATACATGTTATGTTGGTGGTTTTTATTAGATCTGATCTGAAATCTTTTTCCCTTGCAGGAAAGAAACCTATAAGAGATATTTCCAAAGCCCCAGTGGTTGCTGAAGCATCCTCAAGCAACAATAACAATCAAGAAACAAGCGGATCTACTCCCCACCTGATCATGGAACTGCAACAATATTCCCATCTTAGGCAATTCACCTTTCATGAGCTCAAGTTGGCAACTAAGAATTTCAAAGCTGGGAATTTTCTTGGTGAGGGAGGCTTTGGTACTGTACATAAAGGATGGATCACTCAGAACGGTTGCTCCCCATCACGACCTGGAGTGGGGATTCCAGTTGCAGTGAAGACACTCAACATAGAAGGAAATCAGGGTCATAAAGAATGGGTGGTATGGAATGGAACTATCCTAACCCTAGCTAAATATATATATGTTTTCTTTTATTATTTATTTGCACTTCTCTTGCATTATAAGAATAAGAATAATTTTTCTGCCATGTATTGAAGGCTGAAGTGAGCAATCTAGGTGCCATGGAACACCCCAACCTTGTTAAATTGGTTGGATACTGCATAGAAGGAGATAACAGGGTTTTGGTGTATGAGTTTATGCCTAGAGGAAGTTTAGAACATCATCTCTTTAGGAGTACGTAACTTCAGCTCATTCTTTTTAGAAATTTGAGTTCTTTAATTTAAGTATTTAGTGTTGCTTCAACTAATTTACCTTTTTATTGCCTTCCATTTATGATTAAGTAATAATTCATTGATTGGTGCATGCACACATACAGGAGGAGCATTGCCCCTTCCATGGTCTATCAGACTGAAAATTTTGATTGGTGCTGCAAAGGGCCTTACTTTTCTACATGAGGAAGCTACAAAGCCATTAATTTATCGAGACTTCAAAACTTCTAACATCCTATTGGATTCGGTAAATAAATTGATCTAGCTAGCTATAGTTTTCAATATGTATGTATGATAATTAATGTTTTGTAATTTGAATATATATTTGTGGTGCAGGACTATAGTGCGAAACTTTCTGATTTTGGGTTGGTAAAAGATGCCCCTGTGGATGGCTTGACTCATGTATCAACTATAGTGATGGGAACTCAAGGGTATGCAGCCCCTGAGTATGTGATGACAGGGCAATTGAGTTTGAAGAGTGATGTGTATAGCTTTGGAGTGGTACTGCTTGAGGTAATGACAGGGAGAAAGGCGATGGATAAGAAGAGGCCAGTAGCGGAGCATCACTTGGTGGAATGGGCAAGGCCTCAAATAAAGCCTGGATCCGGAGCACAATACCACCAAGTGATGGATCCAAAGCTTGATGGCCACTACTCAACCAAAGGAGCACGCAGGGCAATGAGGTTGGCCTATCAGTGCCTTTTAAGAGATGCCAAATCACGACCACTCATGAGTCAGGTCGTTGAGGGACTACACTGTGCCTCGCAGTATACTGACTTAGCATGTGCCTCACCATTCTATCATCACATCATGAAACAAGGACAAGGTCAATGTGCCCCTTCTTCTTCCAACTCCAAACCAGCCTCAGCTAATAATATTGCTACCAACAAATATGGGTTGATAATTGGGCCATCGGCAGGCAGCACACCAAGTCGCTTTCAAGCCTCTCCATTGAGTTTTACCCATCCTTTTCCTTCACCCCAACCTAGTGCTGATGCTGGTTGAGATCAAAGAGATGAGATCTTGAGATATTACAATAAAATTGTAATATAATAATACAAATAATAAAGATATTATTAAATTATTTATGTTTACTTCAATAGGTGGGTGTGCTAAGTTTAAAAAACATTTTGAAAAATTTAAAATTTGATATCTTTAACTAAATAGCCTTTTAGAAAAGGCTTAACATGTTTTATTTAATAATTCAGCTTCATTTAGTTTAATCCTAATAAATGGGCTTTTTCTCTCTCTTTCTTATCACATGTTTATTTTTTCTATATTTTTTTCTTGTTTCTCTCCTATTATATCTATTACACTTCATTTTTCAAGTGAGAAAGTGTGATTAATCATGCGTATGTAACGAATGGTCTAACCTTTTCCTACCCATGTGTAGATCTCCTAACGAATTCTAGGACAAAATATTTTTTTAGACATTGATCATGTTTTTTATATATGTCCTCTTCCATTCTCTTGGTTAACCCGTTATCAATTAAAAATAAAATAAGTATTATTTTTCAAAATGCAATGGAAACACCATGTTGTCCAGTTTTACACCATTGTTGTGCAGTTTCTCAAAACAAATATGAATTAAATTGGCATAGCAATTCAAAATACATTTTCAAAAATTTTGCAATAAATATTGTTGTTCTCTGAACATTTTAAAAAATCTATATTGCTAGATATGACTATGGTTTAACATTTTTTTTACCACTTTACAATGTTACAAAACAAGAAAAATATTTTTAAACCTCATTATTAAGATTAAAAGCCAACATGATTTTCGCTTACCACTTGAACCAACCCTCGTTGATGTTTTTCATTTTTGTTATGTCATCAACAACGCAAGGTCCAGGATCTAATGCAAACCATTTTCTTAGGGGGGAAAAGTTTTGTTGTTTACAATACTTATTCTATGAAAGCAACAAAGCAAACATATATACATGCTCCGAGAACCAATGAAAATTGTAAGGCAACTGGCATGACAAAAGTTCACCTACTGCAACATATCCATGAGTAGCTGCCAGCAAGTAATATTCAATTGGAGGAACTATAATTCATGAGTCCAGCCATGTCAAAGTCAGAAAGACAAAACTCAATTTTTGAAAACTTGGTGAAAATTTTTACAGCATGTTTTGTTTGGTCTAGATGTATCCAACACATGTTATACTGATTACTTTGTTAGACTAACAGGCATTTGGTGGTTACACTAACATCTATGTGACTGATTGCTGGAGTTCAATCATGGTGAAGGTATGATAAGGCATGTGATAGAACTTTTCACAATGTCTGATCCAACTCCACTCCACTGCTTCAATGTCATTGTGCAGAGAAAAATATAAGCTGCCTTTTTCCATGTCTCAAGCCAGATCATATGCTATTCTAGCATCATAGCTGCAAGGAGAACATGAGTTCACCAATTGAATGAAAAACACAATTTGAATACATTATTATTTTTTCATTTCTCAACTATAAATTCTTGAATCTCTATTCCCGTGTGCCGAGCTCCTCCTTGTACTCTCAACAGAACTTCATCTCCGACTTTGAGTGAGGTCACAGGAACAGCTGTTTTTAGCATTGTATTTCCTGAATAGGGAAACAGACAACACTTAGGGAAACTCAAGAAACTGCGAGAAAATAGAAAAACAAACTGAATTACCTTGTGTGGGACAAACCAAGGCAACAGTTTCTGCATTCTGTAAAAGTATGCTGATTGATTGATTATCTGAGTCTATCTGAAATGAATATTATTATTACCAAATCAGAGTTTAAGATCAGTATCAGAATCAGAAAACTGCAATAAAGGAAACTAAAATAATGATAAATTATGAGTCCATATGACATATAATGAAATGTTTTGTTCTTTGTTGCCACACTATTCTCAACCATAAACAATGGAACGACATAGCTGATACCTACTCATTCAATGAAATAAGTATACAAACCTAGATATTTTATTTAACCAGTTATACTGTATCATTATTATCCTGCTATATATAATTCATAGTAAGGATTAAAGCAAAAATTGTTATTCATTAGCTCCTGATGTTGAACTTTAATTTTCACCATGACCGTTGTATCTTCGAACTTCTGAATTTGGATGATAGATCTACATTAAATATTTCTCAAAATAAGGACAGCAATAAATGCAGCTTTCACATTGAAAGGTCGTTCTTAATATACAATCCTTAAGGCTTTTTCATGTTTTTATTGATGGCATAGACTGAGCAACTCATGGTAACTCTATTGTATACATTTATTTTTTCAATGCTTTTAAAACAATAATCAATCAGCTGTCTAAAATGGCAATTGTTTTTCAAATCTATATGCAAAAGCAATCTTATGGCCAAAATAGCAATACAGTAGATTGATGTGTTATTTAAAGCAGGCTACCCACAATTTAAAGCTTTAGAGATGATACCATAAAATACTATGTTATAGCGCCTTAATTTTACTACAAGTGAATAAGGGGGCAGTTTGGAAAATCTCAAAACTAGTTTAGATCTGTTTAAGAAAAACTGGTCATATAAATTTGGGTTATTTTGTAACTAGTTTTAACCTAGGCTTAATTAGGTTAAAATTTGTTCCAAACCAGTTCTTACAAGAGAAGGGTAAAAATACTTAGCTAAGTTATTTATCGTAGGATGAATGAGTGATTTCTACATTTATATCTTATCCAATAACAACCCTTAGATGTAGCTGAAGGAGAAAGGGAGAATGAAAAGGAAGAGAAAGAGAATGGAAAAAGTTGGACTAGGGAAAAAAGTAACTTTGAAATGGATTTTTCCAGAACCAGTTTTACCTCAAAAGTGATTTCCATAAGAACCATTTTTTAAAAAAAGTAGGTAGTTCACCAAACACCTTAAATTTGAATACTGGCCCATTGCCCCCCACTTAAATATCTAGTTTTTAGAAGTTTCTAATTAAATGCCCCCCAAGAGAGCTTCTAATCTCACAGTATATAGTCAAGATATCGACAGCTTTAAGAAAATATTTCTAGAATAGCATGATATTTCACAGAAGATGTACCACGACCAACTCATGAATGGAGTTAAAAAACAGAAAGAAACACTATTTCAATCAGTTTTTCTAAAATGCATACACAAACCTTTGCCTCCACAAGGATTAGTGGTCTGCTTTCTATCTTTGCACGCCCAACAATTGCAATTCTTTGCCGACCATGCTGATCAACCACAATCACTTCTTTTCCTGATTTTAATTCTGACAGGTAGCATGTTCTGCCTCCTGGAGTAGCAACATAGGCATGCACTGGTCCCTGTTATGATAAGTAATTGGTGAAAAGGACTCGTACAACTTTTCTTGACTGTATAGTTCACTTTTTAAACAGGGAATTCCAAAACATCAAACTTTCATCTTCCAAGAAAGTAGATAGGCTGAATTAAAATAACAATATGAGACATGAAAGTTTGAACTGTTTCAGCTATCAAATGACAAGTTCACTGATCTCTCAACCTGTCTGATACTTCTTCTTGAACGTGTAAAGTATATTCAAGATTTATAATTAATAAAAGAAAAAAAAATGATCAAGTAATATACTAACATAGTGTCATACTAAAAGTTCGGCTAAAGTCTGCTTTAAAAAAATGCAAATCAAAATAAAGCTTACCAAAATATATAAGAAATGGAAATTAAGATGTTTCCCTTTTAATAAAAAAATTCTTTACATGCAATAGCAATAAATATATTTTATAATGATTTTAAATGCTGTCAAATCTTTAAAATTATTTGAGACTAATATTTACTAAATTTAAACATACAAAATAATAGATTCAGTGATCCACATTGGATGGTGAAAATTACACACATCATCACAGACACCTTTCCCTGGGCAGGTTTTAACTTTTAACTGTTAGTCTCACACCCATTGTTGAGAAGTGTGATGATAAGAGAGGTAATTTTATCCAAGGTCAAAGGCAATGAATATATAATTTCAAGCTCAAGACTTGAATGCAAAACTTACTGCATTCACCCGAAAAGGCCTGCTTGCAATGTAATTTGACTCCAAGCATTCTGAGTGAACAAGAAATAATCCTCTGGCAAAAGATCCAACCTGTGGAAAATATTTTGCCCATAAGCATGAAAGCATCAGTAGATTAACCAAGAAATAATTTAACTTTACAGAGGAAATGGATACATACAAGAAGTCCTTCACCAGGTCTCATGAGACTGCAGAGATCTACACAAACACGATCCCCCATTCCAGCCACTTGAACATGTGTAATAGTGGCTTTGGTCAAGCTCAGTAGATTGCTTTCCTCTGTTCTTCTGTCAAAATATTCCTGAAAGTTTCCAACTGAAATAAGAGGTCAAGTGTCATTATTGAGAAGCTTCAACTAGGTACTGAATACCTTAAGCTCAAGAACAGGCTCAACATCTTCTACTTTGAAAACTATGCCATCTAAACCATGTTCAAGCGCCTATAAAATTCAAATGGTGCATCTGTAAGGAGAGAGTTAAAGCTGAAAGTAAAGGAGTACACTATCATATACAGTTACTTGAGCTTCAACTCTGAAAACTTTACTTTATTAGTTTCCTATTATATACCTCAAGAAATAGTTGAGCTTCAGATGCAGTACTGGAGATGGCAAACACGATCTTTTGGCTGCTTTGAAATGCAGCAATGATATTTTCTGCAGGTATGACCTGAGCAATTGCATACAAAGAAAATTAACATTTTATATGTTATTGAATATGATAAATGTCAATTATTGAAAACAAATCATTATTACACTTTTAAAAGACAGTACAAGCTTTTGTTGCAATCAATTGAAGTCAGACAAGATCAAGCCAGAAGAAGAAAGGTTATGAGGATGCAGAAAACATATAATGCTAACTGTCAAATTCATCGAGTTAAAAAGGAGGTCAGAGAGTCACTATTGTGAAGAGAAGTTTTTATTATGATTGTTGGACACCGAGACAGAATAACTTCCATATAAAAGGGTAAGAGCTCTAATAATAATAATGCGTACAAAATTAATCAAAGAATTAAAGCATATTTGATAGGTCAATCGATCACACCAATTTCATACAAACTAAACTCGCTGAAGTTGCACAACACATTTTCAACAAGTTATTGATTGCAACTGATATTTCATAGCCTATATCTCACAGACTTCTGAAACGAAACCAGGAGCCAGAACTAGCATTAACATGCAAAACTCCTGGCTCCCAATACAAGTAACAATACTTAGTCAAGTAGAAAAACAAGTTGATTTTATCTTCCTGCAAAGTAAATTGGTATATAAACCATAGACAAAATAATCAATGGATGCAGGTATCGAAATTATTCCATCATGATTCCTATAGCAGTTTGAAGCATACCTGCCAATCTAGTAAATTAACTACAATGTTCTCTGCCTGCTCATCCTCAGGTCTTAGTTGCTCAAGTTCCTCTGGAGTCGAAACATCGAAAATTGTGGCTACCCTTTTATTCTGTCCATCTAAAATCTCTCCCTCGCCAACAAAAAGAGGGCATAATACCGCAATGGCTGTACCCCATCATGGCCAGAATTCCAAATTCATTACATTAGACATGCTAGTATCCAGATCACCAACACTACTCAAACTCATTTTACTCATCAGTAATCACCAGAAATATATACATACAAAACAATCAAGTGAGGTCATCTTATGCTGAGCATTAGGATAGCAACTGTAACATACCCAAAAAGAAAGGAAAACAATTTTGATCAATCAGTACAAAATATTTTTTTCACTATCATTCAGTTATGTATTTAACAAATTATTCCTGTAGTCTATCACAAGTACTGCATAAAAAAATTAACCTTTTTAGGATTGCGCCAACACATTTGATCAAATTTAAACTCAAGAAGAAAAAACAACAAATGGGTAATGGAATTTACTTCCAAACGAAAAGGTTAGAGACTAAAATGGGAAGGGTTGGCTTACATGACCAATCATGGGCAAGTTGTCGATTGTTTGATGGGAAAATGAAAGTATTCCATCCTCTCTCCACCGCTGCAGTCATGACCTGTTTGTTCTCGGTCCATATCCACACTCTTTTGGATCTTTTACCTGATGTCCGAGAAGAAGAAGAAGCCATTGCGGAACAACGGTTGTGCCGCAAAAGGGGCTTCCCAGAATGAAGAGAATTGAGGTCGGGGCAAAGGTTTGTTCGACGAATCTCTGTGAACAATGAAGGCAATTGAAGGGAAGTGATTGGTGAAGCAGAGAGAGATGAAGGTGTTGTTGAAGTTGAATTGAAGGGAGGGAAGCCTGCGAAGCAAATGTGCGACAGCAGAGTCATCCTGTGTTAGTAGTGTCAGCACAAACTTGAGTTCATCTTTTCGAGACATGTGACATTAGCCCAACAAGGTGCTAGCTACTACTTTGGTGCTTGAGGTAGAGTTCATCTCTCACAATAATTTTAGCCCATTCATCTCTCACAACCAATCGGGTAGTGATCACTAAAGAGGTAGAGTTTCGAACAAAAAAAAAAAAAAGAACTAAAGAGATACACGGTTGTTCAAGACTCGGTATGTCCCTTAAACCCGTCCTACTCGGGCCGGGTCTATTCCTGTCATACAAGAAAGAATAGAACCAAATCGGGTTTCATCGGGTCTCGTTTTTTGACCCGGCATCAGGTTGAGGACGGGTTCGGGTTAACCTTCAGGTTACCCGACCCGTCCTTTATATATAAATATAATATTTAGTACTTATAATTTTCTATTATGTAAAGTCTTAACCTTATTTTTTCATTCTAGATAGGGTTTTTGAGTCTAAATTTCCTCTATCTACCTTTAAAAATACATTTTATACGTAAACGTGTCCCAACCTGTCCCATGAACACCCCTAATACAGGGTGTGTTTGGTAAAACTAGTTGTTAAGCTAGCTGGTAGCTGATAAGCTAGTTGTTACCTGATAAGCTCATAGCTGATAAACTCTGAGCTGATAAGCTAGCTTATTGAATTAGAAATGTTTGGTAAAACTAACTGATAAGCTAGTTAGTAAATATAAAATGACGTAAAAGGACATAACTACATAAATTTTATTATATAAATTCTATTTGTACTTTTTTAGAAAAGTATATATTATTATGTAATTATAATTTTATATTTTTATAAAAATAATTAAATTCTCATTAAACCTTTTAGTGATAAAATATTTAATAAAAAAATTAAAATAAATAATGAAATCAATAAATTAAATAGTATAATATAAAAATAATTTCATAAAATAGTGAAAATAACAATTCAATTAATTCATAATTGTTTAAATTACTTATTATATATGTAATAATAGGTAAAAAGAAATTGGAAGGTTTTTGTCACTAAAATTGAAAATATATAATAATAGATAAAAAGAAATTAAGAATAACAAGGGAAATGAATTAAAATATAAGGGGTAGTGATGGAAGAAAATTAAATAAGCTACAAGCTAGAAGCTAGGTGAACTAGTTTGTAGCTTATAAGCTAGAAGCTCCTAAAATAAGCTACTTTGATGTACCTTACCAAACACTTTTGTGTTGGTCAAACTAGCTTATAAGCTAGTCAAATAAGCTAGTAGCTAGCTTATTGGCCTTGCCAAACACACTCATAGAGATATAAAATAATTCTCCCTCTATGTAAAGAAATTTGACAAAATTTTAACCACTAATTTTAGTTTTTAAAGCTGACTCTCATACTTATGATTTGACATCTTATCTTTACTACATCTACATTTTTGTGCCACATCACACATAATATGATGTGTCTTTGCAATTCACACTCACTAAAGTCATGGTTCTCCCAAATTAAATGTCATTAAAAATAATAGTTACCAAATATGTTAACCCAAAAACACCTAAGAGTGTGTTTAGTAGTAGTAAAGCATTTTTTTTGGGTACTTGACCAGGGTATCCACCGCCGACAGTAGTGACTAATCCCCTCGCTGGTTTGTAGACACCTCGATGGGTGGGACAGCTGGCACTGAAAGTAGTAAAGCATTTTGAATACCAATGATTTTTTTATTACAATAAGTGCCTTTTGGGTTAACATATTTGGTAACTGTTATTTTTAATGGGATTTAATTTGGGTGAACCATGACTTTAGTGAGTGTGAATTGTAATGACACATCAGATTATGTGTGATGTGGCACAAAAACGTAGATGTGTCAATAGTAAAGATGGGGTGTCAAAGCATAAGTCTAAGAGTCAGTTTTAATATATAGATAATAGATTTACTTTGATACCCTTATACTTTTATAACACCCAACTTTTATTAATATGAGTGAGGCATATTAAAATAATTTTGATTAGTTTATTTTAAACCTCTCCCTTCCAACCCCCCCCCCCCGCCACTTTCCTCACTTTTGAAGGGGAGGTATCAAGAGGGATTTTGGCCTCCTCTCCTCCTATTCTAAAAAATTGAACCAAACATAACAACCCTTTTAAAATCTTTTCCCTCCCTCCCCTCATATTAGTTAAGAAATCAATTTCTAAATGGTTTTTAACGACTAAAACTCCATTTTGATCCCTAAAAATTATGAATAGGTCAATTTGGTCTTTGAAAAAATAAATTATCAAATTAGTCTCTAAAAGATAATGATGTCAGTCAAGTTAATCTGTTAGGTTTCGTTAGTTAAGGACTAATTGATTAAAATAATCTTTCAAGGAGTCTTGAACTAATGGGACCTAACTAGACGATTAACTTAATCGACGTTACTATCTTTTAAGACTAATTTGTTAATTGTTTTCCTTTCCTTGGCCAAATTGACCGGTCCTTTATCTTTAACTAGTGTCCAACCCGTGTGATGTACGGATATTATTATTCCAATAGATTATTAACATTGAATGATATAATATACATAATTTATTAAATATGTGTAATTAAAAAATAAACAATTTATTCCTTTTTTAATATTTAATTCTATATTTCTTGGTGTATAAAGAATATAAAAATTAAAAAAGAAAAAATGGATTTGAAAAATCAAATAGCAAATATTAATAATTAAAAATGGAATATAAATTTTGTTTCATTTATATTTTTTGAAATGTCTCCTTGTACATCATATTTTTCGACACATTACAACACTTAAAATTGTCATTACATATAAGAATCATAAGTCTTGTTGAACTTAACCATAGATACAACATCATATAATTGACCATGCAAGAAAACTGGTTTTGGTAAATACACACCAACAATGTCTGACATTCACTTTTATTAATCTGGTTCCATTACAAAGTCCACCAGATATATTAAGATTACTCATTAGCATGACAGACACTCATTCTTTAACATCAACTTATGATAAGGAAGTGCAAAACACCTAATATCATTTAAGAACTCAGTTGTCAATCAATCAGCTTCAATACCAATCTCCCCATCTACCTTCCATATAGTGTCAGAACTCAAATACACCCTCTCTTCTCTAGGAAATAATGTCATTACATATTCATTAATTGAATGAACATCTAATGTAGGAGCAAGAATTGCTTTATTCTATCTCAAATACAAAGTTTCCAAAAATTGAAAGCAATTTATGGTATGCAGATGAAACTATATCTCCAATTGTATTACCTGTAGAATCCATCAGTAAATCCTTCGGTAATTCAATATTAGTGATCACCATCACCATAAATGTCTAAACCACCATCACCTAATGTAAGAATTCACTCAGCAAACTCTATAATCTCACGTTTAGTTAAAGCACTCCCACAACTTTATAATATTCACGACAGGAGCCGGGCTAATTCCCGTGGAGGGTACCTACGGTTTATAAAAAATCACTTTAAACATATAATTAAAAAATTGATTTAGCATTTAAACGTACTATATACTAAATACATAATAAATCAAAATATAAAATAATAATTTTATTGAAGTTGAAGAAAACAACACAATTATGAATTTTATAACTCTAACTAAAAAATATATTCATAGAAAATTTTAACAAATCCATCATAAATATAATTATAAGTTTAAATTATATTGAGAGAAAATATTTTAATAAAATAATAAAAAAATAAAATTATGATAAGAAACAAAAAGAAAAGGAAAAAAAGGAAAACGACTGGAGCAGGACTACCTCCCGTCAAGGGTAAATGTAGTTCACAAAAAAAACACTTATGTAATGAAATAAATTAATATGAATGAATAATGTGAGAAATTTTTTAATATTATAAATGTCTAAATCACCATCACCTAATGTAAGAATTCACTCAGCAAACTCTATAATTTCACGTTTAGTTAAAGCACTCCCACAACTTTATAATATTCACGATAGGAGCAGGGCTAATTCCAGTGGAGGGTACCTATGGTTTATAAAAAAATCACTTTAAACATATAATTAAAAAATTGATTTAGCATTTAAACGTACTATATACTAAATACATAATAAATCAAAATATAAAATAATAATTTTATTGAAGTAGAAGAAAACAACACAATTATGAATTATATAATTCTAATTAAAAAATATATTCATAGAAAATTTTAACAAATCCATCATAAATATAATTACAAATTTAAATTATATTAAGAGAAAATATTTTAATAAAATAATAATAAAATGAAATTGTGATAAGAAACAAAAAGAAAAGGAAAAAAGGAAAACGACTGGAGCGAGACTACCTCTCGTCAAGGGTAAATGTATTTCACAAAAAAAACCACTTATGTAATCAAATAAATTAATATGAATGAATAATGTGAGAAATTTTTTAATGTTATAATAATAGAAAAATGAAATAAAGGTGTGACAAATAAAATAAAAAAACAACATAGGCACTAATTTGAATTTGAATTTTAAATAAGGAACCATATATATATATTTATAAGAAATCCATAAACAATAGATAAAGCTAACTATATATAGCAAAGTAAAGCTAACTATACATAACAAAAAGACATCCAATGAACAGTGAAAACAAAACATACTAAATACATAATAAATGAAAATATAAAATAATAATTTTATTGAAGTAGAAGAAAACAACATAATTATGAATTTTATAATTCTAATTAAAAAATATATTCTTAGAAAATTTTAATAAATACATCATAAATATAATTATAAATTTAAATTATATCGAGAGAAAATATTTTAATAAAATAATAAAAAAATGAAATTGTGATAAGAAACAAAAAGAAAAGGAAAAAAGAAAAACGACTGGAGCAGGACTACCTCCCGTCAAGGGTAAATGTAGTTCACAAAAAAAAAACCACTTATGTAATGAAATAAATTAATATAAATTAATAATGTGAGAAATTTTTTAATATTATAAATGTCTAAATCACCATCACATAATGTAAGAATTCACTCAGCAAACTCTATAATCTCACGTTTAGTTAAAACACTTTCATAACTCTATAATATTCACAATAGGAGCAGGGCTAATTCCCGTGGAGGGTACCTATGGTTTATAAAAAAATCACTTTAAACATATAATTAAAAAATTGATTTAGCATTTAAACGTACTATATACTAAATACATAATAAATTAAAATATAAAATAATAATTTTATTGAAGTAGAAGAAAACAACACAATTATGAATTTTATTATTCTAATTAAAAAGTATATCCATAGAAAATTTTAACAAATCCATCATAAATATAATTACAAATTTAAATTATATTGAGAGAAAATATTTTAATAAAATAATAAAAAAATGAAATTGTGATAAGAAACAAAAAGAAAAGGAAAAAAGGAAAACGACTGGAGCGGGACTACCCCTTGTCAAGGGTAAATGTAGTTCACAAAAAAAATCACTTATGTAATGAAATAAATTAATATGAATGAATAATGTGAGAAATTTTTTAATATTATAATAATAGAAAAATGAAATAAAGGTATGATAAATAAAATAAAAAAACAACATAGGCACTAATTTGAATTTAAATTTTAAATAAGGAACCATATATATATATATATATAATGAAATCCATAAACAATAGATAAAGCTAACTATATATAGCAAAGTAAAGCTAACTATACATAGCAAAAAGACCCCTAATGAACAATGAAAACACAACATACTAAATACATAATAAATCAAAATATAAAATAATAATTTTATTGAAGTAGAAGAAAATAACATAATTATGAATTTTATAATTCTAATTAAAAAATATATTCATAGAAAATTTTAACAAATACATTATAAATATAATTATAAATTTAAATTATATCGAGAGAAAATATTTTAATAAAATAATAAAAAAATGAAATTGTGATAAGAAACAAAAAGAAAAGGAAAAAAGGAAAACGACTGGAGCAGGACTACCTCCCGTCAAGGGTAAATGTAGTTCACAAAAAAATCACCTATGTAATGAAATAAATTAATATGAATGGACAATGTGAGAAATTTTTTAATATTATAATAATAAATAATAAAAAAAAGGTGTGACAAATAAAAAAAAAGAAAACAACATAGGCACTAATTTGAATTTAAATTTTAAATAAGGAACCATATATATTTTTATAAGAAATCCATCAGCAATAGATAAAGCTAACTATATATAGCAAAGTAAAGTTAACTATATATAGTAAAAAAAACTCAATGAATAGTGAAAACCAAACTTCCAAAATATAATAGTATAGATACATGTTTTAGTCTGTTTTTAACATGAGAGGCAGAAAACTGGGACCGAATTCTGAATCAATCTTGAAATAGATGAAGCACTGCAAGTTATTATGAGAGTAATTAAGAACATACTCTCTTATTATTCACTTTAGATTTTATTGAACATAAGAGTGATGCTACACTAAATTAAGAACATGCCCTCTTATTTGGATTTTATTTGAAAGATGGCTGAGAGCAAAGAGTTCTTAGTATTGTGAAAAGGCATTTGGAGCTTTGGTGGAAAACTCAAATAACATAACATGCTCATAAGGTTTTTCAGGGTTAACAATAGTTGAGGGGAAGTTAGGATGATTCACTGAGTCAGGGAAGCCTTGAGACTCAAAACATAGACCTGCATATGGTTGATAAACAAACCCATCTTTTCCCTTCTCATTCTTGACAGAATTAGCAGTATAAAACTGCAAACCTGGAGCATTTGTTGTGAGCTTCAACACTCTCCCTGATTTCCTATCCATCACTATAGCCCCCAGCTTGAACTCTCTGTCTTTTTCACCATCAAGCACATAATTGATGTCATAACCATTAGTTAACTGGTTCATCCTGCTTCCAACAATGTGTGGCTTAAGAAAATCATATGGGGTTCCTTTCACAGAAGCAATTTTGCCAGTGGGAATGAGTTGGCTATCAAGAAGTGTGATTTGAGATCCAAAAATCTGAACCACTTCATCTAGAATATCACCACTGTTGTGGTCTCCTAGGTTCCAATAAACATGGTTAATCAGATTCACTGGAGTAGGCTTGTTTAGAGCTTTTGCTTTCATAATTATACCCAGAGAGTTTTTCCCAAGAATGTAGCTCACAGTTACCTGGAGATCACCAGGGAATCCTGAAAAACACAAATATTCAATTAATTCAAATCACAATTACAAGTACATATCTGCAAGTTCCATTATTTCATATCAGAAATATAGGCTTCAAAGTGTAGGTATAATATTGAAGAAATGAATACAATGACATTGCTTACCTTCTTCACCATCAAAACTATGGTAACTGAATGTGATTCTGGGCATGTCACCTTCTTTTATATACCTTTCCACTTTCCAAAGAACATCACTAAATCCTCTGGGTCCACCTAAGGGAAGTCAGAGAGTATGAGATAATCTTTCAATGTGGGATGTGGTAAACCAAATATATGAAATTATAAACTTTATTTTAAATTGTGTTTGTGGTAGCATTTTAGTGTCCGTTTGGTTTACAGTTGAGTAGAATTGATTTTAGAAGTGAATAATTGAGATGAGTGATGCATGTTTTACAAAGCACATTGGACAGAAGTGATGCAGACTAATTGCAGCTGAGACAATTCCTATATTGTAATCTGATACAGTTGCATCACATGATTTGGTCTGTAATTTAAAACTTGCATAAGTACCATACAGTTATAGTAAACTAAAAATTGTGTGTTTATTAGTACTGGTAAAATGTGTGTACCATGAAGCGTGTTGTTTCCTTCATTAGCAATTAATTTGTAATGGATTCCATTTAGGGTAAACTGAGCTCCACCAATTCTGTTAGCAACCCGGCCAACAGTAGCTCCAAAGTATGTTGAATCATTCTGCAAATTTTTGGCATAGCAATCACAAAGTTATATATTTCTATATAAGAAACCAGCTGCTCAAATGCCATTCAACACACATTTGAAAATCTGAACTATTTATTATTCAGGAGAGAAATTATTTCATGGCTTAAATTATTTCTAAGGAAACCACATTTCTTTTCAATTGAACCAACAAAGAATGGTGAAGTATGTTACCATGTGTACGTAGCTTTTTTTTTGTGTCTATTCTTTTATTAGGTTTTGCATCTGAATTTAATAATTTATTCAACAAATTATCAACTAATTAGATGTATATCAGTATATATATACACAAGCGGTGAGTGGTGACTACAGAGTAGCTTATCATTGGAAAGGATACGGCAATGTAGAACATAGTACACAAGCGGTGAGTAGTGACTACTAACTAGCTTATATCATTCCAAAGGATAAGGTCAGCAATAGCTAGCGGCAAGACAAAGTGACAAACAAAACTACACCTCAAAGTCCAAATTAATCATAGCTATCACATTTAATTTGTTTCTCAAATAAAAATTCTGCCGTCATAGACGAAAAGATATGTACATGTGTGAATCAATCCAAGTTGAATAACACGGAGAAGTAGTTTTATCCTTAATTAACTTTGACAAGAAAAGAAAAGCATAAGGTAGAAGGAAATTTGTAATTAGAACAAGTAGTACAGACTTACAGTGTATTCCTTGAGAGAATCATACCCAAGAACAATATCACCCAACTTTCCTGAGACAAATTAAATTAACCATGGTGAAAGAAAACAAAATATGTTCAATACTTATCAATAATAATAATGCACTAGAAATTAAAGAAGCAATATTAATTGGATGCTTTGAACACTGAACAGAGATGCACATGTGTATGTACCATTCTTGTCAGGAAGGACTAGGGATACAAGTGTTGCACCCCAATTGGTGACCTTTAAAGAAAGATCACCTTTCTTGAGCTCAAATAACCTAATGTGGTCCTTCTCCTTCTCCTTCTTAAGAACAGAGCCATTGACAAGTCCAGAAGCAGCTAACAAGAACAGACACAGTAGCACAGAGATTTTGGAGATCATTTTCTTGCAAAAGAATGTCCAATCAAGAGAAGGATGTTCAGAATGAGAATGGTGCTTGAGTCACTGCAAAGGTTTAGTTTTATGTGGCTTGCAATTGCTAGCGGTGGCTCTCTGACAAGGCCTACTATATATAGCACCAAGCACATCTGATTCTGAGAGGTATTAGTTGTCATCTTGCTGCAGTAAAAGATTCAATATGTTCTTGAAAATATTATATTACATATAGTGATTTAATTGTTAAATACATTTTAAAACTTATAGAGATGTTACACTTACAATACCTGGATCAAGAATATTCAATTTGTTTTTTAAAAAATTAGAGTACAAAAAAATTATTTTACATATAATAAATATAGGTTATTAGATTTTTAACTTTATGACATGTGGTTAATTCTTTCTGTGTAGTAGGTGATGCAAGTCATAAAAACTATCGTACTTAATTGGCAGATTGTGATGCGTTGGAATGTTTGTTTGGTCTAACCGTTTCTTTAATGATTTTAAGCTTTCTTTTTTATTTTTTCCAATTTAGGACTGGATGATTTGCTCAATCCCCCAACACACCATATAGTATACAAGATGACAAAAGTCATATTGAATAAAGTTGGTAGTGTGTAATGTGATTTTATCTGAAAAAATAATCCATTTTTTGTTTTTAAATCTGGGAGTCGATCTATTAAAATTGTAACATTTTGATTTTGTGCATTTTTTTTATTGAGAAAATCCTGATTCTCCCTAAACATAATGCAAGTGAAAGATTTATGCACGAGGGTGGGGCTGCCTTGAGCACTTCTCGTTCACAATCACGTGGGTGATGTTTGTCGTTAACGTGTGTGCGTGCATTTCAAATTCAATAATGCATGTAAGCTTGAGTGCGGATACTCTGCAGCAGATTAGCTACGGAATAGCTAGGGAATAATTACGGATTTTAATTATGGAATGTTTCCGTAGCTGTTCCCTAATTATTCCGTAGCTGATTCTGCTGCAGGCTCAAAGGATCCGGATCCATGTCATTGCTTATTCATACATAATTACTGTCTATATATATACGGAATACCTTTTTTTATTTCTACATTTTAATAGACGATTTACTCTTATATTAAATTTTAATTTTTAATAACTGTTTTTGTGTAAATAACTACTTGCAGTAACTTTTTTTATTTAAAATATATAAACACTGTGTAACCTAGAGAATGAGTTGGCGCACTATGTAGACCAAGATAATCAATTTAAAAAGTGGGTCAAAATTTTTAAAATTAAGGTTAATAGGCTAGCTTTGGCCCACACGACTTGTGACTTTTTGGCCCAGTGAGCTTTTCTCTATATGGATTTTTTGTTCCTATAGACAATTTTAGCCTTGACTCACTTAAGTCAAGGCTGGGTGGGATTGCGTAGGTTGCTTCTTTTTTTTTTTTGCATATATTATAGAATATTTGTAGCATTTTGTAGACAAGTTTACACGTATATAGTTAGGTGCATGTGTGTACATGTGAGTGTGACATGAAATATATATTGCATAGAATCTCCAAGAAAAAAATAATTAATTTCTTGAAACTTTCTACAAAAGAACATGCAAATATATACAATTAGCGCTTGATATAATTAAAGAGGGATGATACATTGATAACAAATAACATTGGCGTCTAGTGATCATACCCTTTTTATGGAACTAGGGCCATGTTAAGTCTTGAATATTGGGTTGTGCTATACTGAAGATATGGGCCGATTCAGCAACTTGAAGGGTGCTACCACCAGGTTGCTCTTCATAGAATGGGAAATAATCCATTACTTGCTGATGTTGCACTCCTTTATGTGCTTCCATTGCCCAGCCCCAGTGCTCTTGAATCTTGGTGAGGGTTAACAAATAGAGAGTATCATCTCTTCCTAAAGGAAATTGATTAAATAGAGTTATAAAGTTGGGATATGATTAGTTTAATATATGTATGAACCCAAATTCTAATAACACCAACACTTAGATTAAGTTTTGTGTTAAAATTCATGGTTCAGAGAAAAAATAAACAAAGAATTGAGAGAAAAGAGAAAATTATGATTGAATGAAATGGTAAAGGTGATTTTCACAAGAGTGTATGAGACTTATATACCCAAATGTAACCAACTAATTTCTAACTAATAGGATAACCAACCCAACTATTTTCTAACGGACTTTTACATCTTCAACAACCCCCTGCAAGCTGGAAGTGCTAATACTTTAAGCTTGGGATGAACAACACAATACAATCAAATTCAAAAGAACAATCACAATGAAAATGGTATAAGAAATACCATGAAATGGGCTCTATAGGTCTCTAAAATCAATGCCAAATTTAGGCAAAAGCTTAACCACATTGTAGAAACTACAAACCTTCATCTTCAATGCTAAACCACCATAAGGCAGAAGCTCAAATCTTCAATGCTTAACCACCATAAGGCAGAAGCAACAAGCTTAACCATCAAGAGCATAAGCTAACCACAATGCTTAACCACTCAAGAAAGAAGCAAATTAGAATTTTAATGCTTAACCATCCACCGTGGATAGAAGAAACAAATTCTTTACCAAAGCTCACAATGAGAAATGCCGGGAATACATCGGCCAAATGAAAGGAACACATGCCACTAACAGGGACAAAACATATCCACCTAATAGGTAGAAGATAAATCCAAGCCAAAGAGGCTGGACAAGAACACAACAATTAAAGAATCAAATTAAATCATCAAATACTTGATTTGAAGCATTCTAACTAACTGAAAAAACAAAGAAATATGGTAACCATCATCAGAGAGGGTCTGAAGGTACATGAAGAGGGTTCTTGCTTAAAGGGCCAAACACTTAAAAACCTGACATTTTGAGTCCAACCAAACACCACCACCCTCTTCGAAATTCATGGCATATGCATTTAGTAGCGAGTGAAGCAGTGGCACAACATCAATAGCAAGATTATAGGGAAATAATCAATTTTTGAAATTGGATTCAAAGGGCTGTGAGATGCAGTTTGTACAACGACAGAGGGACGAGAATTCTTGATAGAGGTGTCAGACTTGGAGTGGCAATGCGCCGCTCAACCAAAGAATAAAGGAAAAGAATGAAAAAGAAAATGAAAGAAGGATGTTGAGATTGCATCAATCCCCCATTTTGCAACATGCAAAAGAAACACCCTTGGTCTTATAACAAACCAAGTGGCCATGAACTTGACAAACACAAAAAAGCAATAAAAGCCCAGAAGTCTCCATTTCAAATTTTTTTCTCTGATCTTTGAAACAATACTTTTGATATCTCCTTCAAGAAATCAGCCACAAGGCAGCCAACTAAGAGGCCAACGGGAAGGATCACTTCATAATTCATAGAGAATGTACATACAACGTCTGATAAAGAACTAAATATGAAAAATAAAACAAGAGACCGCTTTATTGCACAAGAAAAAGTAGTCTATCTAAAAGTATATGCTCAAATTTTCTCCAAGGAAGTGTTAGGGCCACAGGAAACACTAGAAGGGGGTTGAATAGTGTTTTAATAATCTTTGCAGATTTTTGGAAAACCTTTCTTAACAAGCAAAACCGTTTTGAAAATATTTGGTCAACCTTCCGAAACTGGGATGTTCAGCAACTTGTTGATCCAACTCGGAAGGTTGAATAAAAACCTTTCTAAAATAATCTTCCCTTTAAAGAAAAGATTGTTTTCTGTTTAGATTAATAAAACGAATTTTCTTTAACCCTCCTTTGTTAGTTTAAATAGATATCAGCGGAAAGTAAAGAGGTAAGGGAAGAGAGAACTTAACACAAAGATTTATACTGGTTCACCCACTAACCCAGTGAGCTACATCCAGTCCCAGGGCAAAACTCCACTGGATTTTCACTAATCCCGCAAGATTACAAGTATTCTTTTACCCCAGCCTCTCCAGGCTTAACACCAAGTATTCTTTGCACACCCGGCCTCTCCAGGCCTAACGAGTATTCTTTGTTTTCAACTGCCTCTCCAGGCAACACATGCAGTATTCTTTGCACACCTGGCCTCTCCAGGCCCAACGAGTATTATTTGTTTTCAACTGCCTCTCCAGGCAACACATGCGGTATTCTTTTACAGACAAGCCTCTCTAGGCTCAACAAGTATTCTTTTACAGTCAAACCTCTCTAGGCTCAAACGAGTTTTCTTTATTCCGCCAAGCCTCTCCAGGCTCTCAAACACTCAATGGTGTTTACAACATAAAGTTAAGTTTCCTAGAAACTTAAACCAACGTTCATCTTGTACAAAGGGGTTACTGAGTACTGATAAGTGAAAAATAGTTGATAAATTAGTATATATTTTATTTCACTTATCAAGGATAAAATGATAATTTTACCCCATTTTTATCCCTTTTTATTTAATATTTACTAATTTTTATTTACTAATCCTAGTTTTGAATTTGATGCTATTTTAATAGATTTATTGCTGATTTTGCAGGATTATTGCAAAGATTTAATTCAGAGATTAAATGGCATTAAATGAGGAGGATTTATGCAAGATTGTAGATTGATTGAAGACAATTAATTAAAGATGTGAAGAAGATTTGAATCATTAATGAGGAGATCAGAGCCAATCAATCAAAGATATTGCAGACAAGCTTCCCAAATAAACAAGGATTGCACAATAAATATAAAGATATCAGAAAAATAAGGGGAAATAAGGAAAGGCAAAACGCGTGAAAACTAGTCTCGGGGAGAGATCAACAAATAAAAGGGGAAAGTTGAAGCTGCAGGACGCTAGCTGCGCTTCACCCCGCGCTATAGCGCAGGTGAAGCGCAACTCTCTGGAACCTGCGCTACAGTTTGCGCTGTAGCGCAGCTTGAAGCGCAGAACACGCAGATCGCTTCCCAGTTGCCGTTTTTAAGAGGATCTCTTCCCAAATTTGATTTGTCTTTCCTAATCTATAAATAGGAACCTCTTGCATCAGTCAAAAAAAGTTACTTGGTTAGCGAGATAGACAGTCATTGTAATTCAGTGATTATGTATCAAAGCTAAGTTTAGAGTAGGAGAGGAGGAGCGCTTTCACGAGGATTGAAGATGGTGACAGCGTCTTCGATGGTTTGTATGGCTACTTCATGTAGTTAATTCTCCAGTAGGATTGGATGTAATTGATTCTATCCTTGAGTGTATATAAATTCTATATTATTATTTCAATGAGCTCTCTATCTATAATAGTGGTATGTCTTATTCTGTGCTTATTCCTAATTCCCACGCTTGCGTCTGGAGTTATAGGTTAGTCTTATTTAAAGCAGTTATTACTAGGAGTGAGGATGGGGGAGCCTAGACATAGGAAACTCATTCTCTGATTGAATAAGAATACTCGGTTACTACTGACGGCTGAAAAGGGATGTTTACTAATGAGCGAGGGGTAGTGTGAGTACTCTAAGTGAAGGAGCATTCGACCAATAGGACTTGGTAATCGGTAGCAAAGAATTAGGGGGTTGTCAATCTAGGATCCGAACATAGGCATGTCCTAATGAGTATAAGGTAGTGACAGTACTGGAGCGAAGGCGCGTCTACAACACTAGGCCTTGTTTATCATCTAATTCTTTACAAACTGAATAAAAGAGAGCGAAATAAGCCGAGATAAATCTATCTCCTGGGAGATCCCGCATAATTTATCCTTGAGTGTTAAGGTCGCTGGCGAGGGGCCTTAGCAATAAAGTTTGTCTACATTATTATAGAGTAAACCTAAAATAATAGATAGTCTTTATATGCACAATGGGTGTGATGAGATGAAATCCAATCCTGATCCAAGTAAAGTGTCTCTAACTCTACCTTTCTAATTCCAATTAATTATCTATTCTCTTTATCATTCTGCAATTATACCCTCTAAATTGTGCTTTCTCTTGATAAATACGATTTCGTTCTACATAAATAACCGTTCCTTGTGGATACGATACTCTTTCTTACTATTATACTGCTGGATTTGTGGTTTGCTTGCCAGAAACCCATCAAGTACTACTCAGGATACATCAATTGAATTCTAGGTACAAGGATAAGATAGAGAAACAAGTGTATGAAGTTTGGGTGCAGTCTCGTCTCTAGGTGAGGGATAACTTCCTTAGAGAATTGGCTCGATAAGATGTTGAATTGAGCTTCAGCCGGTTCTCTCTTGGGCTTGACCATTGGCTCCCTTGGGCTACATTCTCGCCTTTTTCAATATGGGACTGCCAAAGTATATCTTGGAATTCATGGCCGCCAATCTTCATAATCCTTCCTTGAGGCTATTTATATGTTCTGGAAATATAGCCGTTGAAGATTGTTTAGTTTACCGTTGAGAAGAAATGATTAATGCTCTTAGAGCCGTTGTGAAATAACTTCTCGATCGGTAGCTTCTGATCTTAAGCAGATTAGGTGTGCAGTTGAATTAGTTCTGACACACAGCGGATAGGCTCTTAATCTTGCTTTTGCTTGAGAGATTTTCTTTGATCTTCAGCAGGTTGATATTCTCTCTCTTTTCTTCTTTCTTTCTCTTCTCTGTGAGTGTAAGGAGGCAGGACGCTAAGATCCGTTAGACTTCTCCTTTGTCCTATTGTGAGTTCAGCTTTTCTTCTCACTTGAGGTGCACGCCTCTGATAGTGTATTGCAGAGATGGTACAGAGTAGGTGTTGCAGCAACGCTGACTCTATCTCTGACCACTATTTGCTTTTCTGCAGTAGGCTTCCTCTTTCGTGACGGGAATTGGAGCTGTGCCTGAAGGCCTTTGTTTTTCTTTGCACCAAATCAGCTTCACCTTTAATGTTTGCTGAGACTTGAGTCTTTTAATGCATCATTTAGATTGATTCACATGTCTTCAGAGAGTAGCATGACGTTTTTGGCTTCTTCTTCTTCAGAGTGTTTGAAATGCCACGTCATCAGCGAGTATGTGTTCAGTAGGTTTGACTTCATGCACACACATACTTTCAGAAGGTTGGGTAACTCCATCATAATTTGGTTCTTCAATTGTGAAGACGCCTTCAACAGGTTCCTTCCTTCACCAGATTGCTTCTTCTTTTCTCAGACGGTTATTGCGTTCTTCTTCCTTGTTCTTTGTGATCTTCCTTGAGCATTAAGTTTGTCTTCATTTCAGCTTGCCCGTTTGTTCTTCTTCTTCTCTTCAGTAGCTTGTCTTCAGTAGCTCTTCTCTTCTTCGACTGCTTGTCTTTGGTAGTTCTTCTCTTCTTCGGTAGCTTGCTCAAACAGAAATTAATTCTTCATATCTCTGAGTTCTTCTTCTGGTTGTTGATCTCTGATGGCTTCTTTTCTTCATTTCTTCTTGTGCTGTTGATCTTCATCTTCTTAACCAATTCTTGTACCAGATTCTTACTTCTTCAGTTCAGCAGGTTGATCTTCTTATGAGAAATGCTTCTTCAGGCTTCCTGAAATACAAAAGATAATACCTTTCTCAGTAGAACCTGTATCTATGGCAAATGGATGGTTTGGGTGGATTTGAATCAGGATTATAATGGATGGATTGAAACAATCCATTAATCCATTTATGATCCATTAAAAATATATTATAAAAATCCAATCCATCCACGACCCATAATAAAAACCATCCAATCCATCCATTAACAATTATTTTATGGATGGATACCCAATCCATCCATACTTTTAAAAAAATATTTTTATTATTCTTTTAAATTTTTTATTAACTAAAAATTTAAAAAATTTAACTAAAAATCTCTCTATCTATATATTCTTCTGTTTCTCTCCTCTATCTCTTTCTTAAGTTTATCTATCTATCTCTCATACTCTCACCTCTATATCTCTATATCAATAATATCTCTCATACTCTAGGCTAAACTATTCTCCTTTGTTTTCTATCTTCTGTTCTTCTATATTATCTATTATCTTCTTCTTATTTCTCTATGCTCCATTTATCTGTTTCTTCTCTCTTAATAATTATCCATCTCTCTCTTCTTCATGTTTCCTCTATTCCCTCTTTGTTAACTCTTTATTCTCTCTACTCCGTCTACTCTCCTTTGTTTTCTACTTCCTCTATTTACTCCCTCACTTTTCTTTCTCTCCTCTCTCTCTCTCTCGTCTTTTTTCTCTCTTTCCTTTCTCTGTTTCTCTCCTTTGTTTCTCTCGCTTCTCTATTTCTCTCTCTCCCTCCGTCTCTCTTTCCTCCATTTCTCTCTCCTCTCCCCTCTCCTCTCTCAGTTTTCTCTCTCTCCTCTGTTTCTCTCCTCTCTCTTCTTATTTCTCTCTCCTCTCTCTCTCCCATTTCTCTCTCCTCACTCTCTCCCCTCTCTCTTTCTCTCTTTTGTTTCTCTCTCTCCTCTCTTTATTTCATTCCTTTGTTTCTCTCTCTCATATCCAACCTTTTAGCTAAATTCCCTATTTTCCATGTGAAAGCGGAACCAACAAAGCCTGCATCCATCAAACTACAATCTAGAATCATCTCCTTAAACTGGGCAATACCATAGGTAAAGAAGTTCCTTGCACCTTCCTTTCTTTTAGAAATATCACAAATAGAATTGAAATCCCCAATGAGACACCACTCACCAATCTGAGAATTAGCTAAATCTCAAAAATTATCCTAAAGACTAACTCTATTAATAATTTGAGTACTAGCATAAACAACAGTTAGATACCAAGGGGGAGTGGAACCCATTTTAACTTCCATATGGACAAATTGTATAACATTAGAGATAACATTAATATGCCAATGTGAGTTATCCCAAAGAACGATAAAACCCCCAAATTTCCCATGAGAGTAAAAAATCTTATAAGAGTCAAAACCCAATTTGTTAACAACCTTTCTAGCCTTCTCACCAGTAACATGTCTTTCCATAAGAATTATAAGATGCACATCATACACATATCTCATATCCTTAATCAGGCTAACAAAGCTTTTAGCATAGTGATGGGTTTCTGGAAAGAAAACCAAAAATCCAGTAGTATAATAGTAAGAAGAGTATCGTATCCACAGGGAACGATCAATTCACGTAGACTCGTGATCTAATTATCAAGGAGAAAACAATGGTTTTGAGATTAATGTTGCGGAAATTGTAAATAGCAAATTAAATATTAATGGAATTAGAAAGGAAGAGTTAGAGACACTTTACTTGGATTAGGATTGGACTTCATATCATCACACCCTTTGTGCATGTAAAAACTATCTATTATTTTAGGTTTACTCTATAATACTCTAGACAAACTTTATTGCTAAGACCCCGAGTTACCAGCGGCCTCACACACTAAAAGGTAATCCATGCGGGCTCTCCCAGGCGACATACTTACCCTCGGCTTATTTTGCTCTCTTTTTGATAATAGGAAGGGTGTAAGACCTAGAATTGAGCAAAACCAACCGATCATAATCACAATTAAGCAATTAATTGCGAAATATAGGTGCTGGAACAACAGCTATATTCATGCAAGAAAGTGAAAGAAAATGAAAGAAAAAGTGGAGAGGAAGAAATGATAAGGACGCCATTGAAGCAAGAATCCTCCTGCAGCAGATAAGTCCAATGCCAGACGCCACTAATTCAGGAGAATTAGATAAGTCTCAGTATGGTTTGAGCAACAACCACCAAGCCTCACTCAACTCACAATGGGAGGAGAAAATTTGGCATAATGCCTTTACTTCAAAATTCAATGTGTCTAATACAAGAGGAGGAGACTCCTTTATATAGGAGTGGAGGGGGAAGGGGGCAGATTTTTAGGAGAATAAAATGGGAGAAAAATAAAAGATGAGTGAAAACACTCCTAAGTGGGTTTTGAACCCAAGACCCCAAAGGTTTATGGCTAAGCTAAGTCTTAAGCCATTAAACCTCTCTAAAATGCGCCCCACTCATGTAGAAAAAATACAAGATGAAAGAAATTCTATCCTAGGTGGGAATAGAACCCATGACTTCCTAAGCCTTATAGTAAGGCAACCTACTAACCAATAAACCTATAAAAGTAGCGCCCATCTTAAGGACAAAATGGGAAAAATTACAAAAACAAAAGAAAATACAAGAGAGTCCTAATTAAGGGTGGTCCATAGGACTAGGGTCCTATCCAGGGTCAAGGTGTCCTTCTGTAGGGTAGTGACCTTTAATTTGTAGGGTAGTGACCCTTTATTTGTAGGACACTGATTTCTCCAACTCTTCCTTGCTTGAAGCTCAGGCTTGAAGTTGGTGCATATCCTCCAATGTAGGTCTTGCAGGTCCAAGTTTCTAGCAGAGTGCTATCACTTTTATTCCGTTTGTAAAAGAACTAGTTGATAAACGAGGCCTAAAGCTACAAACACATCTTCATTAGAGTATTGTCACTACCCATCACTCATTAGATACATCCTTGCGTCGAATCCTGGATTGACAATCAACTAACTTTTACTATCGGTTTATTAGTACCAAGCTTAATGTTTAGATGCCCTTCATTATGATACTCACACTACCCATCAATCATTAGAAACACCCATGGTTCAGTCAGTGGTTAACCGAGTATTTTTATTCACTCAGAGAATGAGTTTTTTCAAAATCCTCTCCCCCACTCTCAATCCTAGTCGAAACTAGCCTATAACTCAGGCGCAAGCGCGAAAGTTAGGAATTAAGTACAGAATAAGATTACCAATATTATAGACAGAGAGCTCAGGAAATAATAATATAGAGTTTACATACACTTGGGGATAGAATCAATTACATCCAATCATAATGGAGAGTTAACTACACAAGGTAGCCATACAAACCACCGAAGATGCTGTCACCATCTTCAATCCTTGTGAAGCGCTCCTCCTCTCCTACTCTAAACTTAGCTCTGGTGCATTATCACTGAAATAAGACTGAATTACAATAATCGTGCATACTTGATCTGGTGCAAGAGGTTCATATTTATAGACTAAGAAAAGACAAAGAAAATTGGGGAGAAATCTATCTAAAAACGATAAAAGGGAGCAAATCAGCCTGACCTGCGCTCCAGGCTGCGCTGTAGCGCAGGACGGAGCGCAACTTCCAGAGAGTCTGCGCTTCACCCTGCGCTATAGCGCAGGTGAAGCGCAGGTAGCGTCCTGCAGCTCCAACTTTCTCTTTTTAATCTTGATCTCTCCCCGAGACTGGTTTTGGCAGATTTGTCTTTCCTTGTTTCCCTTTTCTTGATAAAATCCTTGCATTTATTGAGCAATCTTTGATTTATTTGGGAAGCTTGTCTGCAGAATCCTTGATTGATTGGCAGTGATCTCCTCATTAATTGCATTATATCTTCTTCAAATCTTCATTAAATGTCTTCAATCAATCTCAAATCTTGCAGATATCTCCCTCATTTAATGCAATCTATCCTTCAAATCAAATCTTTGCAATATCCTGCAAAAATCAGCAAGATTTCTATCAAAATAGCATCCAATTCAAATCTCAGATTAATAAATACAATTTCTCTAATATTTAATAAAAAGGGATTAAACTAGGCTAAAAAATTCGTGAAGAAGATTTTTTTTTGTTTTGTTGAGAACCTAGCTCACAGCTACCCTGCATATCTATACAGTCATTCATTAATGTATCAGAGTTATTACCTCTAATTACCTGTTTTTTGCCAATCTCTGGAAAGGGAGCTTATAAGTTGGAAAAATTAAATGGGAAAGAAATCCTGAGATCATGGAACGCAACTCATCTTCATTTTTATTTTAGTTAATATGTAATGAAAGTCAGTTATTGTACTCTTTTCCTTACTTGGTGTTTTATCCCTAAGGAGGGTTTTCGCCGGAAGGTTTTAACGAGGCATAACTATGACTATAAACCAGAATATGCAGAACCTGAATTTAACGACAATGAAAATGTTGAAGACCACATAGTATCCAGACCCAACATACCAACTAAAAGAAGAAACACAACATCATCATCATCATCATCATTTATTCCACCACCAACAACAATAGAGACTGTGATGGTGAACTCAGTTGTTGACAATAATGCAAGAGAAACTGTGATGGTGATCTCAGTTGTGACAATATTGCAAGAGAAACTGTGATGGTGAACTCAGTTGTTGACAATATTGCAAGAGAAACTGTGATAGTGAACTCAGTCGTGGACAATATTCCAAGGCATTGCAAGGGTAGGAGGAGTCGTGCTGCTAAGAAGACCACTACAACAGAACAAAAGAGGCAAAACAGTGAGGTTGGACAAACTTCAACCATTGAAATAGATCCACCTTTACATGAAGGCTCAAGTCAAGGACAAGGTTGCAGTGTGAAAAGAGTTTCATCTATACCTGAAGCAACAAGTTCAATTAAAAAAACCATCTTGTCTTTGTTAATAGACCGTAAGCACATCCAGGAAGACGAGCAAGTCTTCTATAAGCTTGATGATAGAAATGAGGGAAGTGCAACTGCAATGGGACTGAGAGGAAGAATTACCAGAGGTGGAATTATCTGCAACTGTTGCCAAAAAGAAATGTCCGTGTGGGCATTTGAAAGACATGCAAACAGTGATCACAAAAAACCCTATGAACGTATTTACATCCTCCAAACACAAGAAAATCTCCAAGATTACCTCATTGTTTTCTGACTTCATTCAACTGAAAGAGAAATTCACATGCCAACAGTGGTCTTCAACATTTTCATTGAGGAGAAATTCAGAAGAAGATTCTTTCCTATGGAGCAGTACATCAAAGCTAAAGCAGACATATCAACATTCAAGCAAGGAGCTAATGAGCCATGTTATGCACCTTGGGAAAGATATAAATCCTTATTGTTCACATGCCCGAACCATGGCTTTGATGATATTACCCAACTCAATTTCTTCTACAATGGGCTCAAGCCAAAGTGCATATCTTTCATAAATGTTGTCGCAGGAGGCTCGATTTTATCAGCAGATGCTGAGCAAGCACGCACAGTCATTGACAAGTGTTCTCACAGCAATCAGCAAGATCTATGCTAGGATCAACCACTTCAGACAGAAGAGCTGCCTAAGCAAGACTCCATCAAGGTCCTTGAGCAAATGGAGAAGTTAAGCAAGCAAGTACAGCTGCTCATCCAACAACAACAAATCATGCAAGCTATCTGTGAGATACCTTCAAAAATAGTTTGTGATTTTGCAAAGGAAATCACTTCAACGGGCATTGCTCTTATCCTGAAGGTAGAGTGGAACAAGTCTACTTCCTAGACAGCACAGGAAGTCGTGACAAATCCTCCAAGGATCCCAGTCAAAGCAACAACACAACACCTGATATCAACTCTAGAATTGAAGAAAAGCTAAATAAGTTGATGCAGGAGATGATAGCTAGTCAAGAAGTAATGCAAGCAACATTCATGCATCTAGCCAGGCAAGTGGAGGAGATCAGAAAAGAGTTTGATGAACAACAATTAGTCTGCAAATCAATCTCCACTCGAAGCGGTAAGGAGATAGGAAGGGGTATTGATGACAACTTATCAGCAGAAAAGCAAGTTTTAGAAAGGAAAGAGCAAGAAGCTGAGAAAGAAGAAGAGGGGCCAGAAAGCCAGGCAGAATCAAGAGCTAAGGGACGTTCACCAGAGCTCCCTCATCAAGAGCTGCCTTACCCCAGGGTCCCCACCAAGAAGAGCCAAGATAGGGAATTTTTCAATTTTCTAGATGCTATGAAGAAACTGGAGATCAAGATTCCTTTATTGGAAGCCATGAATCAAATGCCACTTTATTCAAAATTCATGAAGGATATCTTGACCAAAAGGAGAAAGATCCCTGAGGAAACAGTAGAATTGGAAGCAAGATGTAGAGCTATCATTCAGAAATCCCTACCACTAAAGGCAAAAGATCTCGGAAGCTTCACCATTCCAATAACCATTGGAAATCTACCAGTTGGAAGAGCCTTGCTCGATCTAGGAGCTAGCATCAACTTGATGCCCCCATCCATACTCAAGCGGATATGAGTCTCGCATGTGAAGCCAACAAGAATGACCCTGCAATTGGCTGACAGATCCATTAAAACGCCACTAGGAATTGTAGAAGATGTACTTGTCCAAGTGGACAAATTCATCTTTCCGGTGGATTTTGTCATCATGGATATGGAAGAAGATGCTGAAGTTCCAATCATCCTTGGCAGACCCTTTATGAAAACTGCAAAATTCGTCATTGATGTGGATGATGGAAACTTAAATGTAAGAGTTCAAGATGATGAGGTAAGTTTTAATGTCTTTGATGCAATGCAATATCCCGCAGAAAAATACCAGTGTCATCAGTTGGAAGTTCTAGAGAAATCCTCTGTTGAACAACAAATGCTAACAAGTGCAGATCCTTTAGCAACAGTTCTGACAGGTATGGAAGATATCCTTGCTAAAAGAGAAGAGGATGAATATATAAAGGACTTGGACAACTCTCCACCACTCCCACCTGAGAAAACATCAATTGAAGAATTGCCAAAGGAGAAGAATACTGAGAGTCAGAAGCTGGAACTTAAGGTACTCCCATCACATCTCAAATATGCTTTCTTAGATAAAATTGGGAGTCAACCTGTGATTATCAGTAAATTCTTAACTTCCTCAGAAGAGGATAGACTTCTTGCTGTTCTGAGAAATAATGTAGGAGCTATAGGATGGTCTTTATCAGATCTCAAAGGCATCAGTCCTTCGTACTGTATGCACAAAATCCACATGGAAGAAGACTACAAACCTTTCACTCAGCCTCAGAGAAGACTGAACCCAACAATGAAAGAGGTAGTGAAAAAGGAAGTATTAAATCTGCTTGACGCAGGTATGATCTATCCTATTTCTGATAGTGCTTGGGTAAGTCCTGTTCAAGTTGTTCCAAAGAAAGGAGGTATGACAGTCATGACAAATGAGAAAAATGAATTGATACCTACTAGAACTGTGACAGGATGGAGAATGTGTATTGATTATAGAAAATTGAATCAAGCTACTAGGAAGGATCATTTTCCTTTACCATTCATGGACCAAATGTTAGAAAGATTAGCTGGACAGGCTTTTTATTGCTTTATGGATGGATATTCTGGATATAATCAAATAGCTGTTAATCCTGAAGATTAAGAAAAAACTGCTTTTAATTGTCCATTTGGTATCTTTGCTTACAGGAAAATGCCCTTTGGGTTGTGTAATGCCCCGGCTACTTTCCAGAGATGCATGTTATCCATATTTTCAGATCTGGTAGAAAAATGCATAGAAGTTTTTATGGATGATTTTTCTGTCTTTGGAAACTCTTTTGATCATTGTTTGATGAATTAGTGTGTTTAGTCATGTTTTGATGCTTAGAAATTGTTTAGATGAAATTAGAACAGATTTGGTGTCATTTGGATTGAATTGCATAAGTTGATCAAGTGTTGTTGACCTTTTCTGCTGTTGACTTTTGCAGTTGAATCTGACTTTTTTATTTAACATAGTTAGAGGTTGAATTTTTGTTTCCACATTTCTTTAGGTTAATAATGAATTTTAGTTACCCCAGCTGCTGTTAGATAAGTCCTGATTGTGAGATTACACTTTGCACTGGCTTATTTTGACCTGTTGACTTCAATTGGACATAACTTGAGCTAGGAGTGTCAGAATTTCACAAATTTTATATGCTTTTGGGGTAGAAAAAGTACTTAGATTAACCCTCCCCACTTGCGCCAGGTGGTGGACCATAAAATTTCCAAAAAAGGTCACTTTCTTTTTTATAGGATTTTTTAAGTTTTTTTGGTGTATTTTCCCTTTCTTACCTTAAGTAGTTTTGGTACTTAGGCTTTGAATTTTGTTCTGAAATTTTTTGTGGTTGTTTCCTATGTTAATATAGTGTTTTCCATGTAACTATTTCATTGGTTTCTGCTCATTTGATATAGGCTTCCTTTATATGCTGACATGCTGTTGTATGCTTCATTTTGTGCATTTCTGTGTGCATTTGGTGTATGACTAGAGCAAACCCAGGTACCCTACATTCATTTGATCCAGAAATTGATAAGAAATATCATATGTTAGTTAGAGAGTCTAGGATTCCATTTGTGCATAATTCTGTTAGTGATAGTGAGTTGTCTGATAGTGTGTATTCTGCTGTTAGTGTAAGTGATAGTGAGTCTGTATCTGTGTTTTCTTCTTCTTTTCTTGAGTCTAATCTTAATTGTGATACCATGGCTGAGAGAACCTTGAGAGAGCTTGCAACACCTGATTTTAATATTAAGACTTTATGCATTCAATATCCTGATATAGATGTGCCTTGTGAGCTAAAGTCTGGACTGATTCATTTGTTGCCCAAGTTCCATGGTCTTGCAGGTGAGGATCCACATAAACACCTCAAGGAATTCCATATTTTCTGCGCCACTATTAGACCACCTAGAGTTCCTGAGGATCATATTAAGCTGAAGGCATTTCCATTCTCCCTGCAAGATACAGCAAAAGACTGGTTGTACTACCTTCCACCTGGATCCATTACTAGCTGGGATAATTTGAAGAGGATGTTTCTGGAAAAAATTTTCCCAGAATCCAGAGTGACTTCAATCAGGAAGGAGATCCGTGGTATAAGGCAGATGGATGGAGAAAGCTTATATGAGTACTGGGAGAGATTTAAGAGGCTTTGTGCTAGCTGTCCACATCATCAAATAGATGAGCAGCTTCTCATCCAGTATTTCTATGAGGGCCTATTGAACAATGACAGACAGATGATAGATGCAGCCAATGGAGGAGCTCTTGTAGATAAAACTCCAGTTGCAGTAAGGCAGTAAATTGAGAATATGGCTTCTAATAACGAACAGTAAAGTACCAGAAGCAATTCAGTAGCCTTGACCAGAGGAGTTCATGAGATGGAGACCACTTATGCTGCTGGCCATAGGAAGTTGAAGAGCAAGCTAGATGATTTGGCTTCCTTGGTTAAGCAGATGACAGTGTCTCAAAAGGTTGCTAAGCTATATGGGATTTATACTTCTGTAGATCATCCCACTGATGCATGTCCCACCTTACATGAGCCTGAAGGAGATGGTGCTTTTCCTCCTCAGGCTTATGCAACAAATATTTATGGTTCTGGCAGACCCCCTCAGCAGCAACAGTATAATCAGGATATTTCTTCCAACAGGTACAATCCGGGTTGGAGGAATCATCCAAATTTGAGATAGGGGAATTCTCAGCAGCAGCAGTCACAACATCCTTATGTGCCTTATCAGTCTCATTCTGCTGGGCCTAGTAGACCTTACCAGCCTCCACATGTACAACAACAGCAACACTAGCCTACACCACCTGCTGCTGCACCTTCCAAGAGTGAGCCTTCCTTGGAAGAATTAATGAGGCAGATGGCGGTCAATAATATGAATTTCCAGCAGAGGACAGAGGCAACTATTCAGAGCCTGGAGAATCAGATAGGCCAGATGGCTACTACTCTTAATCAGCTGTAGTCTCAGGGTTCAGATAAGCTTCCTGCTCAAACAATTGTCAACCCGAAGAATGTTAGTGCAATCACTTTGAGATCGGGCAAGAGTGTGCAAGCACCTGATAGGCAACAATCTGAGCAAGAAGATGAGATTCATACACCTGTAGAGAATCCTGTGCAGGAGAGAGCTAGTCCTAGTCCTTTGAGCAGCCCCAGTTCTTCAAGCAGTGCGCAACCTTCTATTCCTCTTCCATTCCCTCAGAGAGCTGTGCAGAAGAGTAAAAAAATGGAAGAGACTGACAAGGAGATCTTGGAGACTTTCAGGAAAGTAGAGGTGAATATACCTCTACTTGAGGCCATAAAGCAAATTCTGAGATATGCCAAGTTCTTGAAGGATCTGTGCACCCATAGGAGGCGGCTAAAGGGCAATGAGAGGATTAGCATGGGAAGGAATGTCTCTGCACTCATTGAGAGACCTATGATTCCCATTCCAGAAAAATGCAAAGACCTAGGGACATTTACTATTCCTCGTGTTATAGGCAGTAACAAGTTTGATAATCCTATGCTTGATTTAGGAGCATCTATTAATGTTATGCCTTTATCTGTTTTCACCTCTTTGTCTCTTGGTCCTTTGCAGGCTACATGTGTTGTCATTCAGTTGGAAAAAAGGAGCACTGCCCACCCTGCAGGCCTTATTGAGGATGTGCTGGTTCGAGTGAATGACCTCATCTTCCCTGCTGACTTTTACATATTGGATATGGAGGGAGGAGATTCACTCACTGGTGCAGCCCCCATCATCTTGGGCAGGCCCTTCCTGAAGACAACTCGGACTAAGATTGATGTTCATGCAGGCACACTTACCATGGAGTTTGGAGACAATGTGGTTCAGTTTAATATTTTAGATGCCATGAGGCATCCTGTTGAGGATCATTCTGTATTCCATATTGATATGCTTGTTGAACTTGTAGATGATAGTTTGTCTGAGTTTGTAGGACATTTGGACTTTCCGGACTTTTCTGATTTCAGTGATGTCTACACTTGTGATTTATGTTCTGATTCATCTGTGTGTAGTATGTGTGCTGAGATAGATAAGTTCTTATCTGTTGATACTGTTGATTGTGTTGATTGTTCTAATTGTCCTACAGGTTCTGGTATTGATGCAGCTGTTGAGTCAATTGAGTCAGAATGCAGTGGCTTGATTACAGTAATTACAGATACATCTGACTTGATTGATTTACAGGTTGCAGAGGTTTCTACCAGTACCAGATTGTCACCTTCTATTGTCCAGCCCCCATCACTGGAGCTGAATCCACTTCCCTCTCACCTCAAGTATGCATATTTGGATGATGAGCAGAAGCTTCCAGTGATCATTTCTACAGCTCTCTCAGCTGATCAGGAGCAGAGGCTGTTGCATGTGATTAGAGAGCATAGGAGAGCTCTAGGTTGGACTTTGGCAGATATTCCGGGTATTAGCCCCTCCTTATGTATGCATTGGATTCTGTTGGAGGATGGAGTTAAACCTGTGGGACAGCCTGAGAGAAGGCTGAATCCCCAGATTCTTGACGTGGTCAAGAAGGAGGTCACCAAGCTGCTACATGCTGGTATCATATATCCCATTTCAGATAGCATTTGGGTGAGCCCGGTACAGGTGGTACCGAAGAAATCTGGGATTACAGTGGTTAAGAATGAGAAGGATGAGTTGATTCCTACTAGGGTGCAGAACAGCTGGAGAGTCTGCATCGACTACAGGAGGCTCAACCAGGCGACAAGGAAGGATCACTTCCCACTTCCTTTCATTGATCAGATGCTGGAGCGCCTGGCAGGTAAATCACATTACTGTCCTTTTGGTACCTTTGCTTATAGAAGGATGCCTTTTGGTCTATGCAATGCTCCTGGTACTTTCCAGAGATGCATGATGAGTATATTTGCTGATTTACTTGAGCATTGCATAGAGGTTTTCATGGATGATTTTAGCGTATATGGCTCCTCATTTGATGCATGTTTGGATAGCTTGACTAGAATGCTTGATAGGTGCATAGAGACTAACCTTGTTCTGAATTATGAAAAGTGTCATTTTATGGTAGAGCATGGTACAGTCTTAGGCCATATTATCTCTAGGAAGGGCATAGAGGTAGATCCTACAAAATTAGATGTTATTTCACACTTGCCTTACCCCTCTTGCGTGCGAGAGGTTCGATCTTTTCTTGGACATGCAGGTTTCTATCGCAGGTTTATTCAGGACTTCAGCCGGATAGCCCTTCCGCTGTCCAACTTGCTGCAGAAGGATGTTACCTTCGAGTTTGGAGAGCGGTGTAGAGAGGCATTTGATCGCCTCAAGAGAGCTCTCACCACCACCCCCCATCATTCAGCCACCAGATTGGACGCTTCCGTTCGAGTTGATGTGTGATGCATCAAACTACGTATTGGGAGCTGTTTTCGCACAGAGGGTTGGTAAGTTGTCTCATGTGATATATTATGCATCTAGGACTTTGGATGCAGCACAAGTAAATTACACTACCACTGAGAAAGAGTTGTTAGCAATTGTTTTTGCATTGGATAAGTTTAGATCATATTTGCTAGGCTCTAGGGTAGTGGTTTTTACTGATCATGCTGCTCTTAAGTTCCTTTTGAAAAAGACAGATCCCAAACCCAGGTTGATTAGGTGGATGCTATTGCTCCAGGAGTTTGACTTGGACATCCAGGATAGGAGTGGTGCACATAATCTTGTAGCAGACCATTTGAGCCGCATTGAGAGAGCGGAGGATGTGTTTCCTATTCGGGATGACTTCCCGGATGAGCAGCTTATGTTGAGACAAGCTCACCCTAAAGCAATTTTTAATATGTCAAACTAAGTAAGTTTAAATACCAAGATGAGATGCATCTTGTATTACTAACTGTGTGTTCATGTATAGCATAGATCTTGTACATCTTAAGTTATTTCAGGAAACCATTGAGACCAAAAAAAAAGGATTAGCAATTCACTTGGAAGAACTAAATTGCATACAAGGCAACACAAGATCAGAAACCATGCAGAAGCATAAGCTTATAAGGCACAATCAGAATCAATAAATAGATGCAGAGCAATCAGACACATATGTAAGAATAAGAGAAACATTTCAGAAAAGAAAGCAGCATGAGATGCATATGTCTTTTGTTCAGATGTCATCCAAAGAATAAAAAGGGATCTCAGCATGAAGCTTAAAAGAGACTCAGGTTCAGCTTGAGATGCAAGCAATGAACAGATGATAGTTCAGCTTGAGATGCAAGAACAGCTTGAGATGCAAGAACAGCTTGAGATGTCATCTTAAGAACAGACGCAGTCAGATAGGATCTCATCAGAGAAACAACAAGAGTGCAACAAAATCTGAACTTCAGACAGAAGGCATTCTCAGTAATCAGGAGACAGCAAGTCAAGTCAACTAGAAAGCATGAAAGTACACTGACACAGTACTTTAGGCTGAAAAGCTGCTCAGAACCTACTGAAAGGACTGTGACCATTGCTGCAAGCTCCAACAAAATTCAAACGGCTAGTTTCTGAAGTCCTGGTATAAAAGAGACATTGTTAGAAACTGAAAGGCGTGAGAGAGACTGCCTACACATCTGCAAAATTATCAAAGCAACTTATCACTTCTTAACAAACATCTCAAGTACTTTCATCAGCTGTCTGAAGATCAGACTCAACTCATCTTGAGATTGTTCACTTGTCTCTTTCATCTCATCTCTGTGTGTATCATTCTATTACTGTAATCAGAGTTGAGACTCAGTCTAGCTCATTAACTTCTATATCCATACTGTGTATGAGCTTAGGCTAGACTTATCATAAACATTCATCAGTATCTTGTCTCATCTAAGATAGGAGTGTGCCTAGTCTTAGAGTGAGGGTGTGTGTCCTGAAGAGGCTGTAAGAATACTTGTAACTCAGCTAAGATAGGAGTGTGCCTAGGCTTAGTGTGAGTGGATCGTCCTGAAGAGGCTGTAAGAATACTTGTATTGGCTGGTGTCAATAGTGGAAAATCTCACAGGTTGTGAGGACTGGATGTAGCCCAAGGTGTGAGTGAACCAGGATAAGATCTCTGTCTCCTGTCTCTTGCCTTACTCATATATTTAACTATACTGAAACCAGTAAGGTATCTTGATAATTAAAAGGATAACTTAATTGAAACTGATATAAGTATTAATCACGAGATCAGACTAAGCTCACCACTAAAATTGTATAAGCTCTTTCCTGTCTTAACAGAGACTCCAAGTCAATCAACTTGAGATCAAGTCTCAACTATCAATTTTAGTGTGGAATTGCAGGAACAGATTTTGAAGGTCTCTATTCATCCCCCCTTCTAGAGACGTTCAGCCAACTTCAGTTGGTATCAGAGCTCGGCTTCTAGGGGTTGAGCACACCTTTGTGTGAAGAGGATAAAGATCCATGGCTGGTCCTAGCACAAGTCTGTTCATTCCTGAAGGAGCTTCAACAAACAGACCTCCTGCCTTTGATGGAACTGATTACTACTACTGGAAAGACAGGATGAGACTTTTCATTGAATCTCAGCATGCTAATCTATGGGAAATCATTGAGATGGGTCCCTATATGCCATACATCACAGATGAACTGGGACTCAGGGCAGCCAAACCCAGAGATCAATGGACAGATGCTGAGAAAGCAAGGTATGTTCTAAACTCAAGAGCTAAATATCTGCTAACCTGTGCTCTTAGCCGCAGTGAATATGACAAGATAGCAGGATGTGTCTCTACAAAAGAAATATGGGATGCTCTTGAGATTCAACATGAAGGAACAAACCAAATCAAAGAAGCCAAGATCAACATACTGGTTAGACAGTATGAACTTTTCAAGATGATTGAAGATGAAGGCATTGAAGACATGGTGAGGAGATTCACTGTCATAACAAATGACCTGAAATCTATAGGAAGAACATATTCAAATCAGGACATGGTAAGGAAAATTCTGAGAAGTCTGCCCAAACCTTGGAGACCAAAGGTAACAGCCATCCAGGAAGCCAAGGACTTGAGCACCCTTAGACTGGATGAGCTTCTTGGATCTCTGAAGGTACATGAGCAAGAGTTAATGGAAGAAGATCTCATCAGACGTCCCAAGTCTATAGCACTGAAAGCAGCTTCCAGTAACTTAAAAGGTAAAAAGACTGGCTCATCTCAGCAAACCTCACTCAAATCATCTCAAGAATCAGAAACAGAAGAGGATGATGAGGATGAAGATGATAGTGAGATGGATGACGAGCTAGCCTACATCTCAAGGAAGATCAGACGTATGTGGAGAGCCAGAGGGACTGGAAGAAAGAGTTTCCCCTCAAGAAGAGGAGAAAAGACTGACAAGAAGGGACAAGTTATATGCTTTGAATGCAAGAAGCCTGGACATATCAGGTCTGAATGTCCTCAACTCAGAAAAGAAATGAGGAAAAGTCCAAGGAAGAAGGCAATGATGGCCACCTGGGATGACACAGATGAAGAAGAAGGAAGTCAAGATGGACAGTCAGCTAACATATGTCTCATGGCAAAAGGAGACTCATCAGATGAAGAGGTACATGAATCTGACTCTGAATATTCTGTTGATGAACTTAAGTCTGCTTTTGAAAATCTTCTGTATGATTCAAATCTTCTTGCATCTAAGAGCTCTTTACTTAAATCTGATTTAAATACAGCTCTTGAGAAGGTAAAATTTCTTGAAAAAGAAAATGAAGATCTGAATCATAAAAACAGCAGTCTCATGTTGTCTCACATGAAATTATCTGAACAAGTAAAGGCCAAGACTCAAGTTCTCAATGGGCATAATCTAAAGGGTTTACAAGAAGAAAATTTACAGCTTAAACTCCAAAACAGAACTCTCATAAATGACCTAGCAAAATTTGTTAATGGAACAAAAAACCTTGAGAGACTCATTGGATCTCAAAAGGGAATTTTTGATAAAGCTGGGCTTGGTTATGAGAGATCTTCAAATGAAGTTTGGTACAAAGATTTCTTCATACTTGCAAGAAAGAGAAAGAAAGAAAGATGCTCTTGTTGTAGTAAATATGGCCATAAAGTCACAGACTGTTACATGAGACAAGTAGCATCTGAGAGAAAGGCAACTAACCATGCAGGACCCAAATATAAGTGGGTACCCAAAGCTAAATCTCTTGTTGAAACAGATGTGCCTGGCAGCAGCAAAGACCAAGAAAGAGTGGGTGCTAGACAGTGGATGTTCAAGGCACATGACAGGAGACAAAAGCAAGTTCCTATCACTTGAAGAAAAGTCTTCTGGAGTTGTCTCCTTTGGAGACAACAGCAAAGCCCAGATCAAGGGCATAGGTAAAATTGGTAAGGCCAACACAGCTCAAATTAAGAATGTATATTATGTTGAAGGTCTGAAACATAATTTGCTGAGTATTAGCCAGCTGTGTGACAATGGTTATCATGTTAATTTCCAGCCTACCTTTTGTGAGATCATAGACTCTAAAACTGGAAAAATCATTTTCTCTGGAACAAGAAAGAAAAATCTTTACTCAGTCACACTTGAGAGTCTGTCAGATCTCACCTGTCTCATGTCTCATGATCATGAGAGATGGCTTTGGCACAAAAGAGTTGGACATATTAACCTGAGAACTATGAGTCAGCTTGCTAGCCAGTCTCTTGTCAAAGGATTACCTAAGGTAAAATTTGACAAAGACCTGAAGTGTGATCCCTGCATAAAAAGCAAGCACAGCAAATCAAGTTTCAAACCAAAAGACTGTGTCTCAACTGTTAGACCTCTTGAGATCCTCCACATTGACTTATTTGGACCAACTAAGACAACAAGTCTCAGTGGTAAAAAGTATGGTTTTGTCATTGTGGATGATTTCTCAAGATTCACCTGGGTTCTGTTTCTATCTCAGAAAGATGAATCATATAATTCATTTAAAACCTTGTGCAAAAAGATTCAATCTGAGAAAGGATACAGCATTGGATCTGTTAGAAGTGACCATGGAGGAGAATTTGAGAATGCTAAGTTTAAAAAATTCCTTGATAAAAATGGCATAACTCATAACTTCTCTTGTCCAAGGACTCCTCAACAGAATGGTGTAGTTGAGAGAAAAAATAGAAGTCTTCAAGAAATGGCTAGAACTTTGTTATGTGACTCTGGAATTGAAATGTATTTCTGGGTTGAAGCTGTAAATACTTCTTGCTACATTTTGAACAGAGTCACCATAAGAAAGATCTTAAATAAGACTCCATATGAGCTATGGAAAGGAAGGAAACCTTCAGTTTCATATTTTCATGTGTTTGGATGTGATTGCTATATTCTAAATACAAAAGATCAGTTGGGAAAATTTGAAACCAAATCAGATAAAGGAATCTTTTTAGGGTATTCACTGACCTCAAAAGCTTACAGAATATACAACCTAAGAACCAAAACTACTGAAGAATCTATGCATGTAGTATTCAATGAGGTACAAGGAAATACTCAGAAAGAAGTTGATGAGGAGATAGAAGAACTGATGAAAGATCTGAAGATCTCAACTCAGGAAGCTGAAGAGAAACTCTCTTCTGAACAAAAACTGACAAGATCACCCCTGTCTGAACATAGAAGAGAAGGCCAGTCTGAAGGAGTGCCTCTCAGAAGCAGTCAATCTGAACCCTCTCATGGTGTTCAAGAGGAAGATAAAATAAACAATCAAACCAGATTTCAAGGAACAAGACAAGAGAATGTTGAGATGCAAAATGAACATGCATCTCAACTACCCAGAAGCTGGAGACTGGTAAGATCTCATCCAAGAGATCAGATACTTGGAGAGACTTCAGACAGAGTTAGAACCAGATCCTCCTTCAGAGACACATAGAATCTAATGGCTCTTTTATCTGACATAGAGCCAAAAGATATACATGAGGCCTTAAATGATGAATCCTGGATTAAGGCCATGGAAGAAGAATTGATTCAGTTTGAAAAAAGCAAGGTCTGGAATCTGGTTCCCCCCACCATCTCATCAAACCATAATTGGAACCAGATGGGTCTTCAGAAACAAGCTAAATGAGAAAGGTCAAGTCATAAGAAATAAAGCTAGACTGGTGGCTCAAGGGTTCAACCAACAAGAAGGAATAGATTATGATGAGACCTTTGCACCAGTAGCAAGACTTGAAGCAATCAGGATTTTGCTAGCCTTTGCAGCCTTCAGAAACTTCAAATTATACCAGAGGGATGTGAAAAGTGCATTTCTAAATGGAATCATAGAAGAAGAAGTTTATGTAAGGCAGCCCCCTGGGTTTGAAGACCCTGATCATCCAGAACATGTGCTTAAGCTGTCCAAAGCTCTGTATGGTCTCAAACAAGCTCCAAGGGCTTGGTATGACAGGTTAAGTTCATTTTTACTTAAAAATGATTTTATAAGGGGTAAGATTGATACCACCCTGTTTAAGAAAGAAATTAGCAAAGATTATTAATTGTTCAAATTTATGTTGATGATATTATCTTTGGATCAACTAATGAGTCTCTATGTCAAGAATTTTCAAGTCTCATGCAGGGTGAGTTTGAGATGAGTATGATGGGTGAGCTGAGATTCTTCCTGGGTTTACAAATCAAACAGCTAGCTGATGGGATTTTTATCAGTCAAGCAAAATATACAAGAGATCTTCTCAGCAAGTTTAAAATGAGTGAGGCAAGACCAATGAAAACTCCCATGCATCCATCAACTCAAATAGATCAGGATGAAGGTGGTAAAGTTGTATCAGACAAACTATACAGAGGTATGATTGGCTCTCTTATGTACCTAACTGCCAGCAGACCAGACATTCAGTTTGCTGTAGGTATGTGTGCAAGATTTCAATCAAATCCCAAAGAGTCTCACCTTACTGCTGTAAAAAGAATATTTAGATACTTGATTGGGACTACTAATCTTGGCCTATGGTATGAGAAGGGAAAAAGCTTTGATCTCATAGGATATAGTGATGCTGATTTTGCTGGAGACAAGACAGACAGAAAGAGCACCAGTGGATCTTGTCAATTTCTAGGAAGGTGTCTCATCTCCTGGTCTTGCAAAAAGCAAAACACCATTGCCCTATCCACAACAGAGGCTGAGTATGTCTCAGCAGCTGCATGCTGTACTCAGGTTCTATGGATCAAATCTCAGTTGCAAGATTATGCAGTCAGGTACTCTAAAATTCCTATTTATTGTGATAATACAAGTGCCATAAATCTTGCAAAGAACCCTGTGCATCAATCTAGGTCCAAACATATTGACATCAAGCATCATTTCATAAGGGATCATGTTCAGAAAGGAAATATTGAGCTATTTTTTGTAGATACGAAGAGTCAGCTAGCTGACATCTTTACAAAACCTTTAGTTGAAGAAAGATTTAATGAGAACCTAAAACTACTAAACATATGTTCTCTTGAATAAAAGCAAGTAGTTGAGACAAGCTCTACCATGAGCTCTATGACTAAACATCTCACCAGAGATGAGACTCAAGTGTCATCTGTGCAGAGATAAGAGCTCAGACGCATCTGTCACCAGACACGTCTCATGACTCATCTGAACTTGCGTCTCATAAAATTAGTAAGACATATCCATATGTCAGAAATGGAAGGTTTTGAGCCGTTACTCAAACGGCTAGTAACTGCCCACTAACTGGGAAACTAGCCGTTAGGCTATAAAAAGGAGAGCTGACCTCCCACAACTGCCACAATAACTCCCCACTAACAGGCAGTTATTACGTCTCTCTCTCTCTTCCTTTCCTCACTTGTCTGAAGACTATTTAAGTCTCTTCTCATACGCATCTCTTACTTTCTCTCTTCTCTCAATGCGCATCAAGATCACAGCTCTAAAACTTCCACATTCTGATTCATCATCTTCTTCCTCTCCAGACAAGATGTCTTCTGATGAATCAAAATCACTCAGTTTTCACTCAAGCCAAGAAACCCTGACTCGTTCCCCATCTCCACAACCTAGCACTGAATCTGAACCATCTCAAACCACTGCACCTGCACAACCCTCTCCATCCTCAAAATCCACCTCTTCCAAAAAGAGCACACCCTTACCCCCTAGGATGAAATCTCAGAGAATAGCATCCTAAGTTACTCAAACCTCTGCACCCAAATCCCCTGTCCATATAGACCTTACACAACAAGAGCCAAAGAAAGGAAAAGAGAAAGCTGCTGAAGGAAAGAAGATCTCCTTTCAATCTGATCTATTCTCAAGTGCTGAAATAGAAGATAAGTTTACTAAACGATTCTCTGAGAAGACTATCATAGTTGGAAGGGTGATATCAACTCAGGAATTGAAAGATGAAGGATGGGATCTGACCCCATATCTGAAAAAGCAAGGTTGGCAAGATTACCTGACAATGACAGATACTGTCTTTCCAAAGATGACAAGAGCCTTTTATGCTGCTTGCTACAAGGCCAAGGGATCCTCACAAGAACAGCCCCATATCATCTCTGATGTCAAAGGAGTCCACATTGAGCTGACTGAAGAGACTCTTGGAACGATTGTCAAAGCACCTGTGACTGGAAACAGGTTATATCATGAAGAGCATTGGTGGGACAATGTTGGTATCTCCTCAGGCAGTGTTGGTACATCTCTGTTCAAAGGAGGACTGATATCAGATGCCTCATCATCTCTCAATCCTTTTGGTAAATTTCTGTTTCATCTGGTTGCCAAGTGCATCATGCCAAGGGCTGGAACTTTCAACAAGGTATATAACCAAGATCTGATGGTCATGTACCATCTCAAGCATGGAATCCCTCTCAATCTACCATTTCTCATACTAATGCATATGGAGCATGCCTTTCACAATTCAAAAATCAATGCTTATCTTCCTTTCAGAATGCTTACCACCATCATCTTGAGACATTTCAAAGTTGACTTGAGCAACTGTGAGAAGTCTGAGGAAAGACCTGGATACATAGGAAGCAAGAATCTCAAGTCTCTGAGTCTAGATGGTAAGTCTATTCCTCCTCCTACTTTTCCTTTGACTGATTCTACACCTGCTATGCCTACCACCACACAGGCTTCCCCATCATCTCATCTGTCTGAGGTAAAGAAGAAGAAGAAGAAGGCCTCAACAGAGGCTGCGGTGGAACCTCAAAAGAAATCTGAGGTTCCTGTGAAAGAAAAGAAGAGAAAGGAACAACCATCCCCCTCCATAGAAACTGAGAAAAAGAAGCAAAAGAAAAAGAGGTCCAGATCTCAGCCCCTCATTCAGACAGAATAGACTCCTGCACCAGCTGTGCCACAGCTTGACAAGGTGGCAGAAGAGGAAGAGCTGAGAAGGGAAGATGAGGTGGCCAGAACTGAAGATGTTTTGGTCAATGCAGAGAATGAAGCTATTCCTGACAAGGAGATCAATCTGAATGAAGAACATGCCTTTGCTGATTCTCTCCTCCATCAATCCCCAATACCCTCTCCTCCTGCTGAAGCAATCACAGAGAAGGTTTCTCCTGCAAGCAAGATAGTTGCAGAGATGCTTGTGAGCTTGGAGAAAGAAACCACTGTCTCGAGCCATGAGACAGCCCCTGGACCACAACAATTGGAGCAAGAGGCTGCTGACAACTTGATACCTCCACAAACCACTCCTGAGAAGATTCAACCATCTTACTCCTATCAAACCTCCTTTCCTACTCCTGGAAAATTTTTCGTTGAGACCATCCTCCACTCACCTCTACCTAAGTATGACCAGTCTGCACCTTCTGCTGCAAGACCCAAGCCTGCTGATCCTCCCTCATCTGAACCATCCATTCCCACACATATCTCCCCTTCCATCAACACCTTTCTGAATCAACTCCATGAAGAACAACAACAATACCATCAAAACCTCAACAATAGATTAGAAGAAAATCAAAAGAAGATACTAAAAAAGATGAAGCACCAAAAGAAAAGACAAGAGGCTCTGTTTACTGCCTTTGATACTGTTCTCCAGGCAATGCACACATCCAATGCGTATCACAAGCAGATTAACAGTCATCTCACCCATGTGCCTCCTCTGTCGGATATCCCACAGACTGTGCCAAGGCCAACTAGACCTGACTCTGACTCATCCTCTTCCCACTCATCCTAGCTTGGCTAGCTTTTCTTGTTTTGATAATGTCAAAAGGGGGAGAGTAGGTTAGATATCTAATGAGAGTCTTAGTTAGGATTTATTTCACTTAAATGTTTGTGAGGATTGATCTGATTGATGCTAGAGATGCAGTTAGCATCTTTTCAGCATTTTCATTCTGATGAGATGCAGTGGCATCTTATGTTTTGTAATCATCCTTATTATCCTTGTGATTAATGAAAAAATTGACTCTATGATTATGCAGTCTAAAATTTTTATTACAAACTCTAAACAAATAGACAGAAAAGGAAGCTATGATTCAGGGGGAGTTCATTTCATATTATCACATCTATTTGATTATAAGATTACACATCTTAAAAGTTAAATGAAAATCATATCTTCATGCTTTTCTTCTTCACATCTCATCAGATATGACTTATAGTTTGACATCATCAAAAAAGGGGGAGATTGTTGAGACAAGCTCACCCTAAAGCAATTTTTAATATGTCAAACTAAGTAAGTTTAAATACCAAGATGAGATGCATCTTGTATTACTAACTATGTGTTCATGTATAGCATAGATCTTGTACATCTTAAGTTATTTCAGGAAACCATTGAGACCAAAAAAAAGGATTAGCAATTCACTTGGAAGAACTAAATTGCATACAAGGCAACACAAGATCAGAAACCATGCAGAAGCATAAGCTTATAAGGCACAATCAGAATCAATAAATAGATGCAGAGCAATCAGACACATATGTAAGAATAAGAGAAACATTTCAGAAAAGAAAGCAGCATGAGATGCATATGTCTTTTGTTCAGATGTCATCCAAAGAATAAAAAGGGATCTCAGCATGAAGCTTAAAAGAGACTCAGGTTCAGCTTGAGATGCAAGCAATGAACAGATGATAGTTCAGCTTGAGATGCAAGAACAGCTTCAGATGCAAGAACAACTTGAGATGCAAGAACAACTTGAGATGCAAGAACAGCTTGAGATGTCATCTTAAGAACAGACGCAGTCAGATAGGATCTCATCAGAGAAGCAACAAGAGTGCAACAAAATCTGAACTTCAGACAGAAGGCATTCTCAGTAATCAGGAGACAGCAAGTCAAGTCAACTAGAAAGCATGAAAGTACACTGACACAGTACTTTAGGCTGAAAAGCTGCTCAGAACCTACTGAAAGGACTGTGACCATTGCTGCAAGCTCCAACAAACTTCAAACGGCCATAAACGGCTAGTTTCTGAAGTCCTGGTATAAAAGAGACATTGTTAGAAAATGAAAGGCGTGAGAGAGACTGCCTACACATCTGCAAAATTATCAAAGCAGCTTATCACTTCTTAACAAACATCTCAAGTACTTTCATCAGCTGTCTGAAGATCAGACTCAACTCATCTTGAGATTGTTCACTTGTCTCTTTCATCTCATCTCTGTGTGTATCATTCTATTACTGTAATCAGAGTTGAGACTCAGTCTAGCTCATTAACTTCTATATCCATACTGTGTATGAGCTTAGGCTAGACTTATCATAAACATTCATCAGTATCTTGTCTCATCTAAGATAGGAGTGTGCCTAGTCTTAGAGTGAGGGTGTGCGTCCTGAAGAGGCTGTAAGAATACTTGTAACTCAGCTAAGATAGGAGTGTGCCTAGGCTTAGTGTGAGTGGATCGTCCTGAAGAGGCTGTAAGAATACCTGTATTGGCTGGTGTCAATAGTGGAAAATCTCACAGGTTGTGAGGACTGGATGTAGCCCAAGGTATGGGTGAACCAGGATAAGATCTCTGTCTCCTGTCTCTTGCCTTACTCATATATTTAACTATACTGAAACCAGTAAGGTATCTTGATAATTAAAAGGATAACTTAATTGAAACTGATATAAGTATTAATCACGAGATCAGACTAAGCTCACCACTAAAATTGTATAAGCTCTTTCCTGTCTTAACAGAGACTCCAAGTCAATCAACTTGAGAGCAAGTCTCAACTATCAATTTTAGTGTGGAATTGCAGGAACAGATTTTGAAGGTCTCTATTCAACCCCCCCTTCTAGAGACGTTAAGCCAACTTCAGCTTATGGCTTTGCATGATTCCCATCCCCCTCCCCTTACCCCTTGGTTTGATGATATTGTAAATTATCTTGTTGCATATGTTTTTCCACCCTTGGCATCTAGGGCTCAGAGAGATAGACTTAAGAGTGATGCCAAGTATTATGTATGGGATGACCCTTATTTGTGGCACTTTTGCAGTGACCAAGTTATCCGTAGGTGCATTCCAGATCAGGAGATCCATTATGTGCTTCAGTTCTGTCATGCCTCACCTGTTGGAGGACATCTTGGACCCCAGAGGACAGGAAGGAAGGTGTTGGATTGTGGATTCTATTGGCCTACGATTTTCAGAGACGCCTGGAGAGTCTCCTCTACATGCGAGCAGTGTCAAAGAGCAGGAGCGGCCATTTCAATGCCAACCTTAATAGGTTTCCCAAATTTATGGTCCACAACTAGATTAATAAGATGAAATAATCTCTCAATACAAAGAACAAAAATATAAGGGGAAATAGGGTCCCCTTGCCTAATTCCTCTCGAGGGAGAAAAAAGAGATAAGGCCTCACCATTAAAAAGGATTCTCATTCTAGGAGTAGATATACAATACTTTATAACATCTCTAATTTGCTCAAGGAGATCAACTTCCTGAAGGGTATCATTAATAAACTCCTAATTAAGCCTATCATAGGCCTTTTCTAGGTCAATTTTAATGGCCATCCAACCCTTCTTACCTTTCTTGTGCCTCATAGAATGAATTAATTCTTGAGTAATTATAATGTTGTCTCTACTCTGCCTACCAGGGATAAAACTACTTTGATTAGGGACAACAAGGTGAGCCATAACATTTCTAAGTCTTTGCAAAATTAGCTTAGTAATAATTTTATAGGAAACATTACATAAGCTAATTGGACAAAATTGTTTCAAATTATTTTCCCCCTCCATTTTAGGAATCAAGGTAATCAAAGTGCCATTTATAATCTCCACCTTTTTAGGATTAGAAAAAATAGAATGAACTAAATTACAAACATCCTTACCAACCATATTCCATTGAGATTTATAGAATATTGCATACATACCATCAAGGCCAGGAGCCTTCAAACCACCCATAGAAAATAGAGCAGATTTGATCTCCTCATCAGTCACCTGTTCATTCAGCATTTCTAGTTGATCCTGACATAATGGGGGGTACAATTTGATAAACAGAAAGGGGTACAGTCCCCTGGGTCAATAAACAGAGCTTTATAAAATTCAGTAGCTAATGATTCCATTTCTTGTAAATCAGTAATTAAGGCACCATCAACTTCTAGACATTCAAATTTATTTTTTTTCTTCTATCTACAGTAGAACCATGAAAATATTTAGTGTTTTTATTTCCAGATGAGATCCATTTACATCTAGCTTTTTGGAACCACATTCGTTCTTCCTGGTAAGATACTTCCTCACATTCCCTCCAAAGCCTAAATTGTAGATTTTCTAGATTAGGACAATAAGGAGCCCCTAATTTCCGGGCTATACCATCCAATCTGCAAATGAGAGATCTCTTTTTTCTTCCTGTATGGCCAAAAACTTCTCTATTCCATTTCTGAACTTGGTCTTTAAAATTGTTGACCAAAGGAACCCAATCCTCACTGCCATTCCAGTTAGAAGACACAAAATCAGAAAAACGAGGGTGGGAAATCCAAGCAGCTAGGAACCTAAAAGGTCTCTTATGCTGGTTACGAGGGCTGATAGAATCAAATTTCATGAGCAGGGGATAGTGGTCAGATTTAAAGAAAGGAAGATGGAGCAAGGAAACATTTGGGAAAATAATTCTCCAATCCATATTAATTAAACTAATATACAACCTTTTAGCTAAATTCCCTATTTTCCATGTGAAAGGGGAACCAACAAAGCCTGCATCCATCAAACTACAATCTAGAATCATCTCCTTAAATTGGGTAATACTAATCGAGGCCGTACTCAACCAAATATTAATACTCAGAATATGTAGTTAATGGAAAATTAACCAAAGTCGTCTCTTAAGGAATTCAATAGCAAATTCAAATTTACTCATAAGAATTGATGATTCAAAAGCAAGCAAGGGGGTTTTGTTTGGTTGTTTCTTAAAATTCAAGAACATAAAGCTAAAATTCGAAATTCAGAAAATATGTATGAAAATGGATGAATTCTCAAGGTCATTCACATAGGATCTTTCATTGATTTACAGAAAATTAGCAATTCCTACACAAATTCGAAATAACCAATTAAGCATCAATCAATTCATCAATTATCTCATACAAGGATTAAGCAAACTTGTGTGAGAATCTAATCCCTAACCTACTGAATTAAGCAAACAGTAGATTCATCTTAGAATTAAGCAAACTAAGATTCAAATTTAGGATTAAGAGGAGAAGAAGAACCATGAAGCATGCATTCCAATTCAAGATCCAAAATCCTAGAATTCTAGAGATTAGGAGAAGAGAAAATGTGCAGAAAATTGTAAAACGAAATTGCATAGATGAAACCTCAAGATCCAATGCTTAGAACACTTGAGAATCAACCTTGAATTCAGCCTTCCATGGAGGTTGAAGAGGAAAAACGAAAATGGAAGAAGAAGAAAGAAGAAGAAGAAGAAGAAGAAGAAGAAGAAGAAGAAGAAGAAGAAGAAGAAGAAGAAGAAGAAGAAGAAGAAGAAGAAGAAGAAGAAGAAGAAGAAGAAGAAGAAGAAGAAGAAGAAGAGACTTCAAATATGAATTTTAGAAAAATGAGAAAGTGTTTTTTTCAAAAGAGTAACTGCCCCTATTTATAGATCTACTCCTAATTAATCAGATCTAAATGATGTTTGGGGCTAAATTAACAAGTATGAGGCCCAATACACTAATACAAGTCTTAAAACAATGCTGTTTCTGAGACAGTTTCCGTAGCCCAACTTCGAACTGCAACTGCTTCTAATTGCTTCATGGGAATATAGTCATATAGCATATCAAATTAAAGCCCCGGAAGTTAGATTTCCAATGCCACTTGAATCACTCAAATCTGACACCTACAACTCCAGATATCTACAAAACAAGACAGGTAGGTCAGTAGGCCTAAAATCCGAAATTAAACAACATTTACAGTTAAAGCCCAATTAAGCCCAATTCGGTAAATCCTAATTAAATCAGTGGATTTCATCACAATTACACTCCAATAAAGCTAAGATTAAAGGTGCTAAGTGTGAATAAAATTGTGCTCATCAAATTCCCCCATACTTGCCTTTTTGCACTCCGGGCAAAACACCACATGAAGCTAAAAATCAATTAGGGAGCACAATGCAAATACAAGTGGCATAATTAACAAGAGATCCAAGGAATGCATAGGAGTAGGCAAAATACATCATAAAAGGAATCATGGAGTCAAGAAAATTATGAATGGAATTCCCTACAATTTAGCAAACAAGAGGGTGAATCAAATCAAAGGAGTGAATCAAGAGTGATAGAATCCTCACAAGACAAACTCTCCAACTCTCAAGTGTTTAGGCTTATGTATATACACTCAAAGCACTCATGAAAGCAAGCACTACCATAGGCTTGACAAGACTCTAATATCCACAACAATTGAAACACATGCAAGCAAAGATCAAGAGGACTTCAAATAGGATGTAATGGGGCCAAGGTAAAGGTAGGGAACATGAAGGATAAGAAGCTATAAACCAAAGAGAATGGAGGAGCAATGGGGAGTAAATCCATGAATAAATGCAAGTAGCATACATGTCAAGATTACAATTTAACTCCTCTTTTCTACCTTTTGACCCAATTTTTTTTTTTATTTCAAGAACACTTTATTTCTTTCCTTTTTTTTTTACACTTTTCTTTTGAGCTTTTCTTTATTCTTCTTCCTTTTTTTTATTTTTCTTTTTTTTGTAACTATCCAAAGGTCAACAATATGATATCCACATGAGGAGCTAAGATAAGAAATTCAAGTACACCCCCACACTCATTCAAGAACCTATTCCCAAAACAATTCCAAAGCTCCTTTATCCTCTAAGGCAAGGACAATCATGGTTTTTCCCTTTTATGGCTTGTAATGAGCTTTAAAAAAAAAAAGAAATGGAATCCATAGGCTCAAAGGGGCTAACAAGTGGAAAATCATCAAGGTAGGCAAATATGGCTAGTAGCTCAATTATCAACAAAAATGCCTCAATCATCTCAATACATGCATGTGAACAAAGTTGCAAATCAAAGAGTCAAGCCAAGTTCTAGAGCACAAGCAAACAAGAGTGAAATCACACAAGAAAAAGAGAGAATGGCATAGAATGGTCCATCCATCAATAAGGCTCAAAATCTCACCAAGGACAACTCTATCACAAAAGATTCAACCCAATAATTATCAAAACCAACTTATTCACTAAATTATAAGGAATCCAATCAATATAAGTCATGAATCAATTATCCAAAAATAATGAAAATGCCAACTACCAACACAAATCCTAAAAATCCAATGAAAAACATGCCAAATGTATTATTTTTCCTACTGTCAAAAATTGTGTTTTTGCTGTAAAATTCGGATAATTGTCAAAATTTTGCTGTAAAATGAAATCCTGCTGTAAAAATACTGTTGTATAAATTTCTGCTGTAAACAGTAACAGTAAAAATGTACAGCAGCTACAGTAATACAAAAACAACAACAGCAAAACAGACAGATTACAGTAATTCCAGACAGCAAAATAGTAACAATAGTAGCTACAGAATAGCTACGAAAATGCTGACAGCAACTCAAAAACAGCAAATTTCTTACAGAAAACACCAAAAATACAGTAAAACTTCATTTTTTTTTTCAATCCTAACAATTACTAAAAATCCTAATCAATATAATCCTAAAGTCCTACTACAAATCTCCTCCCCCACACTTAAATCACACATTGTCCTCAATGTAAAAATAATCAAATTAGAGAACAAGAGACATAGTGCAATGAAAATGTGAGAAAAGAGAAACTCCCCTTCATCCAACTCCCGTCCTGGGAATTCTTGAATCATGCGGTACCACCTGAACCAAGCTCATCCAAGTGCTGTCTGAAAAAGAATATGGAATTACGGTGTGCAATAACATGGTGAGCTCCCTAATTACTTGCAGCAGAAATTGGCAAGGGAGCTTATCAGTTGGAAAAATTAAATGGGAAAGAAATCCCGAGATCATGGAACGCAACTCATCTCCATTTTTATTTTAGTTAATATGCAATGTAAGTCGGTTATTGTACTATTTTTCCTTACCTGGTGTTTCATCCCTAAGGAGGGTTTTCGCCGGAAGGTTTTAACGAGGCATAACTATGACTATAAACCAGAATATGCAGAACCTGAATTTAACGACAATGAAAATGTTGAAGACCGCATAATATCCAGACCCAACATACCAACTAAAAGAAGAAACACAACATCATCATCATCATTTATTCCACCACCACCAACAATAGAGACTGTGATGGTGAACTCAGCTGTTGACAATAATGCAAGAGAAATTGTGATGGTGAACTCAATTGTTGACAATATTGCAAGAAAAACTGTGATGGTGAACTCAGTTGTTGACAATATTGCAAGAGAAACTGTGATAGTGAACTCAGTCGTGGACAATATTCTAAGGCATTGCAAGGGTAGGAGGAGTCGTGCTGCTAAGAAGACCACTACAACAGAACAACAGTGGCAAAACAGTGAGGTTTGACAAACTTCAACCATTGAAATAGATCCACCTTTACATGAAGGCTCAAGTCAAGGACAAGGTTGCAGTGTGGAAAGAGTTTCATCTATACCTGAAGCAACAAGTTCAAGTAAAAAAACCATCTTGTCTTTGTTAATAGACCGTAAGCACATCCAGGAAGACGAGCAAGTCTTCTGTAAGCTTGATGATAGAAATGAGGGAAGTGCAGCTGCAATGGGACTGAGAGGAAGAAGGTGGAATTCTCTACAGCTGTTGCCAAAAAGAAATGTCTGTGTGGGCATTTGAAAGACATGCAAACAGTGATCACAGAAACCCCTATGAATGTATTTACATCCTCCAAAAACAAGAAAATCTCCAAGATTGACTCATTGTTGTCTGGCTTCATTCAACTGAAAGAGAACGCCGTGAAGAATTCTGCTTTTCAACATTGCCCGTGAAGATTTCTGCTTTTCAACATTCCACAGGGTCTTCACGGGAAATGTTGAAAAGCATAATTCTTCACGGCGTTCTCTTTCAGTTGAATGAAGCCAGACAACAATGAGGCAATCTTGAGATTTTCTTGTGTTTGGAGGATGTAAATACGTTCATAGGGTTTTCTGTGATCACTGTTTGCATGTCTTTCAAATGCCCACACAGGCATTTCTTTTTGGCAACAGCTGCAGAGAATTCCACCTCTGGTAATTCTTCCTCTCATTCCCATTGTAGCTGCAATTCCCTGATTTCTATCATCAAGCTTATAGAAGACTTGCTCGTCTTCCTGGATGTACTTACGGTCTATTAACAAAGACAAGATGGTTTTTTTACTTGAACTTGTTGCTTCAGGTATAGATGAAACTCTTTCCACACCGCAACCTTGTCCTTGACCTGAGCCTTCATGTAAAGGTGGATCTATTTCAATGGTTGAAGTTTGTCCAACCTCACTATTTTGCCTCTTTTGTTCTGTTGTAGTGGTCTTCTTAGCAGCACGACTCCTCCTACCCTTGCAATGCCTTGGAATATTGTACACGGCTGAGTTCACTATCACAGTTTCTCTTGCAATATTGTCAACAACTGAGTTCACCATCACAGTTTCTCTTGCAATATTGTCAAAACCTGAGTTCACCATCACAGTTTCTCTTGCATTATTGTCAACAACTGAGTTCACCATCACAGTCTCTGTTGTTGTTGGTGGTGAAATAAATGATGATGATGATGATGTTGTGTTTCTTCTTTTAGTTGGTATGTTGGGTCTGGATACTATGTGGTCTTCAACATTTTCATTGTCGTTAAATTCAGGTTCTACATATTCTGATTTATAGTCATAGTTATGCCTCGTTAAAACCTTCCGGCGAAAACCCTCCTTAGGGATAAAACACCAGTTAAGGAAAAAGAGTACAATAACCAACTTTCATTACATATTAACTAAAATAAAAACGGAGATGAGTTACGTTCCATGATCTCGAGATTTCTTTCCCATTTAATTTTTCCAACTGATAAGATCCCTTGCCAATTTCTTCTCTGATCCTGAATGGTCCTTCCCAGTTTGGTTCGAGTTTTCCATCTTTCGTGTCTTTTCTAGGTTGTTCTATTCTTCGCAGTACCAGGTCCCCTTGTTTGAACTTTCTTTGGAATAGCTTGCTATTATATCTTTTTGCAACTCTTGATTTGCACGCTTGCTCTAATATATATGCTTTCATTCGGATTTCTTCAGCTAAATCCAAGTTGACAAGAATTTCTTTGTTTAATTGGTCTGGCTGGAATTGTTGTATTCTAACGTTGTTTAACTCTATTTCAATTGGGATTACTGCGTTTGACCCATAAGTTAATCTAAATGGAGTTTCACCTGTGGTTGATTGAGGAGTTGTGTGGTAAGCCCAAAGAATTGCTGGAAGTTCCTCCTCCCATAGACCTTTTGCATCTCCTAACTTCTTCTTTAAACCTGTTAGGATAATTTTATTCACCGCCTCTGCTTGGCCATTCGACTGGGGATATTCTACTGAGGCCTTGACATGTTTTATATTGTAACTGCTGCAGAGGTCGTCAAACGTCTTGCAATCAAACTGCTTTCCATTGTCACTGAAAGCCTAAAACCAAAACAATTATATTTATATAAATGCTAAAATTAGATTCAGCAGCAATCATTCAAAGATTAAAAGAAATACTATAAGAGGTCAATCAAGTATCAAGATGCATACACTCGAGAACCATTTCTGATCAAGAAAATGGCCACACTGCTTCTAAGAATATATTTAATCCGCCATTCTCATATTCTCCCCTCATGAACATTAACTCAAATACATTTTTTTATACCTCTACATTGAGATCAGTATGATGAGTGTATGTTAGATGAAGCTTACAATAGCCACCATCATATATGCAATGTCCGTCCAAAGCTTCTTTGGCAGTTGCTGCTGTTGTGACATCTGCAAGGAAGAAAAAAAGTTACTCATGCTGAACAGAAAACCACAGAAAGAAATGATTTTTCAAGCAAATTATGAATTTCAATTGATTTTAGATTAATACCAGGGTATTGAATTAGAGCCTGAGTTTGACCATTCTTTTCAAATATAGCAATTTTCTGAACAGTGCCAAATGCATAAAACACCTGTAACAAGTACCCCGACAACATTAAGTATAAATCACCTGTAAATTAGAAAGTTTAATGAGAAATACATGTTCCCACCGTGTGAAGAACATCTACAGTGACAACATACTGCATATTTTCAATTGTAGCCAAAAGCACATTGCTCTCAGGTTCTTTCTTCTTGCCATCAGAACCTATTGCGGGTTGAACGTCATAAATTGTTAGCATATACAAAACCATGCAAATCATACATATTGAAGAAAAAAATGAACAAAATACATGTAATGCCCCATCAATAGCAGTCTGATTAACAGGAAGCATAGGATTTGTGTAGTCCCTACAAAGTCATAAAAATAAATGAATATAACCAAACCAAGCAATGACATCAGACTAATATCTAGAGAACATTTAAAAAGTAGAAATTAAACTAGGAGGAAAATAAGTACTGCCTGATTTTTTTACAAAACAAGAACATATTATTAGAAAGAGAAATCTGACATGATAATGTCAGTAGGGATATTGGCATAGTCAACCATAGAACAAAGGAAAAAAACTATTCTGTTTTCTTAATTTCTACTGAAATTTCAGTTAACAAAACTAGAAGTTGTGCCTACAACTTTAATTTGATATATAGAGAATGCAGTCTTAAAAGGCCTACACATTTTTTAAATCAGAATTGTCTCCATAGATAAATATCAAGGAGAACAAATTAAATTGAGAATTGAGAACAACAATACATAGTTAATACCGTATACATAAATTCAAACCATTGTTGTATCTAATACACGTACCCATGCAGGCATATACATAAAGTCGAAATGCTTGTGAGAATCGAGTATCAATATTCCAATTGAGCTCAATGTCACTCAAATTATCAAATAAGTAGATAAAATCCTAATATATTTCTAATCCGAAAAACAGAAAATTCACAGTTAAAAAAAATAAAATACACGATAAAGAGAGAAAGTAAATATGAGCTTACAAATTCAACAAATGCCTGGTTCTTATTGGGTCCGACATTGCACTTGGTGTTGACGACCTTGCCGAAGGGGCTACAGAGGTCTATGAGTTCATCATCGGTGCACTCCCATGGAAGGTTGCGGAAGTGCATCACCTTCGACGGGGTTTGAGTGTACCGGAACCGTTGCTGGATTGAGGCAGAAGACATTGCTCACGGATTCGATTGGAATGGGGCCTCTAAAGAAGAGGCTAAGGGGAGGGGTCGAGTGTTTGGGTGCCGAGAAAAAGTGCTCTGCGATTTTCGGAGAAAATTAAGTTTGAGAGCGATTCGGAAACATTTCTTTCTTATATACTGCTTCTATCAAAGACACTGGAATAGATTTGCGGTTGCTCACGTTGACAGTGGCCTCGGAATTGTGGAGCTTATCTGAATCTGAATTTATTACACACATACATACATTTTTTTATATAAATTTTTTTTCATACATCGTATGATTGTTAGATATAAAATTAAATGCATGCTTAGGTATAGATTATTTTTAAATTGTTACCAAAAAAGATTATTTTTAAATTGGACTAATAATGATATTTGGTTCTCAAACATTAAATGCGTGCTTATTTTTTTTAACCAAAAATAGAATAATTAAAGTAAAAATCTTAAAAATGAAAACATTTAATACACTATACTAAATGCTTTGAATTTTCAAAATATTAATTAATTTTTAAATTTGTAATATAATTAATATTTTATTTTATATTAAATACTTTATATTTTTATTATTTGATTAATACTTCAAAAAGATTTATACCATTTACAAAAACAAACATATGAAACAAACTTTTGAGAATGGGTGGGAAGTCTTAATTATGATTAAGTCCATAATAAAATTACCCCTATAATAAGGTTTAGCTTAGTAAAAAAGCAAACATACACTAGGTTGTTGAGCTAACAAGTCACAAGCGCAAACATATTTGGCTTCAAAAGTTTTGATTATGATTGTTGTTAGTAATTTTCTTTTATCAAGATATAAATATTGTATTAAAACTTGTGACATTTTTAAATTAATTTTTTATATAAGAATAATGTGTGGTGTGAGTAGATTTTTTATGATGAAATCTTTTTCTTAAACAGATTTTTTAGAACGAACATTTTTTCTTAATTTGTATTTTATTTATAATTTAATGACATGGGAGAAATTCAAGAAGAGTAAACCTTCATCTCATTTAAAGAATAAATACATTTATTTTTTTTGCATTTATATATTTTTCATATTCAGATTATTGATTTTCCAAATGTTTAACTCCTTTTTCTTTAAAATTGATTCTTTTCCTCTATTTAGTGTATATTTATGGAATTTATGTTCTTCATATTAAAATTTTTTAATTATATCTACAAAAAAAATAATGCCACATTATCTTCCTTTTAGTTTCACTTATACCACATGGAAATTTTTTTCTTTTAATTTCAATATACCTATCTTCAAATGATAAGATAATATAAAGATTATATTCCATATATATTAAATCAATATTCCATATACATAATCTTAACATCATAATGAGATTAAAATGTTAGTTTTTTTATGAATAGAAGGACCTAAAGCATGTCAAAAAACAAAAAAGAAAACTAACTACACAGCTCTCTGGCCTTAAGAACCAGAGTTATCTAAAATAAAAGCTAACACAGCAAAAAGAGGAACCTCCTCAAAAGTTCTAAACTGCTCAAGAAGCTCTAGACAATATTTTGCAAAACTATCAGCCAAAGAATTAGATTAATTCCCTAAAGGAATGAACCCATGATATAACTTCAAACTTATTCCTCATATTTCTGATCTGCTCCACCGGAGAGAAGGAGAGATGGGTCTTCAGACCGCCATTTTTTACCAGGTTGATTGCAATAATAGAATCAGATTCAACAATAACACTCTTAAGCCCTCGCTGATGAGCAAGGCAAATTCCACGATAGATCCCCCAAAGTTCGGCTTGCACAATAGAACAGTTGCCAAGATTGCTAGCAAATTCGCAAATAAAGCGCCCCCAATGGTCTCGAATCACTCCTCCGCAAGCATTAATTCCACGCCCAGGGGAGATAGCGCCATCAGTGTTGATTTTATAAAACCCAACCTATGGGCAACTCCAACTAACAGAAGGCAAATTTTCCTTCTCAATACCCAGATTTCTACGACCAAGGTTTCAGAGCGCCACCATAGCCGAGGTGAACCTGCACATATATTCTATGAATTAGGGCTTCCAGCGATAATCTATAACCGTTGAAGATCATATCATTATGGAGTCTCCAAATTACCTCTAAGGTGTATCCCAGTACCAGATCCCTTCACAACAAATCATTATTAGACGGTTTATTTCTCAAGGCGACCATTAGCCACACGTTCAAGGATTGAGGAGCAAAAATTTTTTGGAGGTAATCATCCCTGAAAAATGTTACCCAAAGTTGTTTGATTTTACTACAATCCGTAAAGAGGTGTAAATCATAGTCACAAAAAAAAAGTAATTCATATTCCTGAGCATTCTGACACAATGGGCATAATGCATTATCTAAGAGTTTTCTTTTCATGCATTCCACATTAGTTAGTAATGCATTTAAGGCAATTTTCCATAGGAGAACTCTAATTCTCCGAGGCCCTTTAGCAGGTAGTAGATGCCCCAGCAACCTATGTTATTTTGTGAGATTTTTTATGTGTGGGGTATTGATTTTATGGGCCCATTTCCTGTTTCTTTTGGTTTTATATATATATATATTGCTTGCTGTGGACTATGTCTCCAAGTGGGTGGAGGCTATAGCCACAAGGACTAATGATGCTCGAGTTGTTGTGGATTTTGTCAGGTCTCACATCTTTTGCAGGTTTGGAGTGCCTCGAGCCATTGTTAGTGATCAAGGGACCCACTTCTGTAACCGGTCCATGGAGGCTTTGCTGAAGAAGTATGGGGTGGTGCATAGAGTTTCTACACCATACCACCCCCAGACTAATGGACAGGCTGAGATCTCCAACAGAGAGATCAAGAGGATTCTGGAGAAGATGGTGCAGCCTAACAGGAAGGTTTGGAGCCGCCGCCTTGATTATGCTCTCTGGGCTCATAAGACCGCCTACAAAGCACCTCTTGGGATGTCTCCCTTTAGAGTTGTTTTTGGTAAGGCGTGCCACTTACCTGTGGAGATTGAGCATCGGGCGTACTGGGCAGTTAGGGCTTGCAATTTGGATAGTGACCAGGCAGGAGAGCAGAGGAAGCTTCAGCTGTAGGAGCTTGATGAGATCCGCCTTGAGGCCTATGAGAACTTTAAGTTCTACAAGGAGAAGACTAAGAAATTTCATGATCAATGTATTGCTAGAAAAGAGTTTGTAGTAGGCCAAAAGGTGTTGTTGTTTAATTCTAGACTTAAGCTCATGCCTGGTAAGCTTCGTTCCCGTTGGATTGGACCTTTTATTGTTACTCATGTTTATCCTTATGGTGTTGTAGAGTTGAAGAGTGAGTCCACCAACAAGACCTTCAAGGTCAATGGCCACCGTCTCAAGCTATTTCATGAGAGTCCCGCTTGGGTTGAGGAGACGGTTGAGGAGATGAGCTTGGAGCTTCCCACATTCCCTCAAGTGCAAATTTTTCCACCTTGATGAGGGAGTCTCTTTCCCCACTATTTTATTGCATTATGTCCTTTGTTCTATAATTTGATTATTTTTACATTGAGGACAATGTGTGATTTATGTGTGGGGGAGGAGATTTGTAGTTTTAGGACTTTAGGATTGATTTTAGGAATTAGTATGTGGTTAGGATTATATTTTTGTGTTAGTAATTTTTAGGATTGTATATAAAAAAAAAAAAATTGTTTTCTATTTTACTGTTAAAAAAATTTAAAAAAATGTTGTTTTACTGTATTTTTGGTGTTTTTTTGTAGGAAATTTGCTGTTTTTGAGTTACTATCAGCACTTTCATAGCTATTTTGTAGTTGTTGTTACTGTTTTATGCTGTTTGTCATTACTGTAAACTGTCTGTTTTGCTATTTTGTTGTTGCTATTGCTGTTTTTGCATTACTGTAGCTGCTGTACATTTTTATTGATGATGTTTACAGCAGTATTTTTACACCAGAATTTTGACAGTTATCCGAATTTTACAGCAGAAACAAAATTTTTGACAGTAGGAAAAAGAATACATTTGGCATGTTTTTTATTGGATTTTTAGGATTTGTATTGGTAGTTAGCATTTTTCATTACTTTTGGATAATTGGTTTCAAGACTTGTATTGTTTGGATTCCTTATAATTTAGTGAATAAGTTGGTTTTGATAATTATTGGGTTGAATCTTTTGTGATAGAGTTGTCCTTGGTGAGATTTTGAGCCTTATTGATGGATGGACCATTCTATGCCATTCTCTCTTTTTTCTTGTGTGATTTCACTCTTGTTTGCTTGTGCTCTAGAACTTGGCTTGACTCTTTGATTTGCAACTTTGTTCACATGCATGAGTTGAGATGATTGAGGCATTTTTGTTGATATTGAGATGCTAGCCATATTAGCCTACCTTGATGATTTTCCACTTGTGAGCCCTTTTGAGCCTATGGATCCCATTTCTTGTTTTTGAAAGCTCATTTCAAGCCTTGAAAGTGAGAAACAATGATTGTCCTTGCCTTAGAGGATAAAAGAGCTTTGGAATTATTTTGGGAATAGATTCTTGAATGAGTGTGAGGGTGTATTTGAATTTCTTATCTTATCTCCTCATGTGGATATCATATTGTTGACCTTTGGCTAGTTACAAAGAAAAAAATGAAAAAAGAAAAAGAAATAAAAGTAAAAAAAAAGAGAATAAAGAATAAAGAAAAGCTCAAAAGAAAAGTGTTAAAAAAAAGCAAAGAAATAAAGTGTTCTTGAAATATCAAAAATGGGTCAAAAGGTAGAAAAGAGGAGTTTAATTGTATTCTTGAGATGTATGTTACTTGTATTTCTTCTTGGATTTATTCCCCATCGCTCCTCTATTCTCTTTGGTTTTTAACTTCTTATCTTTCATTTTCCCTACCTTTACCTTGGCCCCATTACATCCTATTTGAAGTCCTCTTGATCTTTGCTTGCATGTGTTTCAATTGTTGTGGATATTAGAGTCTTGCCAAGCCTATGGTAGTGCTTGCTTTCATGAGTGCTTTGAGTGTATATACACAAGCCTAAACACTTGAGAGTTGGAGAGTTTGTCTTGTGAGGATTCTATCACTCTTGATTCACCCCTTTGATTTGATTCACCCTCTTGTTTGCTAAATTGCAGGGAATTCCATTCATATTTTTCTTGATTCCATAATTCCTTGGATGTTGTATTTTGCCTTCTCCTATGCATTCCTTGGATCTCTTGTTAATTATGCCACTTGTATTTGCATTGTGCTCCCTAGTTGATTTTTTGGTTTCATGTGGTGTTTTGCCCGGAGTGCAAAAGGGCAAGTGTGGGGCAATTTGATGAACACATTTGTATTCACACGTTGCATAATTAATCTTAGCTTTCTTGGACTATAATTGTGATTAAATCCACTATTTTAATTGTAATTTACCAAATTGGAATTAATTGGGCTTTAACTGTAAATGTTGTTTAAATTCGGATTTTTAAGCCTAATGACCTACCTGTCTTGTTTTGATGATATCTGGAGCTACAGGTGTTCAATTTGAGTGGTTCCAGTGGCATTGGAAAGCTAACTTCCGGGGCTTTAATTTGATATTCTATTGACCATATTCCCATGAAAAATTAGGAGCTATTGCTGTTTCAAAATCGCCTACTGTTGCTTGTCTGTCACAAGTCCGAATTTGATTAGTTTTGTAATTAGTTTGTTGGCCTGTTTTAATTAATTTCGTCCCAATTAAATGCCTAATCAGATTGTTAGTGATTTAGGGTCTATAAATAGGTGTGTTGCTGAGTAGTTTGAACACTTTTCCCTCATTTTTCAGATTTTAGAAAAAAGACTCTTCACTTTCCCTCTCTTTTTCTCTCTTGCAATTTCGTTTTTGCTCCTTCTTCCTCTTCTTTTTGTATTTTCAGATTCTCCACTTCCACCATGGAAGGCTGAGCATTGAGGATTGATTCTCAAGTATCATGAGCATTGGATGTTGAGGTTCTTTAATTGAATTTCAAATTTTAATTTTCTATGCAAATTCTTTCTTCTCCTAATCTCTAGAATTCTAGGTTATTGAATCTTGAATTGGATGAATGCTTATTGAATTCGGTTTTTGATTCATGATCTGAAATTCACATTTTATTTTGCTTAATCCTAAAATGTATCTACTGTTTGCTTAATTCAATAGGTTAGGGACTAGGTTCTTTATACAAATTTGCTTAATCTTTGTATGAGATTGTTAAGAATTGATTGATGCTTCATTGATTAATTCGGATTTGCTAAGGAAATTGAAATAAATCTCTGAATCCGTGAGACATCCAAATGCGAATGAGCTTGTGAATCAATATGTTTTTCTTAATTGAATTAGGAATTTCGAATTCTATTTTTGAAAATTGGAAACTGTCATGAACAAACAAAATCCCCTGAATGTGTGTGTGAGTTGCTGTGAAATTGAATTTCTGAATTTGTAATTGGATTCCTTGAGAGAGACAACTTTGGGTTAATCAACCTACTGCACTTTAATTCATTTTATTTGGTTGAGTACGGCCTCGATCAACAATCTCCTCTTGAGACGTCATTTCTCCCCTCCTTAACGTTTCGCTCTCTGACCGATTTGAAAAATAAGGATTAGGGTGAATTGGTACCCCCTCCTTACTTAAATACTTAATTGGGCTGGGCCCACTCTCAACCCACTTATCCTCTTTTTAATTCGAAATAGCATTATTAATAAAACTACTAATTGAAGTTGAGATTTGTTCACAAGAAGGGGGGTTGAATTGTGAATATAAAATTTCTTGCAATTTGCTACAATACTTTTGTTGGCTCAAAAATCTTTCTTGGCTAAGTATTGATGATGATCTTTTCACAAGAAGATTGTTAGTTAAAATTAATAGTTCAAAAAAACATTGTTTCTAATGATTTTAATAGTTATGCAGTTTATGGTTTGATGCAGATTAAAGTTTAAGGGATGGAAGAGAAAGGCACACAAGATTTTTATACTGGTTCACCTCTTCCAACCTGAGGCTACGTCCAGTACCCTACACCTTGTAGGATTTTCACTATCACAAAATTTACAATCTCCTTGGGTAACCTTACCACTAGTATTTTTTTTCAGCCTCTTCAGGCTTACTTTAACCTATGTCACTCTGAAAAAATAAACAAGAAACTTACTGCAGAACCTTCTGCAGAAGATCTGGTTTATCAGAAACCTGCAAGTACCTTCTGCAATTTCAGTACAGAACCTGAGGTCACGAAACCTCAGCAAACCTCTCTAAAATTCCTTCCCTTTTAAGTCACAGTAGGGTTAAGCACCTGCAGACCCTATCTGAGACTTTTACACAGTGAATAAGAAGAAGAATAAATACTAAGGCTCAAAATGTTACAATATTAGCACCAGCAGAAAATTTGGAATGAGCCAACTCCCCCTCAATGACTTGCTGGAACAGAAACACAATGATTTGAGGAGAGAGAAAATGTTTCAGAAGATAGCTGAATAGATTCAAGCCTTTTGATGCTTCTTCTGAAGAGAGGTGTGTTTCATATTGATAGAAATGTCCCTATTTATAGAAATTGAGTGATACTAGCCGTTGGACATCTGTATGAGTACCCATCTATGTTCTAATACAGGTCACTTTCATTTTGCAGCAGTGTTACAGGCTTAATACAACTGTCAGTTTGATAGGTCTTATTCTGTGTAGTATCTTCTGCAGAAATTTAACTTAGCTCTTTCTGTGGTTATTTCTTCTGTAATCATCCCTGAGTTACTTCAGAAACTTCATACAAGATTATTTTGACTGTGATTAAACTCACTGTATCCTCAGAATATGAATAAACACTTGTAAAACACATTCTACTTCTTTTAGCGGTACTTTTTCACAGTATATCAGTGCTTGCTTCTTCTGTAGATGTCTTCTGTGGATTTTGAGATATATTCCTTGAATTTAAAAATGAATCTCCCTTCTAATAAATTGTATGAACACTTCTCCTTGTTAATTGCAATTTTGCTTCTTCTGCACAGTCAATGGTCAGTCTTAAGTATTTCATCTCCTTCTGCAGACCTTCAATGCACTTATTTTTCTTGTAGAATTCTTCAAATTTTAAGATTATTCTCGACTGCTTTCTTAGCTTTCTTTTTTATGTGAATTATTGTTAAATTGATAGAGACAGGTCTTTGATAGCTTTGATTGCATCTTCTGGGACTGAGATGTATCTTCTGTAAGGTTTAATCTGTGACCTTTTTGCTAATCACATAGGTAAAAGCATTAGTCCTTAAAGTGTATAATTATAACATGTAAGTTTTGATTAGTTGTCATAATTAAAACCTTTTTAGGGATTTTTGATCCTTACAATCTCCCCCTTTTTGATGATGACAACCAATCAATATTTACATTGTTATAATTCTGAGAATGAATGCTCCCCCTGAACTTGTGCAGGGTAAGGGGATTGAATAATTCAAACATCTTAAAAATATGTTATTAATCAGCAGAAGATGTGATAGAACAACATTTAATATATCATCAGAGAAAGAGAGAGAGGAGAGAGCGACAGGGGGAGGGAGAGGAGAGAGAAACAGAGAGGGGAGGAAAGAGGAGGAGAGGGGGAGAGGAGGAAACAGGGAAGAGAGGGAGAGTCAAACAAAGGAGAGAGGAGAAGGGAGAATAGGGAAAGGAGGAGAAAGACAGAGGATAAAGAAGAGAGAAATAAGGAGAGAGAAACAGAGAAGAGAGATGAGAGAGAGACAGAGACAGATAGACAGAGGAGAGAGAAACGGAAAGAGAGGAGAGGAGAAGAAAATAGAGTAGAGAGAGAAACATAGAAGAGGATGAGAGAGAGACAGAGGAAGAGAGACAAGCGAGGAGGAGAGAAAGGAAGAGATGGGAGAGAGGAGAGAGAAAACAAAGAAGAGAGAGAGAAAACAAGGAGAGAGAGGAGAGAAATAGGGAGAGAGAGAAATAGAGGAGAGAGAGGAGAGAAACAGGGAGATGGAGGAGAGAGGGAGATGAGAGAGAGAAATAAGGGAGAGGGAGAGAGACGGAGGGGAGAGGAGAGAGAAACAAAGAAGAGAGATGAGAGAGAACAAGGAGAGAGAGAGAGAGAAAACAAAGGGGAGAGAGGGAGAGAGTGACAGAAAAGTATAGAGAGAGAGACATTTTAGAAAAAAATTTAAAAATCTTTTAGTTAATAAAAAATATTTTAAAGAATAACAACAAAAATATTTATTTTTTGTCAATAAAAAAATATTTAATTAGGTAGAATAGATTGGTCTAGTTTTGATCCTAAAGCATTAATTTGATGGTCCATTGGATTTTTTATTTTGTTGACTATTGATCCATTGGATTTAAAAATAATATAGGATGAATTGTTATCCAACCATTTAATTAAATTACCCATCCAGTCCAGTCCATTATTTTTTTTATTCACAGTTGGATGGATTGGATCGGATTTTCATTTGGATGGGTTGGATGAATGGTGGACAATTGGACCATTTTGCCACCCCTAGTTTCTATACAATATAATTTGTTAATCATTAAAACTAAGGATAATGAGTCTTCAATCTAATTTCAATTTCTTAAATTAATTCTGAGACTCAACATTCTCCCTCCTTTTAATGATGACAAATTAGATATGACTAACAAATATGAACACTAATAAATTTTACATTTTCTTGTTCTTTTTCAGATAACTCCCTCTGTCTATATTACTCCCCCTGAGAAAAACGTTTTTCTTCTGATAAAACTCTTAGTTATTTTTATTATGTTTTACACAAAAACGTTTTTGCTTCTTATTTGTTCTTATTTGTTAGTTATATTTCTCCCCCTTTTGTCATTAACTAAAAAGGGTAGATGAAGCGTAGAATCGTTAAGAGAAAAACCAATTTGGATTAAGGGAAGTGACTTATGACAGCTTTCAGATCACTAAGCTCACGACAGAGATATATTAGGGCGAACAAAGATGCATAGAATACTAGTAAACTTTTAAGAAAGTTCTTAAATTTAAAATTAAAAAAAAAGACATTATGAAGATATTTTTGACAAGGATTAATTAAGAGACTGGCTTCACTGCGTTCATCTTCTTCTTCTTCTTCAACTCTCACTTCTTCTTGCAACTTCAGCAAAGCCGCTCGTGTCCTCTCTAACTCGTTGTGCAACATGGTGTTCTCCATCTTCAGCCTCTTGACCTCAAAACCTCTGTGGTTGGTCTTCTTTCAAGTGCATCTTTTAATGCTGAATTATGACCATTAACCTTGAAGAGGCAGGGACGCCTGTGGTCATAGAGGTGTTCGATGTGAACCCTGTGATACTGGATAAGCTTCATGACAATGGTGTTGTGGGGAAGGAATTTAGCAGAGTTCTTTTCTCTTTTCAATATCCCGAACAAAATGATCCAAGGGAGATTTATCTTTTTCTTCAACAGAAGATTGATAACACATAACCTCTCCATTTTGGAGATGTGGTTATCTCCCATACTTGGAATCACACAACACCGTAGGATTTTGAAGAGAACCTTGGGAATGTCCTTCACCCCAGTCTCACAATAGATAAACTTGTTGAATATTCCCGCACCACCATGAAGATCTTCCCATATATCACTGAACATTGCGCCTTGAGCCTTGACTCCCAACACTTCTTCCAGGATGGCCGTGTTAACAGTGATTTCCTGACCCTGTACCTGGGTCTTCAGAAAGACTTTATTATTTACATCAAACTCCTCCACAGTGTTCCAGAATTCCCGAACACTGTCCTCATGCCATCTGGAATCAATGGCCTCGAAGAAAGGTAGCCATCCGGCTTCCTCAAAGAGATCAATAATGTCGTAGCCTTCTTCTACTAGACTTTTAAAATCCACAACTTGTGTTGGAAAAATGGTGGTGGAGGATGCCATTGACTAGCGGAAGGAGAGATGAGTCTTTTGAGATTATGAGAGGAGTTGAATGCTTGAGAGTAACAAATGAGAAGTTGCAGAGAGTTTTGATTAGAAGTGAGGTTGGAACTGCTTCCTATGTCAAGTATATATAGGCTTCAGATGGACTCAGATAGTCTTTAATGATGGCACTTACAGCGCAGACTTAGAAGAACGTGTGTCGTGTAGAGACAGGGTGAAAAGCCATCTTTTTAATTATCCATGTCATCAATGTTTTACGGTTTTCAAAAACTTTTTGCAAATGTGACCTTTCAAAGACATCGGTTATAAAATATTATAATAACTGTCTATTTTAAAGATGAATTATATGCAAACATGAAGGCATAAAAACATGATAATTATAAAAAAAATGATGCTAAGAATTTCCAAGAAAAATCAAACTGAGGCAGTTATTATGAAGTCATGAATTAATGATGAATTATTAAACTAATAAAAAAACTTTAAGTTGAAAGACTATCTGCCGGAGACTCAACATTGTCTTCATCGGTATCTTTGTTGCTTCTGTTGACCAACTTCCTCAGCTTTCTTCACGCTTGTTGAGGTTTCCATCTGAATCTACTCCTTCAGCATTTGTTAGATGCTCAACCCGAAGGTGAGTTCTGATACCAACTGTTAGGGCCACAGGAAACACTAGAAGGGGGGTTGAATAGTGTTTTAATAATCTTTACAGATTTTTGGAAAACCTTTCTTAACAAGCAAAACCGTTTTGAAAATATTTGGTCAACCTTCCGAAACTGGGATGTTTAGCAACTTGCTGATGCAACTCGGAAGGTTGAATAAAACCTTTCTGAAATAATTTTCCCCTTAAAGAAAAGATTGTTTTCTGTTTAGATTAATAAAACGACTTTTCTTTAACCCTCCTTTGTTAGTTTAAACAGATGTCAGCGGAAAGTAAAGAGGTAAGGGAAGAGAGAACTTGACACGGATTTATATTGGTTCACACCCACTAAACCAGTGAGCTACATCCAGTCCCAGAGCAAAACCTCCACTGGATTTTCACTAATCTCGCAAGATTACAAGTATTCTTTTACCCCAGCCTCGTCCAGGCTTAACAACCGAGTATTCTTTGCACACCTGGCCTCTCCAGGCCCAACGAGTATTCTTTGTTTCCAACTACCCTCTCCAGGCCCCAACGAGTATTCTTTGTCTGCCTTTTGCGTGCCTTCTTTGCAACAAACAAACCTACAAGAAGAAATTGAGCCATCTTCTTTTTCGTGTGTATATTCTTTCCTCACTGCCTCTCCCCAAAGTCACTGATGAATTGGACAAACATATATTGGAGTTTCAAAATAAACAAGTATGAGCAGTACTGAAGTTAATGAGTTCTTTATCGAAGTTTCAAGCACCAATAATGATTCAACTCAAGTAAAGGGGTATTCAGTAAGAGAAGGTAAAAAGGCTTCAAAAACGTATGAAGAGTTTGGTAGAGCGCCAACTTAGCAAAAAGAAAAGTGGTGACTCAAGTGCCTTACAAAGTCAAGATTCTACTACGATAAGTAAACAACAACTACTACTAGTTTATTGATGGTAAGTTTTTGCAACTACAAAACCATTACTTCCAAGTGAGGTGATTTCTTTTCACATCTATACTTACAATATTAATTTGGGCCTTTCAAAATGTAGGCACAATTTGATGAGGATATCACAATTTGATCAAACCATGAAGATGTGAAGTAAGAGCTAGACAATTGTTTTTTGGAATTTCAAGAAAAACAGTTGTTTTGTGTCTTTTTGGCATGAACAACAAACTATTGTGTCTTTTTTACTCCAAATTATATATGACAAATGTAAACAAGTATAAAGACTTGAAATATCATTTCATTGCAATCAAAACTTTTGTTACATCATTGTACAAGTAATGAAACTCAACAGTACATATTCAACAAAGAGTACACAAGTCCTATTCTATATGTTCAACAAAGAGTACGCAAGTCCTATTCTATATGTCCTTCACACTTTGAGTACAAAAATTAATTTGGATGTTGAATTTGTTGTAATGGCAGTTGAGTTTGTTGGTAGTATTCTTCTTTTTACTTCCCTCCAGGTGGCATTTGTAAAAAAGTATGCAGTTGCAGGTATAATGGAAAGCTTCAACAGCCTCTCCAATGCTCACAAACCCAGGATGCAGGCCAGTTAAATATGCAGACATTTTAGCTCCTGCAACATTTAATTTGGGCAGGCCAATTATACCCAACATTTATCCCTGTCAACTAGTTGATGTTCATAAATGAAAACAAGTGCAAGATACAACAAGATTAGTCTGATTCCAAGTCTAGTAGCAGCCAGATGCAAACGCTCAAGGCACAATTGTGAGAAAGAAACTGGAGCTGCAAATGTTAGTGTAGTGTTGCACTAACAATTAGATAGTGAACGCCACAAGCACACTTGTGCCCTCGTAGTAGGAATCAAGCACCTGCATTATTTTCTATCCTAATGTGTTCAACAACCATAACATAAATCTATATGTTGTTCTATCATTGATTGTTAAATTTATCTTATCATGAATGGAAATTCCACCAAGAGGAATTGCATCCTTAATTGTCTTTCAGCAGGTGACCAACTGCAAATCCTATATCCAACAATAACTCAACCAAATTATGTAGCTGCAGTGTAGGGAGCACTGGTTGTCCTATACATTTAACCTCAACCTATAAAATGAATTAGCTGAGAAGTGCATCAACATGTAACTAGCATCAATTCTAATTAAAATTAAATTTTGTCATCTAAAGGGTGATGTAATTCAATGTTACTATTTGATTGAAACACATAGCCTATTAGCATGGGATAGATGCAATATACAAACAATATCTCACTCACAGATCCTTATCAAAAGCCTGAACTTTGAAGGATCACACTTCAAATTGCAAATTTCTTCATTAGCCAATTCTAGGAAAATGTAATTGACAACAATAATATTTTGCTCTAAAAGTGGAGCAGAGGAATTGAACTGACAGATCCTTTTGCATAAGGAATTGAACTGACCATTGCATTGCTCCTTTGACTGAACCAGGAAGAGGGGAAGAGGGTCGCCGCGAGATATTGAGCGCGAAAGGGCTGCTTGTCGGAGAAGACAGTCGTTGTGAGAGACCGAGCACGAGAAAGCCACTCTTTGTCAGAGAAGACAACGTCGCTGTGTGTGAGAGACGGAGCGCGAGCGAGCAGGCTGCAGCTCGACGAAGACAGAAAGAGAGTACTTGGCTATTACTTCCGTCGCTGTGTTGCTGGGGAAATGGTGGTCATCCGGCAGTCCATCCCCTACTACGAGCGCTCCGGAGCGTCCAAGGTGTTGTAGCTCTGTTGTAGGGTTAGGGTGAATAAGAGCAGTCTTTTTCTCCACCGTTAGATGCATCCAAGGGTCCTATTAATTCTAATAAGGATTTTAAATTATTTTTTACTCGGGGTTTATATTTATATAATTATGTTAAATCTGGACAGTTAGATATGATTGAGTGGCCCAGATTAATGCTGGAGGTGGCTGGAGAGGATCTGGGCGCGTGTTTGATTTATACTGGATTCACGTTTCAAACGTGGATTCAGACATAAGCTAGTCCGGATCCATGTTTAAAATGTGATTTTGATGGAAACCAAACACACTAAATAACTTTTGAATTATTTGAAATATCACACTTTTATTGCCTAATAAACTTTTAAAAAAAACATAGGTTAACTTATTCAGGTCCATTTAATTTAGATTTTAGTAAATTATTTTTTTCAAAATTAGTTATCTTAAATTAATCAATATTGAAAAACTTAATGTTGTAATAATTGATGTTAAAAATTAATTTATATTTAAGAATAATATTCTAAAAGTCAATTTAGAATAAATGATTTAATTTAGATAGTAGTAAAATATAATGTCACTTTAAAAATATAAAAAAAAGTGTATGCATTTAAAATTTTTGTGAATCTCACACAAAAACAATTCAACACATTTTGAAAGTTAAAAGGTTTGAATTTTGCGAATCTCACACAAAACAACATGTAAAAATGCATTTTACCTGCTACAGCCTGTAGTGATGACTTTGAGAAGAAACAAACGGACTAAATAACTTTGAGTCGGATTGCCACTAAATACATATTTAACCTAAATTCACAATTTAGCTCGAATAGGATCAAAAGATCAAAAGTGATAATAGGGAACATCAATGATGGAAAAAAAGGGAATAAATAGACAACACCAATCAAGCTAGGTGTCTTAATGCGTGTAAGAAACTATATAACATTGCCATCCCTGTTTATAACCACTCCTTGAGTATGAACATATGTAATAGTCATCAAGCAACTAAAATTTTCTATTCCGTGATTTTGACAAAGCTTAAACACTCTCCATCTATAGCAAGTGATTTTGGATACATGCTTACAAGCTATTTGATAGGAGGCCTAAATGAAAACTCTAAGATGTTAAGTTGAATTAGGTTATTTCTGATGTTTCTACATATGTATAGAAGTTACAGAATAACAAAATTATTGTGTGACTGAAATATGAAAACCATATGTAGGGAATGTAAAGGTGCATCATGTTACATTCTGTATAGACAAAAGCGACTCTTTGAAGCTTTCTAATATGGGCACCAACTGCCCCTAAACAATAGTCAACCAGTCATGGAAGATGGAAGGCTGCAATGTTGCTTCAAATTGGAGGATCTAAACAGCTTGTGCCGTCATGAACTTGAGGTGTCTTAAGGTTATTGATTTTATAGTTGCTATTGCTATTTGCTATCCACCATTAATTATCATATGTTGGTGTAGAATCATCCACCTAAACAATTGTGCTTAATGAGTGTTTTCAATGCTTTCAGTTTCACTAAATCCTTTTCAAACCCATTTTCTTCAAACTTTTATATTTGCAGTTGTGCACAACAAATATGTTTGTCAAATGCATATTATAAGGATAATATTAGCAAGAAAAGAATGCATGTTACTAGAAATGTTTACATGACATTATTCTTTAAATGAGATCCATTTACATCTAGCTTTTTGGAACCACATTCGTTCTTCCTGGTAAGATACTTCCTCACATTCCCTCCAAAGCCTAAATTGAAGATTTTCTAGATTAGGACAATAAGGAGCCCCTAATTTCCAGGCTATACCATCCAATCTGCGAATGAGAGATCTCTTTTTTCTTCCTATATGGCCAAAAACTTCTCTATTCCATTTCTGAACTTGGTCTTTAAAATTGTTGACCAAAGGAACCCAATCCTCACTGCCATTCCAGTTAGAAGACACAAAATCAGAAAAACGAGGGCGGGAAATCCAAGCAGCTAGGAACCTAAAAGGTCTCTTATGCTGGTTACGAGGGCTGATAGAATCAAATTTCATGAGCAGGGGATAGTGGTCAGATTTAAAGAAAGGAAGATGGAGCAAGGAAACATTTGGGAAACTAATTCTCCAATCCATATTAATTAAACTCATATCCAACCTTTTAGCTAAATTCCCTATTTTCCATGTGAAAGGGGAACCAACAAAGCCTGCATCCATCAAACTACAATCTAGAATCATCTCCTTAAACTGGGTAATACTGATCGAGGCCGTACTCAACCAAATATTAATACTCAGAATATGTAGTTAATGAAAATTATCCAAAGTCGTCTCTCAAGGAATTCAATAGCAAATTCAAATTTACTCACAAGAATTGATGATTCAAAAGCAAGCAAGGGGGTTTTGTTTGGTTGTTTCTTAAAATTCAAGAACATAAAGCTAAAATTTGAAATTCAGAAAATATGTATGAAAATGGATGAATTCTCAAGGTCATTCACATAGGATCTTTCATTGATTTATAGAAAATTAGCAATTCCTACACAAATTCGAATTAACCAATTAAGCATCAATCAATTCATCAATTATCTCATACAAGGATTAAGCAAACTTGTGTGAGAATCTAATCCCTAACCTACTGAATTAAGCAAACAGTAGATTCATCTTAGAATTAAGCAAACTAAGATTATTCAAATTTAGGATTACGAGGAGAAGAAGAACCATGAAGCATGCATTCCAATCAAGATCCAAATCCTAGAATTCTTGAGATTAGGAGAAGAGAAAATGTGCAGAAATTTGTAAAACGAAATTGCATAGATGAAACCTCAAGATCCAATGCTTAGAACACTTGAGAATCAACCTGAATTCAGCCTTCCATGGAGGTTGAAGAGGAAAAAACAAAAATGGAAGAACGAAGAAGAATACAGAATACTGAAGAAGAAAGAAAAGAAGAAGAAAGTAAGAAGAAGAATCGCAGAAGAAAGAGAAGAAGAAGAATAAGAAGAAGAAGAGAGAAAAGGAGCTAGCAACCACAACTGAAGAGACTTCACAATCTATCTAAATTTAGAGAAATGAGAAAGTATTTTTTTTCAAAAGAGTAACTGCCCCTATTTATAATCTACTTCTAATTAAGCGGATCTAAATGATGTTGGGGTGGGGCCTAAATTAACAAGTATGAAGGCCAATACACTAATACAAGTCTTAAAACAAGGTTGTTCTGAGATAGTTTCCGTATCCCAACTTTGAACTGCAACTGCTCCTAATTGCTTCATGGGAATATAGTCATATGGCATATCAAATTAAAGCCCCGGAAGTTAGCTTTCCACTGCCACTTGAATCACTCAAATCTGACACCTACAACTCCAGATATCTACAAACAAGGCAGGTAGGTCAGTAGGCCTAAAATCCGAAATTAAACAACATTTACAGTTAAAGCCCAATTAAGTCCAATTCGGTAAATCCTAATTAAATCAGTGGATTTCATCACAATTACACTCCAATAAAGCTAAGATTAAAGGTGCTAAGTGTGAATAAAATTGTGCTCATCAAATTCCCCCACACTTGCCTTTTTGCACTCCGGGCAAAACACCACATGAAGCTAAAAATCAATTAGGGAGCACAATGCAAATACAAGTGGCATAATTAACAAGAGATCCAAGGAATGCATAGGAGTAGGCAAAATACATCATCAAAGGAATCATGGAGTCAAGAAAATTATGAATGGAATTCCCTATAATTTAGCAAACAAGAGGGTGAATCAAATCAAAGGAGTGAATCAAGAGTGATAGAGTCCTCACAAGGCAAACTCTCCAACTCTCAAGTGTTTAGGCTTGTGTATATACACTCAAAGCACTCATGAAAGCAAGCACTACCATAGGCTTGGCAAGACTCTAATATCCACAACAATTGAACACATGCAAGCAAAGATCAAGAGGACTTCAAATAGGATGTAATGGGGCCAAGGTAAAGGTAGGGAAATGAAGGATAAGAAGCTATAACCAAAGAGAATGGAGGAGCAATGGGGAGTAAATCCATGAATAAATGCAAGTAGCATACATCTCAAGATTACAATTTAACTCCTCTTTTCTACCTTTTGACCCAATTTTTTTTATTTCAAGAACACTTTATTTTCTTTGCTTTGTTTTTTACACTTTTCTTTTGAGCTTTTCTTTATTCTTCTTCCTTTTTTTCTTTTTCTTTTTTTTTGTACTTTTTAATTTTTTTTTACTAGCCAAAGGTTAACAATATGATATCCACAAGAGGAGCTAAGATAAGAAATTCAAGTATACCCCCACACTCATTCAAGAACCTATTCCCAAAACAATTCAAAAGCTACTTTATCCTCTAAGGCAAGGACAATCATGGTTTTTCACTTTTATGGCTTGTAATGAGCTTTTAAAAAAAAGAAATGGGATCCATAGGCTCAAGGGGCTAACAAGTGGAAAATCATCAAGGTAGGCAAATATGGCTAGTAGCTCAATTATCAACAAAAATGCCTCAATCATCTCAATACATGCATGTGAACAAAGTTGCAAATCAAAGAGACAAGCCAAGTTCTAGAGCACAAGCAAACAAGAGTGAAATCACACAAGAAAAAGAGATAATGGCATAGAATGGTCCATCCATCAATAAGGCTCAAAATCTCACCAAGGACAACTTTATCACAAAAGATTCAACCCAATAATTATCAAAACCAACTTATTCACTAAATTATAAGGAATCCAATCAATATAAGTCAGAATCAATTATCCAAAAAATAATGAAAATGCCAACTACTAACACAAATCCTAAAAATCCAATGAAAAACATGCCAATGTATTATTTTTCCTACTGTCAAAAATTCTGTTTTTGCTGTAAATTCGGATAACTATCAAAATTCTGTTTTTGCTGTAAAATGAAATCCTGCTGTAAAAATATTGTTGTATAAATTTCTGTTGTAAACTAGTAATAGTAAAAATGTATAGCAGCTACACTAATACAAAAACAGCAATAGCAAACAGACAGATTACAGTAATTCCAAGACAGCAAAACAGTAACAGCTAGTAGCTACAAAATAGCTACGAAAATGCTGACAGCAACTCAAAAATAGCAAATTTCCTACAGAAAACACCAAAATACAGTAAAACTCAGTTTTTTTTTTCAATCCTAACAATTACTAAAATCCTAATCAATATAATCCTAAAGTCCTACTACAAATCTCCTCCCCCACACTTAAATCACACATTGTCCTCAATGTAAAGATAATCATATTAGAGAACAAGAGACATAGTGCAATGAAAATGTGAGAAAAGAGAAACTCCCCTTCATCCAACTCCCGTCCTGGGAATTCTTGAATCATGCGGTACCACCTGTACCAAGCTCATCCAAGTGCTGTCTGAAAAAGAATATGGAATTACGGTGTGCGACAACTTGGTGAGCTCCTAATTACTTGCAGCAGAATGTTCTCATTTTGATCATCCTCCATGCCTACATGCTCGAAGTGGCTTCTCCAAAAATGGTGGATGCACAACAAATGGGAGAAATGTGGTAATAGGAGGTGATTCTACAACCTGCACATCAACAAAGTCAGATTTATATGTAATTGCTGTAATCAAGCCTGTGCATTATGACTCTATTGAATCAGCAGCTACTGTATCAACTCCAAAACCTGCAGAATCACTACCAATATTCACAAACTTGTCAATTTCAGCACACGCACTACATGTAAAAGATTCAGTACATGAATCACAAGTGTAACCATTGCTGAAATAAGAAAAGAATGGAAAATCAAATTCTCCTACAAACTCAGATAAATTTTTATCAACAAGAGGTTCAAAATGCAAATCATTATGAAATACAAAATGGTCCTCAATAGGATCTAAACTATAGCATGTGAACACAAAGCATCTGCACTCATAAAATCTGAACTCATAGCATCTGAACACATATTATCTGAAATCATAACATTTGGACTCATGGGATGTGAACTCATAGAATCAAAATCCATAACATTTGAATCCTGTGATTGCATTTGATGCAAGGTAGTGGCCATTTGCCCAATCTGAATTTCCAGATTTTGAAGTGTGGCTTCTGTTTGATGCTGAAAATTCAGATTGTCAGCTGCCATTTGTCTTATCAACTCTTCCAGAGAAGGCTCACTCGTGGAAGGTGCAACAACTTGTGGTGAATATTGTTGTTGCTGCAATGGTGGGGGCTGGTATGGCCAGCTTGGCTCAGCAACCTGAAAATGAAACTGATTAGGCACATAAAGTTGTTGCTGAGGTGGTATATAATTATCATAAATATCTACAACATATGCTGGAGGAGAGAAATAATCTTCAGAATCATGCAAAGTAGGGCAGGAATCTGTGGGGTGCTCAGGTGATGTACAAATCCCACACAACTTCACATGTGTCTGAGGTACTGCTAACTGATTGATCAAAGAAGCTAAATCATCCATATTGTTCTCTATTTTTCTATGATCAACAGTATATGGTAGATGCTCCTCATGAACTCCCATAGGAAAAATCATTGAGCTGCTTCTAGAACTAAATTCTTGATTATGTGAAGCCATGCACTCAATGAGTTCTCTCAAAGTCAATTCAGCCATAATATTAAAATTAGAATCAACAAAAAAAAGAATGAAAAGAAAAGGAAGAAACAAAATTAGAAACAGAAACACAAACAGACTCACAATCCTAAACTAGACACTATCAAACAAGGACTCACTATCACTAACAAAATTATGCACAAATGGAATCCTAGACTCTCTAACCAACCTATGATATTTCTTATCAATTTCTGGATCAAATGAATGTAGGATACCTAGGTTTGCTCTAGTCATACACCAAATGCACACAGAAATGCACAAAATGAAGCATACAACATGTCAGCATATAAAGGCAGCCTATATCAAATGAGCAGAAACTAATGAAATGGATACATGGAAAACACTATATTAACATATGAAACAACCCACAAAAAAATGCAGAACAAAATTCAAAGCCTAAGTACCAAAACTACCTAAGGTAAGAAAGGGAAAATACACCAAAAAAAAACTTAAAAAATCCTTTAAAAATAGAAAACGACCTTTTTAGCAATTTTATGGTCAACCTCCTACCGCAAGCTGGGAGGGTCTGCTCTAATTAGCTTTTTCTACCCCAAAAGCATATAAAAATTGTGAAATTCTGACACTCCTAGCTCAAGTTATGTCCAATTGAAGTCAACAGGTCAAAATAAGCCAGTGAAAGTGTAATCTCATAATCAGGACTTATCTAACAGCAGCTGGGGTATCTAAAATTCATTATTAACCTAAAGAAATGTGGACAGAAAAATTGGCACAAAAATTCAACCTCTAACTACGTTAAACAAAAAAGTCAGATTCAACTGCAAAAGTCAACAGCAGAAAAAGTCAACAACACTTGATCAACTTATGCAATTCAATCCAAATGACACCAAATCTATTCTAATTTCATCTAAACAATTTCTAAACATCAAAACATGACTAAACACACTAATTACAATGACTCAACACATCACACAACTCAAATCACAAATTGAACCTCACTAAAAGCAATGGAACAGTAACTATGACAGATTAGGCTACTTACCTCAAAGTTGTGAAACAAAATTGATCAAACTGAATCTGCACAACCAAGGTTAGTATACCAAAACACAATATGAATTATGACTCTACCTCCTAAACACGAATTTACAAAACAAAATTGAAAACAAAACAGAAACAGAATTTTACACACAAAACAAAATTGAAATTGAAACCGAATTTGAATTGAATTCCCCGACAATGGCGCCAAATTTGATCGAGGCCGTACTCAACCAAATATTAATACTCATAATATGTAGTTAATGGAAAATTAACCAAAGTCGTCTCTCAAGGAATTCAATAGCGAATTCGAATTTACTCATAAGAATTGATGATTCAAAAGCAAGAAAGAGGGTTTTGTTTGGTTGTTTCTTAAAATTCAAGAACATAAAGCTAAAATTCGAAATTCAGAAAATATGTATGAAAATGGATGAATTCTCAAGGTCATTCACATAGGATCTTTCATTGATTTACAGAAAATTAGCAATTCCTACACAAATTTGAATTAACCAATTAAGCATCAATCACTTCATCAATTATCTCATACAAGGATTAAGCAAACTTGTGTGAGAATCTAATCCCTAACCTACTGAATTAAGCAAACAGTAGATTCATCTTAGAATTAAGCAAACTAAGATTCAAATTTAGGATTAAGAGGAGAAGAAGAACCATGAAGCATGCAATCCAATTCAAGATCCAAAATCCTAGAATTCTAGAGATTAGGAGAAGAGAAAATGTGTAGAAAATTGTAAAACGAAATTGCATAGATGAAACCTCAAGATCCATTGCTTAGAACACTTGAGAATCAACCTTGAATTCAGCCTTCCATGGAGGTTGAAGAAGAAGAAGTTTTCAAATCTGAATTTTAGAAAAATGAGAAAGTGTTTTTTTCAAAAGAGTAATTGTCCCTATTTATAGATCTACTCCTAATTAATCAGATCTAAATGATGTTTGGGCCTAAATTAACAAGTATGAGGCCCAATACACTAATAAAAGTCTTAAAACAATGTTGTGTCTGAGACAGTTTCCGTAGCCCAACTTCGAACTGCAACTGCTCCTAATTGATTCATGGGAATATAGTCATATAGCATATCGTATTAAAGCCCCGGAAGTTAGCTTTCCAATGCCATTTGAATCACTCAAATCTGACACCTACAACTCCAGATATCTACAAAACAAGACAGGTAGGTCAGTAGGCCTAAAATCCGAAATTAAACAACATTTACAGTTAAAGCCCAATTAAGCCCAATTCGGTAAATCCTAATTAAATCAGTGGATTTCATCACACTTACACTCCAATAAAGCTAAGATTAAAGGTGCTAAGTGTGAATAAAATTGTGCTCATCAACTACCATAGGTAAAGAAGTTCCTTGCACCTCCCTTCCTTTTAGAAATATCACAAATAGAATTGAAATCCCCAATGAGACACCACTCGCCAATATGAGAATTAGCTAAATCTCTAAAATTATCCTAAAGACTAACTCTTTTAATAATTTGAGTACTAGCATAAACAACAGTTAGATACCAAGGGGGAGTGGAACCCATTTTAACTTCCATATGGACAAATTGTATAACATTAGAGATAACATTAATATGCCAATGTGAGTTATCCCAAAGAACGATAAAACCCCCAAACTTCCCATGAGAGTCAAACCCAATTTCTTAACAACCTTTCTAGCCTTCTCACTAGTAGCATGTCTTTCCATAAGAATTATAAGATGCACATCATACACATATCTCATATCCTTAATCAGGCTAACAAAGCTTTTAGCACAGATACCTCTACAATTCCAGGCTAAAAAATTCATGAAGAAGATTTTTTTATTTTGTTGGGAACCTAGCTCACAGCTACCCTGCATATCTATACAGTCATTCATTAATGTATCAAAGTTATTACCTCTAATTACCTGTTTTTTGCCAATCTTTGGCAAGGGAGCTTATCAGTTGGAAAAATTAAATGGGAAAGAAATCCCGAGATCATGGAACGCAACTCATCTCCGTTTTTATTTTAGTTAATATGTAATGAAAGTCTGTTATTGTACTCTTTTTCCTTACCCGGTGTTTCATCCCTAAGGAGGGTTTTCGCCGGAAGGTTTTAACGAGGCATAACTATGAGTATAAACCAGAATATGCAGAACCTGAATTTAACGACAATGAAAATGTTGAAGACCACATAATATCCAGACCCAACATACCAACTAAAAGAAGAAACACATCATCATCATCATCATCATTTATTCCACCAACAACAACAACAACAGAGACTATGATGGTGAACTCAGTTGTTGACAATAATGCAAGAGAAACTGTGATAGTGAACTCAGTCGTGGACAATATTCCAAGGCATTGCAAGGGTAGGAGGAGTCGTGCTGCTAAGAAGACCACTACAACAGAACAAAAGAGGCAAAACAGTGAGGTTGGACAAACTTCAACCATTGAAATAGATCCACCTTTACATGAAGGCTCAAGTCAAGGACAAGGTTGCAGTGTGGAAAGAGTTTCATCTATACCTGAACCAACAAGTTCAAGTAAAAAAAAAAACCATCTTGTCTTTGTTAATAGACCGTAAGCACATCCAGGAAGACGAGCAAGTCTTCTATAAGCTTGATGATAGAAATGAGGGAAGTGCAGCTGCAATAGAACTGAGAGGAAGAAGGTGGAATTCTCTGCAGCTGTTGCCAAAAAGAAATGTCTGTGTGGGCATTTGAAATACATGCAAACAGTGATCACAGAAAACCCTATGAACGTATTTACATCCTCCAAACACAAGAAAATTTCCAAGATTGACTCATTGTTGTCTGGCTTCATTCAACTGAAAGAGAACGTCGTGAAGAATTCTGCTTTTCAACATTGCCCATGAAGAATTCTGCTTTTCAACATTCCACAAGGTCTTCACGGGCAATGTTGAAAAGCATAATTCACGGCGTTCTCTTTCAGTTGAATGATGCCAGACAACAATGAGGCAATCTTGGAGATTTTCTTGTGTTTGGAGGATGTAAATACGTTCATAGGGTTTTCTGTGATCACTGTTTGCATGTCTTTCAAATGACCACACAGACATTTCTTTTTGGCAACAGCTGCAGAGAATTCCACCTCTGGTAATTCTTCCTCTCAGTCCCATTGCAACTGCAATTCCCTCATTTCTATCATCAAGCTTATAGAAGACTTGCTCGTCTTTCTGGATGTGCTTACGGTCTATTAACAAGGACAAGATGGTTTTTTTACTTGAACTTGTTGCTTCAGGTATAGATGAAACTCTTTCCACACCGCAACCTTATCCTTGACCTGAGCCTTCATGTAAAGGTGGATCTATTTCAATGGTTGAAGTTTATCCAACCTCACTATTTTGCCTCTTTTGTTCTGTTGTAGTGGTCTTCTTAGCAGCACGACTCCTCCTACCCTTGCAATGCCTTGGAATATTGTCCACGACTGAGTTCACTATCACAGTTTCTCTTGCAATATTGTCAACAACTGAGTTCACCATCACAGTTTCTCTTGCATTATTGTCAACAACTGAGTTCACCATCACAGTCTCTGTTGTTGTTGATGGTGGAATAAATGATGATGATGATGATGTTGTGTTTCTTCTTTTAGTTGGTATGTTGGGTCTGGATACTATGTGGTCTTCAACATTTTCATTGTCGTTAAATTCAGGTTCTACATATTCTGATTTATAGTCATAGTTATGCCTCGTTAAAACCTTCCGGTGAAAACCCTCCTTAGGGATAAAACACCAGTTAAGGAAAAAGAGTACAATAACCGACTTTCATTACATATTAACTAAAATAAAAACGAAGTTGAGTTGCGTTCCATGATCTCGGGATTTCTTTCCCATTTAATTTTTCCAACTGATAAGCTCCCTTGCCAATTTCTTCTCTGATCCCGAATGGTCCTTCCCAGTTTGGTCCGAGTTTTCCATCTTTCATGTCTTTTGTAGGTTGTTCTATTCTTCGCAGTACCAGGTCCCCTTGTTTGAACTTTCCTTGGAATAGCTTGCTATTATATCCTTTTGCAACTCCTGATATGCACGCTTGCTCTAATATATGTGCTTTCATTCGGATTTCTTCAGCTAAATCCAAGTTGACAAGAATTTCTTTGTTCCATTGGTCTGGCTGGAATTGTTGTATTCTAACGTTGTTTAAATCTATTTCAATTGGGATTACTGCGTCTGACCCATATGTTAATCTAAATGGAGTTTCACCTGTGGTTGATTGAGGATTTGTGTGGTAAGCCCAAAGAATTGTTGGAAGTTCCTCCTCCCATAGACCTTTTGCATCTCCTAACTTCTTCTTTAAACCTGTTAGGATAATTTTATTCGCCGCCTCTACTTGGCCATTCGACTGGGGATATTCTACTAAGGCCTTGACATATTTTATATTGTAATTGCTGCAGAGGTCGTCAAACTTCTTGCAATCAAACTGCTTTCCATTGTCACTGAAAGCCTAAAACCAAAACAATTATATTTATATAAATGCTAAAATTAGATTCAGCAGCAATCATTCAAAGATTAAAAGAAATACTATAAGAGGTCAATCAAGTATCAAGATGCATACACTCGAGAACCATTTCTGATCAAGAAAATGGCCACACTGCTTCTAAGAATATCTTTAATCCTCCATTCTCATATTCTCCCCTCATGAACATTAACTCAAATACATTTTTTTATACCTTTACATTGAGATCAGTATGACGAGAGTATGTTAGATGAAGCTTACAATAGCCACCATCATATATGCAATGTCCCTCCAAAGCTTCTTTGGCAGTTGCTGCTGTTGTGACATCTGCAAGGGAAAAAAAGTTACTCATGCTGAACAGAAAGCCACAGAAAGAAATGATTTTTCAAGCAAATTATGAATTTCAATTGATTATAGATTAATACCAGGGTATTGAATTAGAGCCTGAGTTTGACCATTCTTTTCAATTATAGCAATTTTCTGAACAGTGCCAAATGCATAAAACACCTATAACAAGTACCCCCAGCAGCATTAAGTATAAATCACCTATAAATTAGAAAGTTTAATGAGAAATACATGTTCCCACCGTGTGAAGAACATCTACAGTGACAACATACTGCATATTTTCAATTGTAGCCAAAAGCACATTGCTCTCAGGTTCTTTCTTCTTGCCATCAGGACCTATTGCGGGCTGAACGTCATAAATTGTTAGCATATACAAAACCATGCAAATCATACATATTGAAGAAAAAATGAACAAAATACATGTAATGCCCCATCAATAGCAGTCTGATTAACAGGAAGCATAGTATTTGTGTAGTCCATACAAAGTCATAAAAATAAATGAATATAACCAAACCAAGCAATGACATCATACTAATATCTAGAGAATATTTAAAAAGTGGAAATTAAACTGGGAGGAAAATAAGTACTGCCTGATTTTTTTACAAAACAAGAACATATTATTAGAAAGAGAAATCTCACATGATAATGTCAGTAGGGATATTGGCATAGTCAACCATAGAATAAAGAAAAAAAAACTATTCTGTTTTCTTAATTTCTACTGAAATTTCAATTAACAAAACTAGAAGTTGTGCCTACAACTTTAATTTGATATATAGAGAATGCAGTCTTAAAAGGACTGTACATTTTTTAAATCAGAATTGTCTCCATAGATAAATATCAAGGAGAACAAATTAAATTGAGAATTGAGAACAACAATACATAGTTAATACCGTATACATGAATTCAAACCATTGTTGTATCTAATACACGTACCTATGCAGGCATATACATAAAGTCGAATTGCTTGTGAGAATCGAGTATCAATATTCCAATTGAGCTCAATGTTACTCAAATTATCAAATAAGTAGATAAAACCCTAATATATTTCTAATCCGAAAAACAGAAAATTCACAGTTAAAAAAAATAAATATACGATAAAGAGAGAAAGTAAATATGAGCTTACAAATTCAACAAATGCCTGGTTCTTATTGGGTCCGACATTGCACTTGGTGTTGACGACCTTGCCGAAGGGGCTACAGAGGTCTATGAGTTCATCATCGGTGCACTCCCATGGAAGGTTGCGGAAGTGCATCACCTTCGACGTAGTTTGAGTGTACTGGAACTGTTGCTGGATTGAGGTAGAAGACATTGCTCACGGATTCGGTTGGAATGGGGCCTCTAAAGAAGAGGCTAAGGGGAGGGGTCGAGTGTTTGGGTGCCGAGAAAAAGTGCTCTGCGATTTTCGGAGAAAATTAAGTTTGAGAGCGATTCGGAAACATTTCTTTCTTATATACTGCTTCTATCAGAGACACGAGAATTGATTTGCGGTTGCTGACGTTGACAGTGGCCTCGGAATTGTGGAGCTTATCTGAATCTGAATTAATTACATACATACATACATTTTTTATATAAAATTTTTTTCATACATCGTATGATTGTTAGATATAAAATTAAATGCATGCTTAGGTATAGATTATTTTTAAATTGTTACCAAAAAAGATTATTTTTAAATTGGACTAATAATGATATTTGGTTCTCAAACATTAAATGCGTGCTTATCTTTTTTAACCAAAAACAGAATGATTAAAGTAAAAATCTTAAAAATGAAAACATTTAATACACTATACTAAATGCTTTTAATTTTCAAAATATTAATTATTTTTTAAATTTGTAATATAATTAATATTTTATTTTTTATTAAATACTTTATATTTTTATTATTTGATTAATACTTCAAAAAGATTTATACCATTTACAAAAACAAACATATGAAACAAACTTTTGAGAATGGGTGAGAAGTCTTAATTATGATTAAGTCCATAATAAAATTACCCCGATAATAAGGTTTAGCTTAGTTAAAAAAACAAACATACACTAGGTTGTTGAGCTAACAAGTCACAAGCGCAAACATATTTGGCTACAAAAGTTTTGATTATGAATGTTGTTAGTAATTTTCTTTTATCAAGATATAAATATTGTATTAAAACTTGTGACATTTTTAAATTAATTGTTGATATAAGAATAATGTGTGGTGTGAGTAGATTTTTTATGATGAAAACTTTTTCTTAAACAGATTTTTTAGAACGAACATTTTTTCTTAATTTGTATTTTATTTATAATTTAATGAAATGGGAGAAATTCAAAAAGAGTAAACCTTCATCTCATTTAAAAAATAAATACATTTATTTTTTTTTGCATTTATATATTTTTCATATTCAGATTATTGATTTTCCAAATGTTTAACTCCTTTTTCTTTAAAATTGATTCTTTTCCTCTATTTAGTGTATATTTATGGAATTTATGTTCTTCATATTAAAAATTTTTAATTATATCTACAAAAAAATAATGCCACGTTATCTTCCTTTTAGTTTCACTTATACCACATGGGAATTTTTTTCTTTTAATTTCAATATACCTATCTTCAAATGATAAGATAATATAAAGATTATATTCCATATATATTAAATCAATATTCCATATACATAATCTTAACATCATAATGAGATTAAAATATTAGTTTTTTTATGAATAGAAGAACCTAAAGCATGTCAAAAAACAAAAAAGAAAACTAACTACACAACTCTCTGGCCTTAAGAACCAGAGTTATCTAAAATAAAAGCTAACACAGCAAAAAGAGGAACCTCCTCAAAAGTTCTAAACTGCTCAAGAAGCTCTAGACCATATTTTGCAAAACTATCAGCCAAAGAATTAGATTAATTCCCTAAAGGAATGAACCCATGATATAACTTCAAACTTATTCCTCATATTTCTGATCTGCTCCACCGGAGACAAGGAGAGATGGGTCGTCAGACCACCATTTTTTACCAGGTTGATTGCAATAATAGAATCAGATTCAACAATAACACTCTTAAGCCCTCGCTGATGAGCAAGGCAAATTCCACGATAGATCCTTCAAAGTTTGGCTTGCACAATAGAGCAGCTGCCAAGATTGCTAGCAAATTCGCAAATAAAGCGCCCCCAATGGTCTCGAATCACTCCTCCGCAAGCATCAATTCCACGCCCAGGGGAGACAGCGCCATCAGTGTTGATTTTATAAAACCCAACCTACGGGCAACTCCAACTAACAGAAGGCAAATTTTCCTTCTCAATACCCAGATTTCTACGACCAAGGTTTCAGAGCGCCACCATAGCCGAGTGAACCTGCACATAGATTCTATGAATTAGGGCTTCCAGTGATAATCTATAACTGTTGAAGATCATATCATTATGGAGTCTCCAAATTATCTCTAAGGTGTATCCCAGTACCAGATCCCTTACAACAAATCATTATTAGAGGGTTTATTTCTCAAGGCGACCATCAGCCACACGTTCAAGGATTGAGGAGCAAAAAATTTTTGGAGGTAATCATCCCTGAAAAATGTTACCCAAAGTTGTTTGATTTTACTACAATCCGTAAAGGGATGTAAATCATAGTCACAAAAAAAAAGTAATTCATATTCCTGAGCATTCTGACACAATGGGCATAATGCATTATCTAAGAGTTTTCTTTTCATGCATTCCACATTAGTTAGTAATCCATTTAAGGCAATTTTCCATAGGAGAACTCTAATTCTCTGAGGCCCTTTAGCAGGCAGCAGATGCCCAGCAACCTATGTTGTTTTGTGAGATTTTTTATGTGTGGGGTATTGATTTTATGGGCCCATTTCCTGTTTCTTTTGGTTTTATATATATATATATTGCTTGCTGTGGACTATGTCTCCAAGTGGGTGGAGGCTATAGCCACAAGGACTAATGATACTCGAGTTGTTGTGGATTTTGTCAAGTCTCACATCTTTTGCAGGTTTGGAGTGCCTCGAGCCATTGTTAGTGATCAGGGGACCGACTTCTGTAATCGGTCCATGGAGGCTTTGCTGAAGAAGTATGGGGTGGTGCATAGAGTTTCTACACCATACCACCCCCAGACTAATGGATAGGCTGAGATCTCCAACAGAGAGATCAAGAGGATTCTGGAGAAGATGGTGCAGCCTAACATGAAGGATTGGAGCCGCAGCCTTGATTATGCTCTCTGGGTTCATAAGACCGCCTACAAAGCACCTCTTGGGATGTCTCCCTTTAGAGTTGTTTTTGGTAAGGCGTGCCACTTACCTGTGGAGATTGAGCATCGGGCGTACTGGGCAGTTAGGGCTTGCAATTTGGATAGTGACCAGGCAGGAGAGCAGAGGAAGCTTCAGCTGCAGGAGCTTGATGAGATCCGCCTTGAGGCCTATGAAAACTTTAAGTTCTACAAGGAGAAGACTAAGAAATTTCATGATCAATGTATTGCTAGAAAAGAGTTTGGAGTAGGCCAAAAGGTGTTGTTGTTTAATTCTAGACTTAAGCTCATGCCTGGTAAGCTTTGTTCCCGTTGGATTGGACCTTTTATTGTTACTCATGTTTATCCTTATATGGTGTTGTAGAAGTGAAGAGTGAGTCCACCAACAAGACCTTCAAGGTCAATGGCCACCGTCTCAAGCTATTTCATGAGAGTCCCGCTTTGGTTGAGGAGACGGTTGAGGAGATGAGCTTGGAGCTTCCCACATTCCCTCAAGTGCAAATTTTTCCACCTTGATGAGGGAGTCTCTTTCCCCACTATTTTATTGCATTATGTCCTTTGTTCTATAATTTGATTATTTTTACATTGAGGACAATGTGCGATTTAAGTGTGGGGGAGGAGATTTGTAGTTTTAGGACTTTAGGATTGATTTTAGGAATTAGTATGTGGTTAGGATTATATTGTTTGTGTGTTAGTAATTTTTAGGATTGTATATAAAAAAAATAAAAAAACCGTTTTCTATTTTACTGTTAAAAAAATTAAAAAACTGTTGTTTTACTGTATTTTTGGTGTTTTCTGTAGGAAATTTGCTGTTTTTGAGTTGTTGTCAGCATTTTCATAACTATTTTGTAGCCGCTGTTACTATTTTATGCTGTCTGTCATCACTGTAAACTGTCTGTTTTGTTATTTTGTTGTTGCTATTGCTGTTTTTGCATTACTGTAGCTGCTATACATTTTTATTGATGTTGTTTACAGCAGTATTTTTACAGCAGAATTTTGACAGTTATCCGAATTTTATAGCAGAAACAAAATTTTTGACAGTAGGAAAAATAATACATTTGGCATGTTTTTCATTGGATTTTTAGGATTTGTATTGGTAGTTGGCATTTTCATTATTTTTGGATAATTGGTTTCCTGACTTATATTGTTTGGATTCCTTATAATTTAGTGAATAAGTTGGTTTTGATAATTATTGGGTTGAATCTTTTGTGATAGAGTTGTCCTTGGTGAGATTTTGAGCCTTATTGATAGATGGACCATTCTATGCCATTCTCCTTTTTTTCTTGTGTGATTTCACTCTTGTTTGCTTGTGCTCTAGAACTTGGCTTGACTCTTTGATTTGCAACTTTGTTCACATGCATGAATTGAGATGATTGAGGCAATTTTTTTTTATATTGAGCTGCTAGCGATATTAGCCTACCTTGATGATTTTCCACTTGTGAGCCCCTTTGAGCCTATGGATCCTATTTCTTGTTTTTGAAAGCTCATTTCAAGCCTTGAAAGTGAAAAGCAATGATTGTCCTTGCCTTAGAGGATAAAGGAGCTTTGGAATTATTTTGGGAATAGATTCTTGAATGAGTGTGAGGGTGTATTTGAATTTCTTATCTTATCTCCTCATGTGGATATCATATTGTTGACCTTTGGCTAGTTACAAAGAAAAAAAATGAAAAAGGAAAAAGAAATAAAAGTAAAAAAAAAGAGAATAAAGAATAAAGAAAAGCTCAAAAGAAAAGTGTTAAAAAAAAGAAAAGAAATAAAGTGTTCTTGAAATATCAAAATTGGGTCAAAAGGTAGAAAAGAGGAGTTAAATTGTAATCTTGAGATGTATGCTACTTGCATTTATTCATGGATTTACTCCCCATTGCTCCTCCATTCTCTTTGGTTTATAGCTTCTTATCCTTCATTTTCCCTACCTTTACCTTGGCCCCATTACATCCTATTTGAAGTCCTCTTGATCTTTGCTTGCATGTGTTTCAATTGTTATGGATATTAGAGTCTTGCCAAGCCTATGGTAGTGATTTCTTTCATGAGTGCTTTGAGTGTATATGCACAAGCCTAAACACTTGAGAGTTGGAGAGTTTGTCTTGTGAGGATTCTATCACTCTTGATTCACCCCTTTGATTTGATTCACCCTCTTGTTTGCTAAATTGCAGGGAATTCCATTCATATTTTTCTTGATTCCATAATTCCTTGGATGTTGTATTTTGCCTACTCCTATGCATTCCTTGGATCTCTTGTTAATTATTCCACTTGTATTTGCATTGTGCTCCCTAGTTGATTTTTTGGTTTCATGTGGTGTTTTGCCCGGAGTGCAAAAGGGCAAGTGTGGGGGAATTTGATGAACACATTTTTATTCACACTTTGCATAATTAATGTTAGCTTTCTTGGACTATAATTGTGATTAAATCCACTATTTTAATTGTAACTTACCAAATTGGGCTTAATTGGGCTTTAACTGTAAATGTTGTTTAAATTCGGATTATTAAGCCTACTGACCTACCTGTCTTGTTTTGATGATATCTGGAGCTAAAGGTGTTCGATTTGAGTGATTTCAGTGGCATTGGAAAGCTAACTTCCGGGGCTTTAATTTGATATGCTATATGACCATATTCCCATGAACAAATTAGGAGTTGTTGCTGTTTCAAAATCGCCTATTGTTGTTGTTTGTCACAAGTCCGAATTTGATTAGTTTTGTAATTAGTTTGTGGGCCTGTTTTAATTAATTTCGGCCCAATTAAAGCCTAATCAGATTGTTAGTGATTTAGGCTCTATAAATAGGTGTGTTGCTGAGTAGTTTGAACACTTTTCCCTCATTTTTCAGATTTTAGAAAAAATCCCCTGAATGTGCGTGTGAGTTGCTATGAAATTGAATTTCTGAATTTGTAATTGGATTCCTTGAGAGCGACGACTTTGGGTTAATCAACCTACTGCACTTTAATTCATTTTATTTGGTTGAGTACAGCCTCAATCAGCAACCTCCTCTTGAGACGTCGTTTCTCCCCTCCTTAACGTTTTGCTCTCTGACGATTTGAAAAATAAGGATTAGGGTGAATTGGTACCCCCTCCTTACTTAAATAATTAATTGGGTTGGGCCCACTCTAAACCCACTTATCCTCTTTTTAATTCGAAATAGCATTATTAATAAAACTACTAATTGAAGTTGAGATTTGTTCACAAGAAGGTGGGGTTGAATTGTGAATATAAAATTTCCTGCAATTTGCAATACTTTTGTTGCTCAATTTTTTCTTGGCTAAGTATTGATGATGATCTTTTCACAAGAAGATTGTTAGTTAAAATTAATAGTTCAAAAAACATTGTTTCTAATGATTTTAATAGTTATGCAGTTTATGGTTTGTTGCAGATTAAAGTTTAAGGGATGGAAAGAAACGCACAAAAGATTTTTATACTGGTTCACCTCTTCCAACTTGAGGCTACGTCCAGTCCCTACACCTGTAGGATTTTCACTATCACAAAAATTACAATCTCCTTGGGTAACCTTACCACTAGTATTTTTTTTCAGCCTCTTCAGGCTTACTTTAACCTATGTCACTCTGAAAAATAAACAAGAAACTTACTGCAGAACCTTCTGCAGAAGATCTGGTTTATCAGAAACCTGCAAGTACCTTCTGCAGTTTCAGTAAAGAACCTGAGGTCACCAAACCTCAGCAAACCTCTCTAAAATTCCTTCCCTTTTAAGTCACAGTAGGGTTAAGCACCTGCAGACCCTATCTGAGACTTTTACACAGTGAATAAGAAGAAGAATAAATACAAGGCTCAAAATGTTACAATATTAGCACAGTAGAAAATTTGGAATGAGCCAACTCCCCCTCAATGACTTGTTGGAACAGAAACACAATGATTTGAGGAGAGAGAAAATGTTTCAGAAGATAGCTGAATAGATTCAAGCCTTTTGATGCTTCTTCTGAAGAGATGTGTGTTTCATATTGAGAGAAATGTCCCTATTTATAGAAATTGAGTGATACTAGCCGTTGGACATCTGTATGAGTACCCAGCTGTGTTCTAAGACAGGTCACTTTCATTTTGCAGCAGTGTTACAGCTTAATACAACTGTCAGTTTGAATGGTCTTATCTTCTGTGTAGTATCTTCTGCAGAAATTTAACTTAGCTCGTTCTATGGTTATTTCTTCTGTAATCATCCTGAGTTACTTCAGAAACTTCATACAGATTATTTTAACTGTGATTAAACTGACTGTATCCTCAGAATATGAATAAACACTTGTAAAACACATTCTACTTCTTCTGCGGTACTTTTTCACAGTATATCAGTGCTTGCTTCTTCTGTAGATGTCTTCTGTGATTTTGAGATATATTCTTTGAATTTAAAAATGAATCTCCCTTCTAATAAATTGTATGAACACTTCTCCTTGGTTAATTGCAATTTTGCTTCTTCTGCACAGTCAATGGTCAGTCTTAAGTATTTCATCTCCTTCTGTAGACCTTCAATGCACTTATTTTTCTTGTAGAATTCTTCAAATTTTAAGATTATTCTCGACTGCTTTCTTGCTTTCTTTTTTATGTGAATTACTGTTAAATTGATAGAAATGAGTCTTTGATAGTTTTGATTGCATCTTCTGGGACTGAGATGTATCTTCTGTAAGGTTTAATTTGTGACCTTTTTGCTAATCACATAGGTAAAAGCATTAGTCCTTAAAGTACATAATTATAACATGTAAGTTTTGATTAGTTGTCATAATTAAAATCTTTTTAGGGATTTTTCATCCTTACAATCTCCCCCTTTTTGATGATGACAACCAATCAATATTTACATTGTTATAATTCTGAGAATGAATGCTCCCCTGAACTTGTGCAGGGTAAGGGGATTGAATAATTCAAACATCTTAAAAAGTATGTTATTAATCAGCAGAAGATGTGATAGAACAACATTTAATATACATCATTAGAGAAATAGAGAGAGGAGAGAGAGACAAGGGACAGAGGGGGAGGGAGGAGGGAGAGAGAAACAGAGAGGAGGAGGAGAGAGTAGGTGAGAGAGAAACATGGAAGAGAGGGAGAGTTCAAACAAACGGATAAGAGTGATAGAGGAAACAGGGAAATAGAGGAGAGATGACAGAGGATAGAGGAGAGAGAGAATATATGTAGAGGAAGAACAGAGAATAGATAGATATAGAGACAGAGGAGAGAGAGAGACAAGGAGAAAGGATAGGCAGTACGTAGAGCAGATGGGGAGAGAGGAGATAGAGAAACAAAGAAAGAAAGAGGAGAGAAACAAAGGAGAGAGAGGGGAGGAGAGAGAAATAGAGGAGGAGAGAGGAGAGAGAGAGGAGAGAGAAACAAGAGGGAGAGGAGAGAGGGAGATGAGAGAGAGAAATAAGGCGAGAGGCAGAGAGACAGGGGAGAGAGGAGAGAGGGGATAGAGAGAGAAATAGAGGAGAGAGAAACAAAGAAGAGAGATGGAGAGAAACAAGGAGAGAGAGGAGAGAAAAAGAGGAGAGAGAGACAGGAGGAGGAGAGAGGGAGAGAGTGACAGAAAAGTATAGAGAGAGAGACATTTTTAGAAAAAAATTTAAAATCATTAGTTAGTTAATAAAAAATATTTTAAAAGAATAACAAAAATATTTTATTTTTTTTGTCAATAAAAAAATATTTAATTAGGTAGAATAGATTGGTCTAATTTTGATCCATAAAGCATTAATTGATGGTCATGGATTTTTTATTTTGTTGACTATTGATCCATTGGATTTAAAAATAATATAGGATGGATTGTTATCCATCCATTTAATTAAATTACCCATCCAGTCCAGTCCATTTATTTTTTTTATTCACAGTTGGATGGATTGGATCAGATTTGAAGTTGGCTGAACGTCTCTAGAAGGGGGGGTTGAATAGAGACCTTCCAAATCTGTTCCTGCAATTCCACACTAAAATTGATAGTTGAGACTTGCTCTCAAGTTGATTAACTTGGAGTCTCTGTTAAGACAAGAGAGAGCTTATACAATTTTACTGGTGAGCTTAGTCTGATCTCGTGATTAATACTTATATTGATTACCAATTAAGTTATCTCTTTAATTATCAATATGTCTTACTGATTTCAGTATAGTTAGATGTATAAGCAAGGTAAGAGACAAGAGACAGAGATCTTATCCTGGTTCACCCACACCTTGGGCTACGTCCAGTCCCCACAACCTGTGAGATTTTCCACTATTGACAACCAGCCAATACAAGTATTCTTACAGCCTCTTCAGGACGATCCACTCACACTAAGCCTAGGCACACTCCTATCTTAGCTGAGTCACAAGTATTCTTACAGCCTCTTCAGGACGCACACCCTCACTCTAAGACTAGGCACACTCCTATCTTAGGTGAGACAAGATACTGATGAGTGTTTATGATAAGTCTAGCCTAAGCTCATACATAGTATGGATATAGAAGTTAATGAGCTAGACTGAGTCTCAACTCTGATTACAATAATTGAATGATACACACAGAGATGAGATGAAAGAGACAGATAAATAATCTCAAGATGAGATGAGTCTGATCTTCAGACAGCTGATGGATGTACTTGAGATGTCTGTTGAGATGTGATAAGCTGCTTGATGATTTCACAGATGCATAGGCAGTCTCTCTCACTACTTAGTTTCCAACACTGTCTCTTTTATACCAGGTCTTGAGAAACTAGCCGTTTATGGTCGTTGGAGTCCGTTGGAGCTTGCAGCATCAGTCACAGTCTTTTCAGTAGGTTCTGAGCAGCTTTTCAGTCTAAAGTACTGTGTCAGTGTCCTTGCATGCCTTTTAGTTGACTTGACTTGTTGTCTCCTGATACTGAGAATGCTTTCTATCTTAAGTTCAGATTTTGTTGCACTCTTATTGCTTCTCTGATGAGATCCTATCTGACTGCGTCTGTTCTTGAGATGACATCTCAAGCTGTTCTTGCATCTCAAGCTATTCTTGCATCTCAAGCTGAACTATCATCTGTTCATTGCTTGCATCTCAAGCTGAACCTGAGTCTCTTTTAAGCTTCATGCTGAGATCCCTTTTATTCTTTGGATGACATCTGAACAATAGACATATGCATCTCATGCTGCTTTCTTTTCTGAAATGTTTCTCTTATTCTTACATATGTGTCTGATTGCTCTGCATCTATTTATTGATTCTGATTGTGCCTTATAAGCTTATGCTTCTGCATGGTTTCTGATCTTGTGTTGCCTTGTATGCAATTTAGTTCTTCCAAGTGAATTGCTAATCTTTTTTGGTCTCAATGGTTTCCTGAAATAACTTAAGATGTACAAGATCTATGCTATACATGAACTCACAGTTAGTAATACAAGATGCATCTCATCTTAGTATTTAAACTTACTTAGTTTGACATATTAAAAATTGCTTTAGGGTGAGCTTGTCTCAACAATCTCCCCCTTTTTGATGATGTCAAACTATAAGTCATATCTGATGAGATGTGAAGAAGAAAAGCATGAAGATATGATTTTCATTTAACTTTTAAGATGTGCAATCTTATAATCAAATAGATGTGATAATATGAAATGAACTCCCCCTGAATCATAGCTTCCTTTTCTGTCTATTTGTTTAGAGTTTGTAATAAAAATTTTAGACTGCATAATCAGAGAGTCAATTTTTTTCATTAATCACAAGGATAATAAGGATGATTACAAAACAGAAGATGCCACTGCATCTCATCAGAATGAAAATACTGAAAAGATGCTAACTGCATCTCTAGCATCAATCAGATCAATCCTCACAAACATTTAAGTGAAATAAATCCTAACTAAGACTCTCATTAGATATCTAACCTACTCTCCCCCTTTTGATATTATCAAAACAAGAAAAACTAGCCAAGCTAGGATGAGTGGGAAGAGGATGAGTCAGAGTCAGGTCTAGTTGGCCTTGGCACAGTCTGTGGGATATCCGGCAGAGGAGGCACATGGGTGAGATGACTGTTAATCTGCTTGTGATACGCATTGGATGTGTGCATTGCCTGGAGAACAGTATCAAAGGCAGTAAACAGAGCCTCTTGTCTTTTCTTTTGGTGCTTCATCTTTTTGAGTATCTTCTTTTGATTTTCTTCTAATCTATTGTTGAGGTTTTGATGGTATTGTTGCTGTTCTTCATGAAGTTGATTCAGAAAGGTGTTGATGGAAGGGGAGATATGTGTGGGAATGGATGGTTCAGATGAGGGAGGATCAGCAGGCTTGGGTCTTGCAGCAGAAGGTGCAGACTGATCATACTTAGGTAGAGGTGAGTGGAGGATGGTCTCAACGAAAAATTTTCCAGGAGTAGGAAAGGAGGTTTGATAGGAGTAAGATGGTTGAACCTTCTCAGAAGTGGTGTGTGGAGGTATCAAGTTGTCAGCAGCCTCTTGCTCCAATTGTTGTGGTTCAGGGGCTGTCTCATGGCTCGAGACAGTGGTTTCTTTCTCCAAGCTCACAAGCATCTCTGCAACTAACTTTCTTGCAGGAGAAACCTTCTCAGGAGAAACCTTCTCTGTGATTGCTTCAGCAGGAGGAGAGGGTATTGGGGATTGATGGAGGAGAGAATCAGCAAAGGCATGTTCTTCATTCAGATTGATCTTCTTGTCAGGAATAGCTTCATTCTCTGTATTGACCAAAACATCTTCAATTCTGGCCACCTCATCTTCCCTTCTCAGCTCTTCCTCTTCTGCCACCTTGTCAAGCTGTGGCACAGCTGGTGCAGGAGTCTGTTCTGTCTGAATGAGGGGCTGAGATCTGGACCTCTTTTTCTTTTGCTTCTTTTTCTCAGTTTCTATGGAGGGGGATGGTTGTTCCTTTCTCTTCTTTTCTTTCACAGGAACCTCAGATTTCTTTTGAGGCTCCACCGCAGTCTCTGTTGAGGCCTTCTTCTTCTTCTTCTTCTTCTTCTTCTTCTTCTTCTTCTTGCCTCAGATA